>JAJOZX010000022.1:1095000-1315000 GCA_023014485.1 Bathynomus jamesi
TATAAGGCATACAAAAGGTATGCACAGAGTGACATATAGTAACATACATCTTATATGTATATACTCGTACATATGATAGTGTGACAATATAATACAATACACAATATAAACAACAGTAACAGCAACAACAACAATAATACAGTAATATCAATATTACAATTTATTATTGTTTTTATGAGTGTTCAGGTGCACATCAGTTGCTACACACATATATATATGTACACATATATGTTTATATACATGCACACACATAAACATACATAAATACATATGTACACACACACACACACACACACACATATCTTGCATATCTCTCCGACTCTTGGTCATCCTCCTTTCGGGATTTCGGTGAAACTTTTGCTATTGCGCTAGACATACCAAAGTTTTCGATAGAGTCTGGCTCAAATCTTTAATTTCCAAACTGCCTTCCTTCGGTTTCTATCCTTCTATCTGTGCCTTCCTCTCTAATTTCCTTTCTGGACGATCTATAGCTGCTGTTGTAGATGACCACTGTCCTCCTATCGACTCCTATACCGATGATTCCACACTTCACTTCTCCACCCGCTTCGCAAAGCGTCCCTCTCAACATTCACTCCATGCTTCATGTAGTATGGCTGTGGTACACCTGACCTCTGATCTTTCTGCCATCTCGGATTGGGTCAGAGAAAACCTTATGGCTTTCAATGTCTCCAAAACTCAGTTCCTCCATCTGTCTACTCGTCACACTTTTCCACACGAATATCCCCTTACCTTCAACACCACACAACTCAATCCTTCCTCTTCTCTTAACATTCTTGGCGTTTCCTTTTTTTCGTGATCTTTCCTGGAAAGATCACATATACTCTCTTTCCAAAACAGCTTCTAAGAGGTTAGGAGTGCTGCACCGTCTCCGCCGTTTCTTCACCCCAGCTCAGTTGCTCTCTCTGTACGGGGGTCTTGTCCTCTCTTGTATGGAGTATGCTTATCATGTGTTGGGTGGCTCAATCCACACAGCCCAACTTGACCGTGTGGAATTACAGGCTTTTCGTCTCATTAATTTCCCGCCTCTTACTGATTGTCGTCAGTCCCTCTCTCTTCGTCGCAATGTTTCCTCACTCTCTCTTTACTATCGCTATTATAACGGACACTGCTCTTTTGAAATCTCTAACTGCGTGCCTCCTCCTTCAAGGAGAGCAAGCAGTAGCAGACTTTCTACACATTCTCATTCCTTTTCTGACCAACTCTCTAACGCAAGGGTTAATCAGTATTTTCAATCTTTCACCCACTTAACCGGTGAACTCTGGAACAATCTTCCTCAGTCCATCTTTCCCACTGTCTATGACTTTCCATCTTTCAAACGCAGAGTGTCCAGGCATCTTGAAAACTCTGGATCTTCATTTTAGCTCTCTTCTTCTTCTTATGTTGGGATAGGGTGGGGGGCGCTTTTGTGGGCATTCGCCCTTGGCCCCTCCTTCCTGCCTAAAGAAAATATAGACGCACACACTTATACAGGTACATGGATGTATATCCATAAATACGCACCAGCATACATATATATATACACACATGCCCATTATACACTTGGACAAATAAGATGTTAACCCTCTATGGACAGAATTTTCTGTAGGGTTAAGTTATAAATGTGTGTATATAAAAGGTTAGAAATTTGTAACAGTTGTCCATATAAGGTTAATGACTTCATATACTTACAGAGCAAAGTACTGCCAACAAGCAAGATTTATGCTTTTGTGTTTTTGGCAGAATGGAGTTGTAGGGTGAATCTCGATAGATAATGCAGAGTAGCGAAGTTACACTAGCTTTAAAGGTATAAAGACAAAGAGAGAGAAGTACATGGAGATTATCTGTTGTAAATTCAAGCATACTGTATGTTTAGAAATACATATAGTTAGGATATTCAGCAAAGGTTACACATTCACATAACTACACATAATTACATATAGGTATTCAGCTAAGATTATACCTTCGTATTTATTTGGATATTAGACGCTGAAATATAACTAAATATTATATAATTAAAATGTCGAAATATTAAATGACTTGCTTATTGAATATCTTAACAACTTTGGATACCTTAACCTTGCTCATATTTGGATTCGTTTTTCCGGTTATTATTTTTTTTCTTAGCTATATAGAAATATGGAAATAAATATGAAACAAGAATATATAGTTTAATTTTGTTATTGAAATAAGACAGGGGGATACATAGTTATGGCTTGTATGAGTTGATGAATTTGTCTTTCAGTTTCCTTTGGTAGATTTTTAATGTCCTAAATTGTTTTATCTCTTGATCAAGTGAATTCCAAAGGTTTGGACCAGTTGAATAATAATAATAATAATAATAATAATAATAATAATAATAACAATGTTTGAGGCTGTTCAACCTCTTTCATAACGTTGGGGGGGTCACGTGACTGAAGGGACATACATCTTTTCGAACTACATTATCTGAACGCAGAGGACAGCCACCCATCCACCTACTAAGTAGACCTAACGTTGCTTAACTTGGCTGATCTAACGATAATCGGTGTTGTAATGTGGTCACGATGTAGACCACAACATGTCATATACAGTATATACAGATTTTTTTATACACACGCACAGGGAAGTAAATAAATTGATTCCAAGGACTTTCGTATATTGCTATACCTCATCAGGGAATGAGCAATAGGAATATAGGAAGGATATATATATATATATATATATATATATATATGTATACAACACAAGTAAAAGAGATAAGAAAGATTAACAAGGGAGTACGAGTTACTCAGGGAGAAAATATATTGTAATGGTCCACTTTATAGGTTCCCGAACTATTATTAACCCTCTATCGACGTCTGGATCGAATAAGTATCGTTTCAAATATACACATTCAGATTGAACCTACAAAACCTCCCAGTCATAGTTAAAATTATGTCTTTATAGTTTTGTTAAATTTTTTAACTATCTCATTTAAAATTAATTATTTCTCTACATAAAGTTAAAGAATGCATCGGGATTATTTGCGATTCTACAAGCATATTTAAGTGGTTCTACTCTGTATTTAAACTTTACCAGTTTGTCTTATTAATATATATTATATATAATATATATATATATATATATATATATATATATATATATATGCGCTGCATGACGGCATTTAAGCTGACTTAATTAACTCACTGCTGAAGTGGACTTGATTATTTGAATTCCACTAATTTTTCGCAATTAAATTTCTGCACTGAAATGTCAACTCTCTCTCTCTCTCTCTCTCTCTCTCTCTCTCTCTCTCTCTCTCTCTCTCCTCTCTCTTTACGCCATTTTGTTTATAAAAATGATTACTTTATGATTCAGATGAAATTCTTTTCCTCGTAAAGAAATAACAAACAAGATTTTCCAGCATTTGTCTGTTCAAAAACACATAATTAGAAATTACTTTGTTGCATTTCATTTTATTGCAGTTTGTTTTAATATATATAGTAATCAAACCGTAATGTAATTAAATTTAACAAAGTACTTTCTAAATTATATATATATATATATATATATATATATATATGGAAATTATTTCATATATATGGAGTTTTTCGAAATTACTTGCATTCCTAGAATCCTGGGGGTTGGCATCCCATGGTTGCGGTACGTCGACGATATTTTGTGTATCTGGCCCATGAATCGTGACCTGGATGACTTCCTCCTTCAGTTAAATGATCAAGTCCCCTCCATTAAGTTTAATTTAGAAGTGGAACTAAACAACTCAATCCCGTTTTTGGATGTGCAAGTACATAGGGAAAGCCCAGGTTTTAAGTTTAGTATCTATCGGAAAAAAAAAAACAATTTGTCCTACGTACACCTTTACTCTGGACATGACACCCGCATTAAGAAGGCTATATTTTCTTCAATGTTTCTCCGCGCTCTTAGGATCGCCAGTCCGGAATACCTGGATGCCGAATTGGAAAAAATCAACGGTATTGGAAGTGATCTATGCTACCAACCTGCTTTTATGGAATCTTGTTTGAACAAGGCAAAATGAACCTTCTATTGTGTGAATAATAACACTCGCACTTTGTCAAAGAATATTTTAGTACTTCCATTTTTCCCAGGCTTTTTAGGCATTGCTAATGTACTTAATAACTTTTGAATATTAATGTCGTATTTTCATATAACAATATTGTGAAAATTATCATAGTTAAAAATAGCCCTACCAATAACTCAGGCATTATCTATAAAATAGGTTGTAAACAATGTGATTCTTTTTACATTGGTCAAACTGGAAAGGATTTGCACACGCGTGTAAAACAGCATCATTATTCCGTTAGAAAGGGAGAGTCATCCAGTGCCCTTTTTGTCCATTTGTCAGAGTTATTCCACTGTATTGATTGGAATAATGCTACAGTTTTGTTTCACTCTAGCAACGTTGTTAATAGAAATATTCTTGAGTCTGCTATTATCCAACTTACAAATAACTTTAACATGAGCCAAGGTCTTTTTCCACTTGATCCTGTTGTTTTGAATTCGTTCAGAATGGATTTAGACAAGAAGGGTAGAGTGCTAAAACTTTAGTAGTTTTCCCTTACAAATTTGTATGCTCCTCTTACAATTTTTATTTTTATAATTTTTTTTTCTTGTGACATATATAATTCAGGCATTATCTATAAAATTGGTTGTACACAATTTTTATTGCTATATTTATTATATATATATACAGGGGCTGGACAAAATAATATGAACACCTTGATAAATGGCGGTTTTTATTCTTAATATGGAGTTGGTCCTCCTTTAGCGGCAATAACAGCTGCAATGCGTCGGGGAATTGATTCATACAGCTTTTGGACAGTGGCTAGAGGAATCCTGAGCCATTCTTCGAGCAAACCCTGCTCCAGTTCCTCCAAAGACGCCGGCGGTGGGAATCGGCTTCTGACCTGCTGCTCCAACTGACACCGCAGATGCTCGATAATGTTAAGATCCGGGGATTGTGGAAGCCAATCCAAGCGTTCTACGTCACTATCATGCTCTTCAAACCAATTTTTAACGACCCCAGCGGTGTGGATTGGTGCATTATCATCCTGGAAGACGGCGCCGCCATTGGGAAACAGCGTTTGGACCATGGGATGGACCTGGTCAGCCAATATTGACAGATAGACCTGGGCGTTAACCCTACCATGCAGTACTACAGCTGGGCCAAGAGTATTCCACGATATTGCTGCCCAAACCATCACAGATCCGCCTCCATGCTTAACGGTTGGGGTCAGGCAGTCAGGGTCATAAGCATCTTTATGCTGTCTCCAGACGTAAACTCGACCGGAACATGGAAATAGCGTAAAGGAGGATTCGTCGGAGTAGACTACATTCTTCCACCGGTCCATTGACCAATTCTTATGGTCATTACACCATTTTCTGCGCCGCTCAATGTTGATGTGCGAAAGGAAGGGTTTGGCAATTGCAGCCCTCCCATGGTATCCAGCTCCATGGAGCTCGCGACGTACAGTTCTGGTCGATACCGGGCTTGCAAGATGCTGGTTAAGCTCTGCAGTCACTTTTGGAGCTGTGGTCTTATGGTTCTTTGTCACAATGCGCTTTAGCACCCGGCGGTCTCGATCACACAGCTTCTTCTTGCGTCCACTATTGCATTTGTCGGTGCTTGTCTTTCCATGGTTTTGGTATGCAGACATGACCATAGAGACAGTTCCTCTGGATACATTGAACATCTGAGCGGTTTTCGTCACCGATGCACCAGTCATCCGCGCTTCGACAATTTGCCCTCTTTGGAAGTCTGACAGGTCTTTCATAACTGCTAATTCATAATTCACTCAGATCTGTAAAAACAACGTGAGGGTTATAACATGACGTATACACTCTCTGTTACGCATTTAAATAGGTTTGCCAGTCATTGACCGTTTACTTTGTGTCTGAGCAGTCCGTAAAGATAACCGGTGAAATCGGCGGGTGTTCATATTATTTTGTCTAACCCCTGTGTATATATATATATATATATATATATATAATTTTTTTTTTGTGACCTATATATAGTCTCGAACTCTTTATTTACTTCAGTGTTCCTGAGGATGTCATTAGACGAAAGCGCTTGAGCACCATTCTGTGTTTCCTTTCCTTCGTGGTTTTTTTCATCACTAATATATATATATATATATGTGTGTGTGTGTGTGTGTGTGTGTGTGTGTGTGTATTGTTTTCAACGAATTGGGTGGAGAAGGCAAAGACCCCAGATGCAAAATACAAAAGGTAGTGAAGAGGAGAAAAGGCCGAAACTAAAGCTCCATTCACACACGCGTTCCGGTGGACCAGCGGCCCCACACATAGCTACACTTCACTTCAGCGCGCGGCGCTCCTACGCCATGCATTGTGGCACTTCCATGTCTTGTCAAAAATAACGAACCTTTCCCATTGCAACCTATTTGCAGCCACCTCTCTTGCATCACTCGGATCAAATCCACGCTTACTCACGCAATCGTTCACCATGTCCTCCCATCTTCTCGACCTTCCTCTCCTTCTACCTTCACAAACCCTCTTATCGCAAACATTCTGTAATATTCATCCACCCTTTCAATCACACTATCAAGTTCTCTCCATAATCTTTCTTTCTCATCCTCACACTTATTATTACACAGTGCATATCCATTATGCAGCTACAACTTTCACTCTAGCAGACTTAAAAATTCACACGCAAAATCAGGGAACTGACACAAGAGAAGTCTCTCATCGTTTTCTATCATACATCATTCATCAATGGTGTCACAGCTTCTTTTCCTCTCGTCTTCTCGCTCACATCTGCTCCCACACACTTGACACACTCCTGAACACCTGTATCACTTCTTCTCTCTTTCTACTCATTATATTGAAGAGGTTAAGCCGAACACGCTTGTACTTGAAAGAAGATAAGCTGTATTCATTACCCATTAGTAATTTCCCTCTCGTATAAATTAGAGCAGTGGTCGACAACTGGATTGAGACGCGGGCCGTATCGTGGGCGAAGCGAGTGACGGCTGGCCAAACCCATTAACCACTTTTCTCATAGATATTACTTATGTAATTTAATTAATGAAAAATGTAGTTTATAAGTTGTAGGTTCAAGTACAGTATAGTATTTTTCAGGTATTGATGTAGTAAATAGAATTAATGTGTTTATTAATTATTTAAGGAAAATTTAATGTGATTATTAATTAAAAACACATATTATATAACGAACAAAGAACGAGAGAGAGAGAGAGAGAGAGAGAGAGAGAGAGAGAGAGAGAGAGAGAGAGTTACAAGGAGTTACAAGGAAAAGAAGTACCTCAAAAGGCCTTGCGGCCCATACCGAGGAGGTACCAATGGCAACGGGCGCCACGGAAAATTTTGTACACACTCAAATCGGGATGGGACGATCCATCACCGCCAACTCATTGTCGCCAACTCATCGCCGCCGACTCAACTCCGCCGACTCAACTCCGCCGACTCAACTCCAGCCAACTCATCGCCGCCAACTCAACTCCATTTTTTCAAAAAATAAATTAGATTTATTTTTGAAGGTTAGAGCTTTAAAAAATTAAAAATCGTTAGAAACTCTTTATTCTACGTTAAAAAAAGATTAAAAGGTTCAGATTTTAATTAGTGGTAATTGTAGGCAATCCCACGTAAATATTCTAATGGTGATCGTTGCTCAAAGCTTAAAACTAGTTTTAATATACGGACATCAGCATCACGATATTTTTTTAACTTTGAAGGTGGAGCATGACCTCCTACAAGTTGTTCGAGATACATATCTCGACTCTTCTGTATTTTGTATAAGGCATCTATAATGTTAATTGGTGAAGGTTAGGTTAGGTTAGGTTAGGTTAGGTTGGGTTAGGTTAGGTTAGGTTGGGTTAGGTTAGGTTAGGTTAGGTTGGGTTAGGTTAGGTTGGGTTAGGTTGGGTTGGGTTGGGTTGGGTTAGGTTATATTATATAAATAAAATATTATATAAATATAATTAGTTATGTTTTGAATGGTTGTTGCAAGTGTTTTTAATTTCCTTCAGTACCTATCATCGCACTAAAGAAAGATTAATAAATTATACAAAACATTATTTGGCAACGGTGCATTCGGAGTTGAGTTGGCGGCGATGAGTTGGCGGCGATGAGTTGGCGGCGATGAATCGGCGGCGATGAGTCGGCGGCGATGAGTCGGCGGCGATGAGTCGTACTAGACGCAAAAGAAGTACCTCAAAAGGCCTTGCGGCCCATACCGAGGAGGTACCAATGGCAACGGGTGCCACGGAAAATTTTGTACACACTCAAATAGTGAAATAGTGTGCAAGATTTGGTCTAACCTTTTCTTGAACAGAGGAACTGTTCACAACTTCTGAAGGTAACCTGTTCCACGTGTCACAGATGTTATACGTAAAGTAATTCCCACACACACTAGTCCTAAACCGTTTCAAATCCAACTTCCAACCATTGTTGCGAGTTGGGTTATCATTTAAACTAAACATGCTTCTAAAATTGACATCGTTGAACCCACGTAAGAGCTTGAAAACTTCGATCAGTTGACCGCGCAGCCTCCGAGTTTCCAGCGAAAACAAGTTCAGGGCGCGTAACCGTCGACTGTAGCCCATATGCCCAACGGAAGGGATTAACTTTGTGGCCCTCGCCTGCACTCACTCTAGCCTCTCAATATCTTTCCTGAGGGTGGGCGACCAGAACTGCACAGCATACTCCAGGTGCGGCCGAACCAGGGAATTGTACAGAGAGAGCACAATCTCCTTGTTCCGAAACTGAAATTGCCTCCTGATATAACCCAATAGTTTCTGGGCTTTCTTTTCCACCTCTACGCACTGTTTCGTAAACTTAAAGTCGCTGCTAATTAGCACACCCAAGTCCTTTTCTAAATCAGTCACCTCGATATTACTCCCCAACATTGAGTAGTCCGACTTGGGATTGGCGTAGCCAATGTGCATCACTTTGCATTTACCCAAGTTAAACGACATTTGCCATTTTTCGGACCACTCTCCTATCCTACCTAGGTCCGCACGCAGTTCCTCGATCGCTTCGGGCGTCCCAACATTGGCCCCAAGCTTCGTGTCATCAGCGAATTTGGCGATCCGACTGACGATGCCACCGTCGATATCATTTATGTAAATGATAAACAACAGTGGCCCCCAAAACGGAACCCTGAGGAACCCCACTACTGACCGAGGCCCAACCCGAACTAACCCCTTTAATTACAACCCTCTGCCGCCTATTCTTCAGCCAGTTTTCAATCCACCTACCTACTTCCCCACCGATACCCAGCGCGCGCACTTTCGCCATTAGCCGGCGGTGAGGTACCTTATCAAAGGCTTTCTGAAAGTCGAGATAAAGTATATCAATCGCCCTACTCTTATCATACTCACCCAACATGACGTGGAAAAACTCGATCAAGTTGGTGAGACACGACCTATGCAGTCTAAACCCATGTTGGGAGTCCCCAAGCAGCTTGTAGGAATCCAAATGGTCAATGATCCTATCGGCTATTATCCCCGCTAATAATTTACCTAGAGAGAGTTTTGAAATTACAGTTCGTATGCCTGAGGTATCAAAATGCCCAACACAAATTTTCCCTTGTTTTTGGCCGCAAGACGTAATTTTTCAGTGCTTCTTATAATTTAAAAGAAAAAACAATGTAGTCGACTTCAGGCCGCTTCTCTCTCTCTCTCTCTGTTAGCATGTAGTTTGATAAACTAATCACTGCCCCTCATTAACGATCGTGTTTCAAAACTAACAAAATAAAAATATATAAAAGGAAAAAACATGTGTTTCACTGTCCCGCTATTAACGTCCCGTGACACTCACTTAACCACCACACTACCCGATCAAAGATTAGAGCATGGTTGTGCTGTCTTCCAAACCAAAGTATCGTACCGGGCATGCCAAATTTATCGTAATTTACTTGAAATTATCGTACATATATATTAGAATTAGAAATATGACGAAAGCAGCAAGCTCACCTTAGTTCTGTCCTACTCCCCTGTGCAGAATGTTGTTTACATTCTGCTGGGCCAACTCACAGATGATGCACTGTTGCCAGATGCAAATACCTCTGGCTCTCAAACTGGACTAGAAAACCTCTAGAAACCTCCAAATCTTTTATCCAGACCTCTACATGCCTTTTGATCAGGACATTTGCAGATTGAAAAGGAGTTTATTTCCAGTGCTTTTGGTAAATATGGCCAACAAGCCAAAATTATCGTACATTTCGACGGCAGTATCGTACATCATACACAGACTTCAAATTATTGTGCATGTACGATAATTATCGTACGCATCACATCCCTGGATTAGAGTCACTGTAGTTAAAACAGAATCGGCTACGCACGATACCGTGCGTGGACAAATCATTTTTGACCCCGATTAGCACTCACTTCGCGGTCGACTCTTCTGAAGGCTGTAACTTGTTTCAGAAGAAACTACATCACACGCAATTTACACCAAACGATAGAGAACATCGTTGCGAATAATTTGATGCAACCATCGAACATATTCGTTCACTACAGAAAAGGTTTAGAGCAAAGTTTATGTGGCCAAAAAACTGTTCAACTGATTAAGCCGTTCGTCCGCCTGGGCGGAGTTTATTCGTAGGCAGTTCTGAACTCCGCCCAACGTCATGCCTCTTGTCGGGAGGACGCAAAAACAAAATTTCGGTTATTTTACAATTTGTGTTCTTTGTAGTCTTCTTCTTCTTCCTCAGCATAATTAAACCCATTTTTATATGGGGTCGCTGTTTAAGGTGAGTCGCCTCCATCTTGGTCTGGCGTACACCATATCCTCCTCCAAATTCTTCTCCCGTAAGTCCGCTCTAACACAATCCTTCCCTCTCTTCTTCGGTCTTCCTCTTCTTCGCCCACCCGGCAACTCCATCACCATCACTCTACGTCCGACATATCTTCATCTCGCCTCATCACGTGCCCATACCATCTCATTCTTGCCTCCTGTATCTTCTTTGATGCCTCTGCCACCTTCACAGTTCCTCTAATATACTCGTTCCTGATCCTATCCTCTCTTGTCACACCGCACATCCATCGCAACATCCTCATCTCTGCTACATCCATTTTGTTCTCATTTGTCTTCTTCATAGGTAATGCCTCCGTTCCATACAACATTGCTGGTTTCACCACAGTTTTATATACCTTTCCTTTCAACTTCACTGGCACCTTTCTATCGCACAAGACACCCGACATTTCTCTCCAATTCTTCCACCCAGCTTGCACTCTATTATTAATTTCTTTCTCCACATCTTCCTTATCCATTAACGAGCCCAAGTACTTAAATCGGTTTACACTTTTAATCACTTCTCCATTCATTACCATCCCATCTTCCTGTCCTCATGTAAGCCATACCGTAAGTATTCAGGCTTCCTTCTGCTTATTTTCATCCCTCTATCTTCCAACGCTCCTCTCCAACTCTCTAACTTCTGTTCCATCTCCTCTTTGTCTCGGCACACAATGCTATATCGTCTGCGCTCTCTCTCTCACTCCCTCCGTCAGCACTTCCATCAATATGTTAAAGAGAAACGGGCTAAGCGCAGATCCCTGATGCAACCCAACTCTTACTTCAAAACTGTCCGTCTCTCCCAGACAGCTCCTAACCGTCGCATGTACATCCCTATACATTTCCTGTATCTTAGTCTTTGTAGTAAAATATAATAAATAATTTTGTGCATCTAGTCAAATCACTCTTGTACAAAATTTTATACTCTTGTGAAATCGAGGAAGAGCAAGTCAGTCCATAAATTTACAAAAATACTACAGCCATAAAAATTTTGAGCTTCATATCCAAAGCCAGTAAGATCAAATTTGTGAAGTTGCACTCAAAATGTAAGGGGTTCGTAAGCTTAAAGTGAATGTTTAGTTCTCACTGGCTTAAAAATTTCTGTTCGAAAGGTAGGATGGTCACTAATTTTGTGCAAAACTTTTGTTTAAAACAAATGGCGTTGCTTACAAAATCTTGGATTAGTCTGAAAAACACGTCCTGCACAAAGACAAAGCTTTCTGTGTGCAAAACTGTGCATCATAATAAACTTTAAAAAGAACAGAATAAGAATAACACAAAACGCATTTGGCGTTAAAAATTCAAAATAAAAAAAAAATATATTGTATATATTTAGCGGCAGCTCTTAGAAAAAACCATATATATATATGTAAACAGAAAACAATATGCATAAAATATATATATATATATATATATATATATATATATGTAAACAGAAAACAATATGCATAAAATATATATATATATATATGGGATGAATTTCACAATTAAACACGTGAAATGATTAAATGAATGAATGATGCAAACCCACAAGGAAAAAGAAAAATTATTCCAAGGCCTTTCGTGTACGAGGTGTACTTCTGAATACACGAAAGGCCTTGCAATCACTTTTCTTTTTCCTTGTGAGTTTGCATCATATATATATATATATATATATGTTGGTTTACGTCGTCGTCGTTGGCCTAGGCAAGCTACGGCTTGGGACCGTAGCGCATCTATCCGGTATAGGTTAACCTGGATGATGTAGCCATAAGCACTGCCGCTGGTTAAGTGCCAACCAGTGATTATCTCACTAGCCGTATTGAGTCCGTTAGGCGAAACTGCGACAGTACCAAAGGTGGAAAATATAACCCTTGGATTTCTATTATTTATTTGTAAAATGGACATGGTATTAGATTAAAATAAATATTTGAATATAAATAATTAACTGACAATTGTGATATATAATTAATTATGTTTACATACAATAAAATAATATAGTATACATAAAATTAGTATTAATGTGGTTCACAATTGAATTATGATGGGTAACTAATTTAAAATGAATTTATAACTATTCCGAAATTCAAGACTGTAAAATTAACATTTATCTTGAAACTAAAATAAGAGTATTCACTACACACTCCCCCACCAGAGAGGAAGTTCAAAGAGTTCCGAACGACACAGATTTCCGCTGAACCTTTTTGGTAGCTACTTGTACCTCACTTAAGGTTGATTCCAAAAACGCAGGCTTAAGACGATCGATAGAAACCTTGTCGACCTTGGAACCGCGCTGGATGAGAAATGATTTGCGCGTACGTCGGAGAACTTCATAGGGCCCGTCATATGGACATTGGAGAGGCCGTTTTGGGAGAGGTACACGAACGAAAACGTGGGTGCAAGATTGGAGGGCTGGGGAAACAAAGATGTTCTGTTGGCTAGTCAATCGAGGGGGAACAGGCTGAAGGGACTGCATGTGAGAGGAAAGTGTTTGAGCGAATTCCGTAGGATCACATGACTTATCCCCTGCAGTGAAGTAGCCACCTGGTAGCCGCAGTGTTGTTCCATAGACTAGTTCAGCCGCTGTAGTCTTCAGATCACTCTTAAATGCAGAGCGAATACCAAGCAACACGAGTGGAAGCTTATCCATCCAATGGGAGTCTTCGTGACACATAAGGGATGACTTCAGCTGGCGATGGAAGCGTTCGACGAGGCCGTTAGCTTGCGGATGATACGCACAGGTATGCGCATGTACTGTACCCAACAAGCTGGTAAACTTCTTCCAAAGCGAAGACTCAAATTGGCGACCTTGGTCAGTGATGACTTTTGTCGGCAATCCAAATCTTGATACCCATCCATGAAGAAAGGCTCTTGCAACAGTGTCCGCTTGGATATCAGGAAGTGGGATGGCTTCAGGCCATCTGGAAAAGCGGTCGAGACAGGTGAGCAGATAACGTTGGCCTTGAATCACTGGAAGAGGGCCAACAATGTCTACATGAATTACCTCAAATCGCTGGGATGGGGGCGGAAATGCGTCAAAGGGGGACCTGATGTGCCTTTGGACTTTGGCACGCTGGCAGGCAAGGCACGTTTTGGTCCAATGTTTGACATCCTTCCGCATCGAGGGCCAAACAAAGCGAGAGGTAACCAGGTGTTGCGAAGCACGGATACCAGGATGGGAGGCTTATGAAGATCCGTGAAGACTGCTTTTCTGTGACATGGAGGGACATAAGGGCGAATAGCAGCTGTTGATACGTCGCAATAGAGGGGCACAGACAATCCTGGCATACTCATTTTCTTGAGGGAAAGTGAGTGAGTGGAGTCTTCTCTGAGCAGGTCTTGTAGTTCCGTATCCTTATCTTGATCCTGTGCAATAGCATTCCACAGTGTAGAGCTGAGGGTAACAGAAGTAATCTCTATTCTTGAAAGTGCATCCGCTGGAGTGTTCAAGACACCTTTGATGTGGCGGATATCTGTGGTAAATTGCGAGATATAATCGAGTTGCCTGATGACTCTGGGAGAGTGGTTACAGCTGTTTTTATTGAAGACAGTGACCAAAGGTTTGTGGTCGGTAAAAACACAAAACTCTCGGCCTTCAAGGAAATGTTGAAAATGCTTCACGTTTAAGTAAATAGCAAGAAGTTCACGTCCGAAAGCACTATAACGCGTTTGGGCTGGCTGCAGCTTTTTCGAGTAAAACGCGATGGGTGCTTGTTGACCGTTAATGGTTTGTTCCAACACACCACCGATCGCAACATCTGATGCATCGACCGTCAGAGTTAGGGGGGCATCACTGATAGGAAATGACAGAGACAATGCACTATTGATAGCATTTTTGGCATTGTCGAACGCCTGTAAACTATCGCTACACCATAACAATTTCGTTACCTTGCGTTTGTGTGTGATCATAGCGTGTAGAGGAGCAAGAACACTAGCACAGTTTTTAATGAACTTGTGGTAATAATTTACCAAACCTAGAAACCGACGTAACTCACGCTGATTACTTGGCATAGGGTAATTTTTTATCACTTCACACTTGTCCTGAAGGGGGTAATTCCGTGCTGCGAAATCGTGTGACCAAGAAATTCCAAGGTTGGCTGTGCAAACACACACTTAGATGCATTAATAGTAACACCGTATTGTTCTAAGCGTTGAAAGAGGAGTGAAAGATGTTCCTTATGTTCCTCTTCCGTTGAGCTGGCCACAAGCAAATCATCGATGTAGGCATAAACAAAGTCTAAGCCTCTGGTGACCTCATCTATAAACTTCTGAAAGGTTTGCGCAGCATTCCGTAGCCCGAACGGCATCTTCAAAAATTCGAATAACCCAAATGGTGTACAAACTGCAGTCTTGGGAATATCCGAAGGCTCTACGGGAATGTGGTGGAAAGCCTTAACGAGATCTATTTTACTGAAGATAGATTTGCCGTGGAGAAGAGAAGTAAAGTCTTGGACATTTGGTACCGGATATCGGTCCGGGATGGTTGTCGAATTTAAAAACCGGTAATCCCCACATGGTCTCCAGTCTCCTGACTTCTTCTGGACCAGGTGTAGGGGAGAGGACCAACTGCTTTTGGAAGGTCTTATTATCCCAAGATCTATCATAAGCTGGAATTCCGATTTGGCAGCTTTCAGTTTGTCCGGGGCAAGACGTCTGGGTTTTGCAAACACAGGGGGACCTTTTGTTGTAATGTGATGGGTAATGGTGTGCTTAATGGTATCACCCATCTGCATAGGTTGAAGAATTCCTGGATATCGTTGGAAAAGGCACTGGTACATGGAATTAGGGGGAACGAGGGAAAGTGCAGAGTTCGAGGCGTCCGGAAGGGCAACCTGTTTGGCAAGAACAGAAAGCAGTGTGGCCTGGTCGCATAAGCGTCGCTTGTCAAGATCCACCAGGAGTTTGAAATGCTGGAGGAAGTCAGCGCCGATTATGGGATGCCGCACTTGAGCACAGATGAAAATCCACTTGAAGGATCGGTGAAGGCCCAAGTTTAGTTCACGCGACTGAGTACCGTACGTGGGTATGCGTGAACCGTTAGCAGCGTATAGAGGCGGAGATTCCGAGTGCTTATGACCAGATTTTTGAGGGAATACACTGACTGACGCTCCGGTATCGACCAAGAAATTGACACCAGAGTTCCTGTCCTTTATGAATAACAGGTTGGCAGTGCGAGTACTAGACGCCATTAGGACTCGCTGCTGGGGTTTTCCGACGAAAAATTGCAAGGGGAGATGCACTTCCTAGCCTTCTTTCCAAATTTCGAGTGGTAGAAGCAGATCTTCCCGGAACTCGAACGATGCCTCTTCGTAAATCTTGACCGAGAATGGCTTCTTTGCCGTTGATTTTGTAGCAGAGAACAAACGTGGTTGAGTCGTTGACTTAACTCTTTCACTTTCAACTCCAGTTCCGATTGTGTGTTCACGTTGTTGACCGGAGCTGTGTCAATCTCCACTACTTTGTCGGCAGTTTCTGCTAGTTTATCAACTGGAGTAGCAGGATCCATAGTGGCCAAGACACGCTGAGCTGATGGAGGAAGTTTCTGCAAGAACAACTGTCTAAAGATGTCCTTATCGAAGGTTTGTGCGCGTTCGCCTAGAGCGCACTGCATAGCCCTCAGCATTTGAGTGGGCTTACGGTCTCCAAGTTCTTCTTTTGAGATTAACTGATGTAGTTTCTCACGCTCGGAGACAGTGGTGCGGCGCAGGATGGCAGACTTCAGATCGTTGTATGGGTCCTCACTCGTGGAAGTAGACACGATGACGTCACGGACTTCAGAGATGATGCTCGCTGGTAGAGAGGACAAAACATGATCGTATTTCGTCCTGCTAGCGGTGATCCTTCCCAAGTTGAATTGTGATTCCACTTGGTGGAACCAAATAAATGGATCACCCGGCCAGAAGACGGGGAGCTTTACGCTCAAGTGGGAGATGGCACCAGCGTCGTCAGGCATCTTCTCCTATGCTTGCTGACGTACAAGCAAGACGACAAGTTACCAACGAAGGAGTGGAGGTTGAGACGAGCGCAGGCACAGAGCGCACGGGCAGGAGTGGGCAGAGGGCACGAGCGACATTACAGTCTGGTCCTAGTCACTCGGGTGAAGGGGGTGGTGGGCACGAACGACGTTACAGTCTAGTCCTAGTCGTTCGGGTGAAGGGGGTGATGGGCACGAACGACATTACAGTCTAGTCCTAGTCATTCGGGTAAAAGGGGGGAATCCAACTCCGGAGTCACCAATTGTTGGTTTACGTCGTCGTCGTTGGCCTAGGCAAGCTACGGCTTGGGACCGTAGCGCATCTATCCGGTATAGGTTAACCTGGATGATGTAGCCATAAGCACTGCCGCTGGTTAAGTGCCAACCAGTGATTATCTCACTAGCCGTATTGAGTCCGTTAGGCGAAACTGCGACAGTACCAAAGGTGGAAAATATAACCCTTGGATTTCTATTATTTATTTGTAAAATGGACATGGTATTAGATTAAAATAAATATTTGAATAAAAATAATTAACTGACAATTGTGATATATAATTAATTATGTTTACATACAATAAAATAATATAGTATACATAAAATTAGTATTAATGTGGTTCACAATTGAATTATGATGGGTAACTAATTTAAAATGAATTTATAACTATTCCGAAATTCAAGACTGTAAAATTAACATTTATCTTGAAACTAAAATAAGAGTATTCACTACATATATATATATATATATAAACAGAAACAATATGCATAAAATATACATGCTGAAACCAATGCGAAAGAGTATATATATAAATAAAACTCTCTTAGTATGTCTTAACGCTTCATGATCGAGTGGGTAACGTGGCGGCTCGCAAAATTTGAATTTTCAGTGAAAGTAGTTCGAATCTCACCGAAGTAAGGTAAATTTATTTCTAATGTATTAAAACATGAAACAGAAATTGTTGTTAGTATGTTCCTGATTAACATAAAACTGATATTCAAGAAATTACACTGGTAATGAAAATACATAAACCGGAATATTATTTAATTGACATTTCCTCTAATAGATGGAGCCACCCACTTCGATTAAATTATTTTTAAGGAATCAATTCCCCGAAGAGTATTTCATCAAGCATCGCAATTTGATAAAAATACTGTCATCACCTGGGGGCCTGAGGGCATTTGTTCAGTGAAAGAATTTCCCATATCTTGATGAAAATTCGTTTTTTTTTTTTCATTTTGAATTTTTAACGCTAAAGGTTTTTTGTGTTTTTCTTGTCCTGTTCTTTTTAAGGTTTATTATTATGTACACAAAAAAGATTTGTCTTTTTGTAGGAGGTTTGTTTAACTTCCCTCGCAACATACAAGGCCATATGATGGAGAGGAACTACATCTTTACGTTGGATCCGAACCATGGGTCGCTACATAATCTGGACGCAGAAGACGGTCTCCCATCCAACAACTTCCCAAACCCAATGTTGCTTAACTTCGCAAATCGACGGGAAGTGGCGTTACGACACTAGCTACGACACTAGCTACGGCGGGCCGGACCTGACCTCTATCTAGCGTAACATTGCCAACGGAAGATACGTCGTTGATTTAAATACATGGGAATATTTACTATTGAATGGGTCTTCCCTACTCCATTATTTCATCCACAGTATACCAACCAGGTAAGCTTCATTAATATATCGGTCCTAGATGAGAAATATAAGACATTTCTGCACACAAAAAGTTGAATAAAGACGTAAAATAAAAGCGAAATTGTTATAATTTAGTCTCTTAACGCCGGAATTGTTTGTCGTGTTATGTTATGAATGTGTGTATCTGAAACGGTACATATTCGACCCAGTCGTCAATAAGAGGTTGGAAGCAGTTTTAAAAATTAAAACCAAAAAAATTGTTACATATTTAGTTCTTTAGTTTTTATTGAAAATGAAATCAAAACAATCGCGAAACGTTTTGTATATAAAATAACAACATACTTACTAAAATACTACTAAAATATTAAAGAAACGGTGGTGAGACTAAAAGAACGCGAGTATTTTGGAAACGAGGAGACTGTTCTTAAAAAAATTAGCCTAAAACCTAAAAAGGAAGTTTGATAAAGCGATTGAGGAAGTGATTTTGTTTGTACAGTTGCGTGATGAAACACTTTAGCTGAATTGTGCAGGTTTCAAGAAACAATACTGTTCGCCTTATTGCAACCTATCACGTCGTGGTCTTATTAGCGAGGTTAATCCCATCACAGATTTTTAGTTTTCAAAGCATTGTTGCCACGTTCAGCTAAAAACTGTAATAATGTTAACAGATCTAACGTTCAAACCACATTCGGTGGTGTAGTGGTTAGCCGTTATCGTCACTGACTACGAATCCATCACGCAGCAAAACCCAGCTGTTCATCCTTCCACAGAAAAGAAATTGGTTGGTAGATAAATGGGTATCCTGAGTAGCCTAGTGGTTAAGACGCTGGGCTGCTGGTGGGGCGTGGTTCGGATTCGACGTTAAACTGTAGGTCTAAGTTGGAGTGACAAACTTGACCTTCGTCAGACTGAACAATATATATATGAAAATTATTTCACGAAAGTAACACGTGAAAAATAAGCACACCGGGCAAAAAATTAGTTACCCTTAATAGCACCGATAGTAGGAAGTTCAAGGTCACACAGAGGGCCTGATGTAGCATTGGTAAGTGACAAGTAGCGGTGACGTAGCACACAGGATCAGATCTGTTTCGTGAGGTGGTGAAGAACAAAGTGTGTGTTGGATATAGTCTGCAAAATGGGTCGTGAGGCAGACGTTACTCAGTGGCAAAAAGGAGCCATCGTGTTTGGCAGAGCCCACGGACACAAAATGTCTGAAGTAGCCCAATTTGTTGGTGTGTCAACGCGTACTGTCCAGCGAGTTTACAAAGAGTGGTGTAGTTCGCAATCAACTGACAATCGACGGCGTAACTGTGGCCGGAAAACAATTCTTGACAATAGGGGCCGCCGCCATGTTTCTCGTCTAGTAACTGCAAATCGTTTTCAAACCAGAGAACAATTGCTCCAAGAAACCAATGAGGTTCTCCAGCGACCAATTTCCGAACGGACATTGCGACGAGAACTGCATGCGATGGACATCTGGAGCAGGGTACCACGGAAGAGGCCGCTGTTAACAGCAAGTCACAAATTGGCACGTTATAAATGGGCTCAGAGGCACAAAAACTGGACTGCGGCAGATTGGAAACGTGCAATTTGGTCCGATGAGTCCCGTTTTTGTTTGTTCTCCAATGATGGGAGGCGACGAGTACATCGCAGGTCCAATGAAGCCTTTAATCCTGAATGCGTCGAAGGTGTTGTTCAGGCTGGAAACAGAAAGTGAAGCGCAGGAATAGACACCCACGGACTCTGGCGGAACTTCGGGACCGGCTGATGAACGAGTGGCAGCAAATCGATGTTCAGTACATGCACAACCTAGTAGAGTCTCTGCCTCGCCGGATTCGTGCGGTTATCAAGGCCAGAGGCGCCGTCACACGTTATTAGGTACATTCTGAGAGGGGTGACTAATTTTTTGTCCGGTGTGCTTATTTATGATGAATAAAACCACGAAGGAAAGGAAACAGAGTGGTGCTCAAGCGCTTTCGTCTAATGACATCCTCAGGAACACTGAAGTAAATAAAGAGTTCAAGACTATATATAGGTTACAAAAAAAAAAAATATATATATATATATATATATATATATAATAAATACAGAAATAAAAATTGTGGGAGGCGCATACAAATTTGTAAGGAAAACTACCAATTTTAGCACTTTGCCCGAATTCAACACAAGATCAAATGGATTGTTTACAACCAATTTTATAGATAATGACTGAATAATATATAGGTCACAAAAACAAAAAATTGTAAGAGGAGCATACAAATTTATAAGAGAAAATTACCAAAGTTTTAGCACTCTGCCCTTCTTGTCTAAATCCGTTCTGAACGAATTGAAAACAACGGGATCGAGTTGAAAAAGACCTTTGCTCATGTTAAAGTTATTTGTAAGTTGGATAATAGTAGACTCAAGAATATTTCTATTAACAATGTTGCTAGAGTGAAACAAAACTGAAGCATTATTCCAATCAATACAATGGGATACCGCTGACAAATGGACAAAAAGGGCACTGGACGGCTGTCCCGTTCTAACGGAATATTGATGCTGTTTTACACGCGTGTGCAAATCCTTTCCCGTCTGACCAATGTAAAAGGAATCACATTGTTTACAACCAATTTTATAGATAATGCCTAAATTATTGGTAGGGCTATTTTTTACGATGATATTTTTTACAATATTGTTATATGAAAATGCTACATTAATATCCAAACGTTTAAGTACATTAGCAATGCCTAAAAAGTCCGGGAAAAATGGAAACACTAAAATATTCTTTGACAAAGTGCGAGTGTTATTATTCGCACGATAGAAAGTTCGTTTTGCCTTGTTAAGACAAGATTCCATAAACGCAGGTGGGTAGCAGAGATCACTTCCAATACCGTTGATTTTTTTCCAATTCAGCATCGATGTATTCCGGACTGGCGATCCTAAGAGCGCAGAGAAACATTGAAGAAAATATGGCCTTCTTAATGGGGGTGTCATGTCCGCAGTAAAAATGTACGTAATACAAATTTCTTTTTTTTTTCTGGTAGATACTAAACTTAAAGCCCAGGTTTTAAGTTAGGTATCTATCGGAAAAAAAAAACAATTTGTCCTACGTACACTTTTACTGTGGACATGACACCCCTATTAAGAAGGCCACATTTTCTTCAATGTTTCTCCGCGCTCTTAGGATCGCCAGTCCGGAATACATGGATGCCGAATTCGAAAAAATCAACGGTATTGGAAGTGATCTCTGCTACCCACCTGCGTTTATGGAATCTTGTCTTAACAAGGCAAAACGAATTTTCTATCGTGGGAATAATAACATTCGCACTTTGTCAAAGAATATTTTAGTACTTCCATTTTTCCCAGGCTTTTTAGGATTGCTAATGTACTTAAACTTTTGGATATTAATGTAGCATTTTCATATAACAATATTGTGAAAAATATCATCGTAAAAAATAGCCCTACCAATAATTTAGACATTATCTATAAAATTGGTTGTAAACAATGTGATTGCTTTTACATTGGTCAGACGGGAAAGGATTTGCACACGCGTGTAAAACAGCATCAATATTCCGTTAGAACGGGACAGTCGTCCAGTGCCCTTTTTGTCCATTTGTCAGAGTTATCCCATTGTATTGATTGGAATAATGCTTCAGTTTTGTATCACTCTAGCAACATTGTTAATAGAAATATTCTTGAGTCTGCTATTATCCAACTTACAAATAACTTTAACATGAGCCAAGGTCTTTTTGAACTCGATCCCGTTGTTTTGAATTCGTTCAGAACGGACTTAGACAAGAAGGGCAGAGTGCTAAAACTTTGGTAATTTTCCCTTATAAATTTGTATGCTCCTCTTACAATTTTTATTTTTTTATTTATTTTTTTTTTTTTTGTGACCTATATATCATTCATGTATTATCTATAAAATTGGTTGTAAACAATCCATTTGATCTTGTGTTGAATTCGGGCAAAGTGCTAAAATTGGTAGTTTTCCTTACAAATTTGTATGCTCCTCCCACAGTTTTTATTTCTGTATTTATTACACTGTTATGCATATGAAATTCTTTTGTCTGCTGTGAGGGTTTTTTCAACTCATATTATATAATTCGACCATGCTGAATTCGAAAATGACATTGGTTTTCCTCAATCAGGTCAGGTTTTTTCTCTATTGGCCATTTATTATAAGTCCAATTTTATCCCCAAATTTATTGATTTTTTTAGCTTAAACACTGTAGATACGAGTAATATTATAAGAACACTCGTGAAAAATGAAAACATTGTGTGAATAAATACTTTTATTCATACAATGAATATGGAAAAAAGTTTATTGAGGAAGGAATGAAGTTTTTTTGGCTTTCCGTTTGTGTTTTTCTTCGGGCACGTCTCGCTTCAAACACCAGCAATAGTCCGCCAGCATATTGATATCCCAGTTTCCCTGGTACCTCTCTTCCATTATTTTGATATCTTGGTGAAATCGTTCACCCTGATCCTCACTATAATCCCCGCAATTTTCAGGAAAATAGTCCAAGTGGGACCACAAAAAGTGCATTTTTATGGACATGCGCGACCCATGAGCTTTGAAAGCTTCCATCAAGTTTTCGACAACGGACTCGTATTCTGGACTTCTACGCTTGCCAAGAAAATCAGTGACAACTGATTTGAATGCCTGCCAGGCATTCTTCTCAGTTGGAGTCATTGCGTTTTCGAACTGAGTATCCTTGATCAAAGTTCGAATTTGAGGACCATCAAAAACCCCAGCATTTAGTTTAGCATCAGATATATGAGGAAATTTACTCTCGAGATATCGGAATGCTGAACCCTCCTTATTCATTGATTTGATGAAATTTTTCATCAAGCCCAGCTTAATATGAAGTGGTGGGAGCAAAATTTTTGTTGGTGGTACAAGGGGCACTGAAACGACATTATGCGACCCAGGTTCAAAATTCTCTCTGGATGCCCATTCACGCTGTGCATAGTGCTTCTCATCCGCTCGGCTATCCCATTTGCAGAGGAAACATGGGTATTTCGTGTATCCCCCTTGCATTCCCAATACAAATGCCACAATCTGAAAAAAAATGAAAATATTTAAAGAATTTAGAGAATTTGTTCTGTCAGATAAAAAAATCTATGCATTGGACTGTATCACTTCTGTGGGGAAGTTAAGTGTTCCTATATGCTCTCAAATAACCTTTGGAAAAACAACATAGTCAATAGCAATAGTTTACTTATGATATTAGTATTACCTTCAAATCTCCACAGATCCTCCAGTTATGTTTGTCGTATACGAGAGCATCCAGTAAAATTTTCATGTTATCGTAGCTCTCAGTAAGTTGTACGGAATGTGCTACAGGGACTGATGCAACCCTATTCCCAGTGTTGAGAAGTACTGCTTTCAAACTTCGTTTAGACGAGTCTATAAATAGCCTCCATTCTGATGCGTTATATGGCAGGCCCAAGGATTCGATTAGCCCCTCAACATTGCAGCAGTACACTAAGGAAGAGGTATTTTCGTGCACTGCAAAAAACTTGCGGAATTCTTCCTCTCGTTTCCTATACCAGGAGAATGTTGTTCCCGGAGCCAGCAAGTTGTCCTCTCGAAGTCGTGAGCCCAAGATCTCGGCAGCTAATTTGGAAAGTCCTAAATCCCTGGTAAGATCATTAAGTTTGGCCTGGTTGAGAGGCCTCGGCTCATTTGAAGCGGTACTTTGAGGTATATACGACTGGGACTGGTCATTGGCATTGGTCATTGATTCATCATCAGAATCATCGAAGTCCAGGGTTTGAGGTGGGTCGGGTATTGGAATTCCAGGACCATGGGGTACAGGTCTCATAGCAGAAGGAATGTCAGGGTATACAACAATGTGTTTATTCTTCTTGTTAACTCCTGAAAATAGAAACACAGAAACATTGATATAAAACTTGCATATGAAATAGAAGAAGCATTCAGACAGTGGCGGCTCGTGAGGGAAGGCTGCGGTCTATAAGATATGAAATAGGTCGATGGAGTCTATATTTTCTTTCTTTTTCATTCATATTGTCCCTTCGGGAACAATATGAATGAAAAAGAAAGAAAATATACAATCATTGTATATGTAAATGTAACTTGTATAACAATATGTATGTGTAAATGTATTTTCTATAACAATATGTATATGTAAATGTATGATTACCATTATGGTGAATATTATGCTATATATGATGAATATTACATTATGGTGAATATTATGTCAAGTTTCATACGAGGATTTCAAAATATTTAAGAAAAATAAATTTATAAGCCCACCTTGGAGGTTTGTCATGCAGAAATAGCAATCTGTCACGTGATCCTTTCCTTCTCTCCAAATCATGGGAATTCCAAAAGGCAAAGATTTCGCTCTCCCTTTGCTCCATCTTCTCAAATTTTCAATGCACGTCTTGCAGCACATATGAGGGGCGAAATTTTTGTCCTGGTCCCCTAGCTTAATTCCAAAGTATGCTCTATACATTGTCTTCACAAATTTAGTGATTTGGGACTGGTTATTTGGCATGGTAACCGTCCCACATATGTAGCAGAATCTATTGGGATCATTTTTACACGCTCTATTCATTATGAAATATTTTATCTATATGCCTGAAAAGTAAAAAAAGATATTATACAAGTGAAACAAGTGATGATAGATGTTACTGTTCCAATTCCGCTTTGACAAAATCACGAAAAATTCTATTTTACCTATGAGGCCATAGCCAGATAACCTGAGCTGATTGAGAAAAAAGGATTGCAGATTCGAAATCAGCAGGAAAAACTCTATAAGAATCACTTACAAAACCCTTGACGTAGTTCATCACCATTGAAAACCACAATGATGCGTGTTAACCCAATCCAAATGACATCCACATCCGTATTTGTTTTACCGCAATTTTCGTTAGTTTGTATTGCAGACACCTCCAGTTATTTTCAGTCATGGTGCATGATTCTTCAGGAGCAAGATGCACCGCAAGTTTGTGTTTCCTCCCAAAGATAGCACAACTTTACCTGTATCAATCGTAATGACAGTCCCACGACCTCGGTCTTTCTCTACACAAAATGGACCAAAATCCAGAAGCATTTTCAATCGCAAACATTCTGTATAATAGGCCTGTAATTTTTTTAAGAATAGTTTTTTATATATCTGTAGACTCAACATGGAAATAAACTATTTGTAAACTCAAAAGGAATAAAATTTTAAAAAGACTGCATCTCAATCAGAGTGAAACTCGGAAACCTTTCGTACCTTATCTTTTTACTTTATTCTGTCGTTATGATTTCCATATTTCTCCGGTGTACCTCTTTATAAGCTAATTTAGTTCTCCCCTCCTCGTTACTGTAAGTATCATTGAGTTTTATTATTATTATTATTATTGTTATTATTATTTATTACTATTGTTCTATTATTCTTTTTTATTATAAATTCCCTTGTTTACCTCACACAAGTTCGATTTTAACCGTTTGAGTTTCATTTTTCATCGACAAATGTAATTTTACTGTTTGTCTTTTATCTAAAACTTTATTGTTTTCTTATTTAACAACCAAATACATTTTACGTTCTTCTACGCTTGTATTTTCCTCCACGCATACTCGCATTTCCGTATCTCATTATAGACATAGTTTATGTACTCGAAACTACAGTATATTTTTAATGTACATCCCATATACGTAATCCAATATAATTAATTGTCCAGCTTTATATTTTTAATAATTGATAATAATTAATAATAATTAATTATACCCTGATTTCACATTTCTCAACTATGTTTTCTGTTTGAAACTATCTTTTTTGTTTATATTACAACGACAAAGGACTCCTATGTCTTTTTTAAACGTTTGTAGTTTCATACCATATCATTTTATTTGTATTTATACCCCTTATATGATTCGCCTTTTTTATTTTATATACACACTCTTTAATATACTTTCTCTCTATACTCATATATATATATATATATATATATACACACGCACACACACACACACGCACACATACACATATATGTATACATGTACATGTACATACATACACACATACATTTTTTTAACTTTTTCAACTTTAACTTTTTAACTCTTGTTTTTATTGGTGTTGTGGTATTTTAGTTCGTAATGGTTGTTATACAGTATACAGTATGTTTTATTTCCTATTTTAGCACCGAGGGTGGTGTTAGTTTAACGCCGAAAGCTCTGAAAATAATAAATGTATGTATGATAATTGGACTCCTTTTGCTCTTTCATTATACACATGCTTACACATACACATACCCTCTTACATACTAATATATGCGTCTGTCCGCATATACACTTGATATACTGTATGTATAGGTTCTATATCTACACTAAATTATAATTAATGAATTTAGTGGTTTTTAAGTAGTTTATTTTATTTAATATATTTGACATTTCTCACCTCATCTTTTATATATATATATATATATATATATATATATATATATATATATAATGTTTGAAGGTATTTAACCTCCTAAATAGCTTAGACGTAGAAGATAGTTTAATTGCACTAAATTCTCTGAAGAATTTTCAATTGTGGATGGAGACTGAGGTTGAGGGTTGAGGTTTGAGGGACAAAATGTCGCTATATTGCTTATGAATTACATTTTTAAATAAATACATATGAGTAGGAGTTCATTTGTCCACAAGATTAAAGGGATCACCTGAAGATCAGGGCCCCAATGTATTCTTGTTTTTTTGCTTTACAGTACTAAATATAATAATAAATTAAACTGAATGCCCGGTTAGGTCAACTGTACGCCCTTGACGATTGGTTAGGTTAAGTCGTGATATTTTCGTTAGTTTTAACGAAGATATCATTTGGTAATTGAGGCTGGGGGCCCTGATCTTCAGGGGATCCGATTAAAGCCTATTTGGCAACTTTATTTCGCTGATAAAATAATTGAAAGAATTTAAATACGTTTTTAGTTAATATTCCTCTCCTCATACGTCATATTTTGAGTCAACTACGAGGACTATCTTGTGGCTTCGTTAAAACATCGCTTCCCGTTAGATCAACGAAGTTAACTCATTAACGTCCATTGTCTCTTTTTCGGGTCATATTTTAACAATACAATTTAGGTTAAAACTTAAAAGTGAAATTTTTAAATATTAATTTTTAATTTTTATTTAAAATTTTGGATCACCTGAAGGTCAGGGCCCCCAGCCTTCGTTAGTTAGCCTTATAAGGCTAACGAACAAAAATATCACGACCTAACCTAACCAATCGTCAAGGGCGTACAGTTGACCTAACGACTGGTTAGGTTAAGTCGTGATAGTTTTGGTCCACAATGGCTTAAACGAAGTTGGATTTAGTCAGTAGTTTGATGGGTGACCGTCCTCCGCAATCAGATGATGTAGTGACCCGCATTTCGAATTCCACCACGTAAAACTGTGGGTCCCATCCGTCATATCGCATGACTTTGCCGTTACGAACGTGGTTAAATAACCCCACACAATTTATTATTATTATTATTATTATTATTATTATTATTGTATAAGGTACAGAGCGAATGGGGAATCAGAATGGCTTTTTCTCATTTTACTTGTGTATATTGTTATTTGTGTGGAAAGGGGCGTGTCTAAGACCAGTGTATTTGGTAATTTGGTAACGAATCACAAACATCCAAGGCATGGATAGGATAAGGCTATAATATATATATATATATATATATATATATATATATATATATTAAAACAGTGTGTAATTCGATATTATTCATTTTATTTTTCATTTATTTTTACTAATTTTAATTCAGTGTGCGATCCAGGTTTGCTCCAGTCAGTGACGCGAGGTGCTGATTCCGATAAGAGTCGAGCATGTGACTGTGGTTCCAATAAATATAGCTGGGTACTCTCTCTCTCTCTCTCTCTCTCTCTCTCTCTCTCTCTCTCTCGTAACATTTACATTTGTAATGAAAGTTTACTGAACCAAAATGGAGCCCCCTTTATTTTCCAGTATAATTACAGTTGCATTAATTACACTGTCTACTTCCAGTGTCGATATCATTCTTTTGAAGTATTATTGCTTCATTCTCTTCATTATATATATATATATATATATATATATATATATATATATATATATATATTATATATATATATATATAACACCCAAATATACTATATCCCCATGAAAGGAGGTTTAGGGGCTTGTGCCAGGGTTACCTAAACGAGAGTCAATTAAGAGGGAGTGACCGGCTCGCCGCCTCGCCGCGACGTAAGATACAGAAAAGACAATTGCCCAGCTCTGGGCAGCACTGGAGTTTAAATCCACTACGCAGAGTAGTCTCAGCACTATACTGTATATATATATATATATATATATATATATATAATAATAATAATAATGGCAAATTCCAATACCGTGAACGCAGATCCGAGCAGCGGGGCTGGATCTACTGCTGTCCACTCGAGATGTTTTGGGCCTTTGCCTGATTCACTCTTCATAAACTTCCGTAATATTGGTGGCCTTTCCTCAAATTTTCAATCTGTTCAACACCATCTCTCCTCCTCTAAACCTCACCTTCTCTTCCTCACTGAAACTCAGGTGTCTGCGACGACAAACAGCAACCCCTTTTCTGTACCCCTCTTACTTTCTCTATACTCAATTTCACTCCAAAGGGGGGTGTTGCGTATATGTACGCAATAACTTAACTTGCTCTCGTATCTCCGAACTTGAATCTTCGAATTCTATACCCTTTGGCTACGGCTTACATGTCAATCTTAACCTAAATACATCTGCGCTGTTTACCGTTCTCCTAATTCTATTGACTATCCAAAATTTTTTGATCACCTTACTTCCAAAGTGGAATACATTCTGTCCCACTCTCCTTTTGCTGAAATCTCCAGTTTAGGAAATTTTAATGTTTACCACCACCTTTGGCTTTCCTCCCATTTCCTTAACATCTCTGGTGAACTAACTTACAACTTTTCTATCTCGAATGACCTAGAGCATATTGTACAGCACCCTACTCGTATCTCCGATCGCCCTGGAGATAGGCCCAACATTCTGGATTTATTTCTTACCTCTCATCCTTCTCACTCTGTCAAACGTTTTTCTTCGTTGGGCTCCTCCGACCACGATCTTATATCTGTTTCCTGTCCTATCGCTCCAATTCGGCCTTTGGATCCTCCCAAGAGGAGGAGTCCCTTAGGCAGTACTTCTCTGATTTCCCGTAGAGCGATTACTGTTTCCGTGGCCGAGTCCCTTCCGAGTGTGCTGAGCGCATCACGGAGGTGATTCTCTCAGACATGGAGACGTACATTCCATATTCTCTTCCTACTACTAATGCAAAAAGTCTTGGTTTAACTTTACTTGTTCTAATGTACCATTGCCATCCAACTCCTGACTCTCACTTACCTTATATTTCTGCCCGAATCGTGCAAAATCTTACTGACTGTCTTCAATCCCTCTCTCTTCGCCGCAATGTTGCCTCACTCTCTCTTCACTATCGCTTTTCTAACGGACACTGCTCTTCTGAACTCTCTAACTGTATGCCTCCTCCTTTAAGGAGAGCACGCAGTACCAGACTTTTTACACATTCTCATTCCTTTTCTGTCCATCTCTCTAACGCAAGGGTTAATCGGTATTTTCAATCTTTCATCTACTCAGCCGGCCATCTCTGGAACAATCTTCCTCAATCCATCTTTCCCCCTTTCTATGACCTCCATTCTTTCAAACGCAGAGTGTCCAGGCATCTCGAAACCCATGGACCTTGATTATATCTCTCTTGTTCTATTGGGGGTGGACGTTTTTGCGGGCATTCGCCCTTGGTCCTTCCTTTCTGCATATAAAAATGACAGTAGGACTTATAATAAATGCAGTTAGACTAATTAAAGTAATAATTACTTGAGGCTCAAGGTCACTAGATTTTTCTATCGAAATAATAAATGTCTTTAAAATAAGGAGATTAATTTCGCGAGTTTTCTTCCTTTAATTAAAACGAAGCGATAAATGATAAAGTCACAAATAAAGGTTACAACTGAGCAAATGTAGGTACACAAAATAAGTGGGATTTAAATTGAATGATTGATTAATTAAATTGTGCAGCAGCTTATTAGTTGAATTATGTAGGTATTCATTTGTAGTCTAAGTGATTAACGAATGTAGGTTGCGCGATCGAATTTGAAGGTTTACAATTAAACAAAGGAATGGCAAAACATGCCATTAAAAGCGTTAAAAGTTAAAAGTTGTCGTTACATGTTGCTGGCTCACTTCCGACTGGTGTAGGTAAATTGAGCTGCTTGCCTCGAAGGTCTGTGACATCATCATCTACGAAGAAGCGAGGTATATAGCTTCACACGAGAAACAAGTTGTGAAGGTGTGATGTCGTCGTCAAGGCAAACCTTCATGTGAAGAGGCAGCAGTAGCTATCGAATCGTCGTCGGGTCGTAAACAAATAAATGTTTAGAAGAGTTGTAAGTGCGTTTTTGAAGAAATGCTTGGCGATGAAGAAACTACTGGCATAGCTTCATATATATATATATATATATATATATATATATATATGTATGTGTGTGTGTGTGTGTGTGTGTGTGTGTGTGTGTGTGGAGAGAGAGATTGCTACTATCACTGGCGCTGTATTTGTTGCGATTGTTCTGCGGTGCTCTTATTTTGACAGGTTGCAATGATAACATAAGTCTGCATTTCAAACCAAAGTTTGAAATGCATTACGTGATCTTATACAATTTTGCCATGCTGATTTCAAATTTCACAACCATTTTTATGTATCACGTCAAGGTTTTTCACAAAATATAAGTCAGATATATTCATAGTATGTATTAAACAACTAAATTTCCAAGAGTACAAAATTATAAGAAATACAAAGACAATACATTTCAAAGTAAATTCATCTTTGATACTTAATTGATACATAATAAATTAATCATGATTGATCAGTAGGAGAAAATCGTCGTTTTTTTTGCTCGCTTCTTGTGCTGTATTTCTTCCGAACCTTCCCGTTTCAGAGACCAGCAGTAGTTTACCATCATGTTGACATCCCACCTTCCTTGTATCCTTTTTCCATAGTCTTGATATCCTGGTGGAACCTTTCTCCTTGTTCCTCTCTTACACTACCCAAGTTTTCAGGAAAATAGTCCAAATGCGAATGAAGGAAGTGAACCTTTTGACTCATGTTGCAGCCGAGCGAACTTTTCAAATTTGCTGAGCATTTCATTGACAATGTCCTTGTAGTTGGGATCTTTTTTATTGCTCAGAAAGTTCTTAATTACACTCTTGAATGCACTCCAGGCTCCTTTCTCTCCTTTCTCTCTCTCCTTTCTCTTTCTCTCCCATACAAAATGGGTGATAGGTATTTGCTAGAAAACTGTACGTAATACAAAAAAATGGATGTGACTTTTGGATTCAGCACACCTGAAATGATTAAAAAAACAGTTATGTATGTTGAAACATCAGATATGTTGCATACCAGTGATAATTAATTAGTGAAATAGTTAATTAGTTGTAAAGGGTCACCAGATACTGTCTGTATCAATCAGTGAAAAGTTATACTTCACGCTTTGGCCCTATTTAAATAACAGATAAATTATCAAAATGATAAACAAAAATATGGTACAAATGTTACAAGAAATACAATGATTATATTTCAACCGTCACGTTACAAATGACTAAAAGACGAGATTTGGAAGTCACTAATAATAAAAGACAACGAGAAAAGCACAAAAGTAAACATACGAAAATCACTAAGGCAAAACGTATGGATCTCTATACCTTTAGGAATACTGTATCACGGACGCAATGGAGGAAGTCTGTTTGGCGGAAGGAGAGCGGGAGAGATATTGCTTCTTGGAGAACTTGCTGATTACCAAGTTCTATCCCAATGTTATATATATATATATATTTGTGTGTGTGTGTGTATATATATATACGTATGTATATATATGGTGTATATATATGGCAATCGGAAGATCCCGGGTTCGATTCCCGGGTGGTTACCTCATTTTTTTCATTTGTTCGTTCTCCCTCCTCATCTTGCGCGGAATGTCTTCTATACAAGCGTCGTTCTTTACGTTAATTATACTGCGTGTTCTTTGCAGTTGAAAATGTGTATGTATATATATATATATATATATATATATATATATATATATATATATATATATATATATATATATTAGGGCCCTGCAAAGCTTCGAGATTCGATTTGATTTCGAATCGGGAAAGAGGATTCGATTTGATTCGTTAGCTTGGGCTCCGATTCGATATTTTGAAATTTCCATTAAGTCTGGTAAACAACATCAGTGATGTTGTTTTGAAGAACACTTTCGTAAATAAACACTTCTCTTCTTACTTAGATTACAATTCATTGTGTGTATACATATTGAGACCAATCTCTTGTGCAATAACACTTTTATCATACTTCAATATCATTGTTCCTCCTCATGATCAAATGCTTAATGCATTATTTTAGAAGGATTTACTTTGTCCTTTCTTCTCAAGAAGATTTAATTAATTTTATGTTTATTACTAATTGTGTATAGAAACATTAATCTATATGTTTACAGTTGATTCGATTCGATTTGAATTGTTTGGGGTGATTTGATTCGAGATTCGATTCGAAAAAAAATTATGATTCGCAGGGCCCTAATATATATATATATATATATATATATATATATATATATATATATATATATATATATATATATATATATATACACACACACTAGGGGCACTCAATATATTTTGCCCCACCCTTTTATCTTAGCTAAATAATAGGCCATGGGCTAAACTATCTTTTGGGTCGTAAGTTTGAACTTTCTGCACTTCACATAACCGCATTTTTCCAGTTTGAACCTCCCCCTCCTTGTATAAAACCGCTTTTAAACACCCTTGTATAAAATCGATGGTTAACGCAGTTTCGAAAAAGGAATCTGACAGTGATGTGCGTCGTAAACAGAGAGCTGTTATCGAGTTCTTAATCGCAGAGAAGGAAACAGTTGGAAATATTCACAAACATCTACAAAACGTTTACGGAGATGCTGTTGTTGATCGAAGCACAGTTGGACGCTGGTCTAAACGTGTGAGATCATCGGAGAGAGGGAGAGCCAGCCTCGATGATGAGCCACGCAGCGATCGCCCGGCATCTGCTGACATCTCACACTGTGCAACGTGCTAACAGCATCATTCGATCAAATCAGTGCGTCACATGCAAGGAGCTATCACTGGAGCTAGGAATTAGTGAAGGAAGTGTGAATACGATAATTCAGCAACTGGGCTACTCAAAAGTGTGCTCACGGTTTGTTCCTCGCGAACTGACTGAAGATCACAAAGCCCAAAGAAAAGAAATTGCTTCTGAGTCGTTGATGCGATACGAGACAGAAGGGGGTGACTTCCTTTCACGAATTGTGACTGGGAATGAGACTTGGGTACACCACTTTGAACCTGAAACAAAACGCTAATCCATAGAGTGGCATCACGCAGACTCCCCACGCAAGATAAAGTTCAAAATGGCTCCCTCTGCAGGAAACGTATTTTCGCCGTGAACATTTTCGCCGTAGGAAAATTCGCCGTAGGATTTTTCGCCGCAAAGAAATTCGCCGTAAGCATTTTCGCCGTAAGAATAAAAAAAACGAACAAATATGAAAAACAAGCACCAATAAATGAAAAATCCAACCACCTTCGTCAGAATTAATTTATTTTAGCTTTTCAGTTTAGTTCGCAGTCTGATTGTAAGTCTTTTTGGTGGAAGTTCTCCCGTTACTCTTATTTTTAAATTATACAAATCTAAGCCCTTATAATGGCCTATACAGTAAAGAGTAGTCGTGGTGGTCAGAAATTAGTGGATGATAAGAATTACGTATACCGAATTGATAGAAAATACAGTGATAAAACTTACTGGAAGTGTGAAATGAAAGAGTGTAGAACTAGAGTGCACACTATACTTGAAAATGATGCTATATCAATATGCAAAATATTCGGTAAGCACAGCCATCCCTCTCATCCTGCGAAGCCTAAAGTTTACCAAGCTATTGCAAATATAAAATCAGCGGCTACTAATTCACAACTCTCTACGAGATCTTTAATTGCCGATGCTTCTGCCAATTTAGATAGCACAGCTTATTCCCTAATGTCCTCTTTGCCAAATTTATCACGCAATATTAGAAGTTGGAGGCAAAAAAATAAACAAGCTCCCCCCATCCCTAAAGCAAGAAGTGGTTATGTAATTCCTGATGAGTACAAATTTCATGAAAATGGTGAAAAAATTTTATTATTTGATAGTGGAGAACATGATGCTGACAGAATTTTAGTGTTTGGCACAGAATCTGGTTTAGACGATTTGGTGAATCATAAGGATTGGGCATGTGATGGAACATTTAAATGTAGTCCAGATATATACTACCAGATATATACGTTGCACATAGTAATAAGAAATAGTAGCATTCCTCGTCTATTTGCTTTACTTCCGGGGAAATCTGAAGAGACTTACAGCAGACTTTTTCATATTTTAAAGGGCTTACGTTCATCATTAACTCCCGAAACCTTGATGATCGACTTTGAGAAAGTAAGTATCAGCGCATTCTCCAACGTATTTCCAAATGCAACTATAACCGGATGTTTATTTCACATGGCAAAAAATATTTAGCGCAAAGTCATTGATATCGAACAAAAGTTGCGCTATCAAACTGAAACTGAATTTAACACAAAAATTAAATGTTTCACAGCGCTAGCATTTCTTCCAGTTAGCGACGTTATTGACGGATTTATCGAGCTAACAGATGATGATGATTTGCCCCAAGAGTTGGTATCTTATTTTGAAACCCACTATATTGGAGGAGAAAGAGGCCGAGGCCCGCGAAGACGCAGAATGGAACCCACATTTCCTATTGAACTGTGGAATGTCTACGAAAGAACGTGTAATGATATGCCGCGAACGAACAACAGTGTAGAAGGCTTTCACAACGCAATACAAAGCTCTGTTATTAATATACATCCCAGTATTTGGAAACTCATATTTATTTTAATGAAGGAAGATATGTTAGCGAAAAAGAAGAAGTGCGACGTCGAACGAGGAGGTGAACCAACCAGAAAAAAAGCGTATAAAAATATTAGTACGCGACTTCATAATCAAGTACTAAGGTACAATCCAGAGGAAAAACTGCATTTTTTGTGCACAATAGCTATGAACTTGCACACTTTTTAATTTAAAAATATTGTTTTATGTTTTTCCTATATATATATATATATATATATAACGTAAAGAACGACGCTTGTATAGGAGATATTCCGCGCAAGACGAGAAAGAGAAAACAACAAATGAAAAAATGAAGTACCACCTGGGAATCGAACCCGGGATCTTCCGATTGCCGGTCAGACGCGATAACCACTACACCATGGACTCCACTCTTCCAAATGCCGTAATTCCTCTACATACTCGCAGAAACCAATGCCCCAAGGGGGCACCTCCCGCTTGCCGTAACATTATATACATTCAACTGCAAAGAACACGCAGTATAAATAACGTAAAGAACGACGCTTGTATAGGAGATATTCCGCGCAAGACGAGAAAGAGAAAACAACAAATGAAAAAATGAAGTACCACCTGGGAATCGAACCCGGGATCTTCCGATTGCCGGTCAGACGCGATAACCACTACACCATGGTTATCGCGTCTGACCGGCAATCGGAAGATCCCGGGTTCGATTCCCAGGTGGTACTTCATTTTTTCATTTGTTGTTTTCTCTTTCTCGTCTTGCGCGGAATATCTCCTATACAAGCGTCGTTCTTTACGTTATTTATACTGCGTGTTCTTTGCAGTTGAATGTATAATATATATATATAAAACTTGCATTAAACAATGGATGCGGATTTGGATATTCTTTAAAATATAATAACACAGAATGTGGTTGCTTTTGGTAGTAACGCACTACGTACGGAGACCTCGTCAGTACAATGACCCCCTATTTACTCGTCAATGCTGCTGTGAGCAGCGTCTGGGCGTATGGGAGGAATGAAATATTCTATTTCTATGTGAAATATGCAATTTTTCATCTCGCTTCCAGTTAAGATGTGACTACGATTGTGTTGAGCATTCACTAGTTGTTGTTGTTGTTGTTTAGCCGATCAGCCCACCCTGATCGAGCAAGCCGGCGGCACGCAGTAACCGATCGCCCTCTTCGGAGTGGACCAGAGGTTCAGCGCACTAGTGATGCTGTGTTGTGTTCGTTGTTGTGCTAGGGCGGTACAGTCTGTCATAATGTGTTCAATTGTTTGTGGTGTGTCCTGGCACAGGTGGCAGGTGTCGTCTATGGAGTTGTCTAGTCTGTGTTTATATGTTAGTAAGTTGGGGTGATGTCCACATCGGAATCGTGCTAAGTTAACTCGATCCGATCTGCTCAGGCTGATCTCTGACCTGTTAATGGGTGGCGGCTTCGCACCTAGGACCGCATTCGGACCGAGTCGTGTCAGTGCTTTGTGGGTTAGGTGTGTGTGTATGTGTTTTCTGTACTGTGTGATGTCTGTGGGGCGTGGTATGGAATGGAGTATTTGATTATAATGTCTCTCTGGTGTTACCTTAATGGTGCGAGGTGTCGGTGCGTGATTGTACATGTAGTGGCAAGGGTGTTGTGGGTTAGTTGTCGCTGCTGCCATGAATTGTGTTCCCCTCATGTCTAAATGTTCCCTAACTTTCAGTATTTTTGTTTCTGTGTGCAGGTGTTCTATTGGTGTTGTTTGAGTGCATCCTGTAATGATACGAAGTGCGTTGTTTTGTATTGTCTGTAAGGTGTTTATGTGTGTGTTTGAGATAATGGGTGCCCAGCATGGGCTAGCATAGTCCATAACTGAGCGAATATATTGTTTATATATGAGTGATGTTGTTTCCTGCTGGTGTCCAAAGTTTGTGCCTGTTAGTACCCTAAGCGTGTTAAGTCTTGACGTACATTTGTTTTTAATATCCTGAATGTGGTTTGCAAAAGATAATGATGTGTTGTATGTGACCCCAAGTATTTTGGTCCTGTGAGTGTGTGGAATGTTGATGTTGTTTAGTGTAAGCTGTGGAATTACCTGGTGTTCTTTTGTGTTGCTTGTAAGCAAGGTGATGGTTGATTTTGTGGGCGCTACTTTGAGTCTATTGTGTGTGAGCCAGTCTTGTATACTGTTTATGTATGTTTGTAGGTTATTTGTAGCGGTGTCGATGTTGTTGTGGGTGGATGTTGGAGTGATGTCATCTGCATATGATGATAAGGTAAGCTTGTTATCTATGGGTGTTGGAATGTCATGCATGTATAAGTTGAAGAGTGTTGGTGAGAGAACAGAGCCTTGATGGACCCCGTTCCGAAAAAGCTTGTTTTTGGATGACTTGCCATTAAATGTGACATGTGAGTATCTTCCTGAAAGATAGTTGCTCAGCCACCTTTTGGTGTTATTGTGCATGTTTGTGCTGAGTATTTTGTTTATGAGAGGGAAGCGTGGGATAGCATCAAATGCTTTACTAATGTCTATTGTTGCTAATAGTGTACGTTGAGCTGGTCGTCTGGAGTTGATGCCATCCATGATGTGCTGCGTGAGGTTAGTGAGTAATGTCGTGGTTGAGTGGTGAGGTCTGAATCCATGTTGAGTAGGCGATAGTGGAATGTGTAGGTTGGTGATTTGTAAGATTAGTCTTTCTGTTACTTTGGAAGGTGTGCATAGTAAAGTAATGGGTCTATAGGAAGCTGGTTCTGTTGGATTTTTGTTTGGTTTGAGTAGTGTAATAATTTTACCTTGTTTCCATATGTCAGGAATAATACAGTGTTGGTATGAATATGTGCTGATATTTGTGAGAGCTAGTATTCCTTGAGGGCCCAAGTGTTTAAGGTGTATGTTAGATATGTTGTCTGGTCAAGTAGCCTTCGAATTCTTAATGTTTTTGATGATCTTGGTGGTCTGGCATTCACTAGTAATATATATATATATACATACACATATATATATATATATATATATATACAGTATGTGTGTGTGTGTGTGTGTGTGTGTGTGTGTGTGTGTGTGTGTCAAAGATTTAGTACCTGGATACCCAAGTTTTATAATAAATAGTGAAACCCTTCCAATTATGAACATTTTTTAATTGAACCTGGCTTTCAATAGTCTGTTATCACGTTCACTGCTAAATATTAAATAGATTAGTTTTAACATTAAATTTAACATCATGAGAGAATATCAGACTAATTTAATTTTAGTTTAGAATACAATTTGGAGGAGCTACATTTTATAAATGGAGCGGTCTTATTATTTGATATCAAAATTTTCAGATTATATAGGCCACAGTGTAATTGTTTTATTCCTGTTTTAGTCGTAATGTAGAAAAGGTTTCTAAAGTAGAGACGTTGTTATCTTCCTTGCAGAGAATGTTGAAACTCGGTTCTTATTGCGTGACCCGAATTAAGAGAATGGTTTTGGATATTGAAATGCATTCAGTTTGTACGTCTAGTATCTGTACGGGTGATAACTACTCTAGGTTCATCAGTTTGTACTTTAAGTTCGTGTGTAGTTTTCCCAACATAGAATGAAATGCTTTCCCCTCACGTGTATCAATAAATAAGAGATTAGCAAAGACAGATGGGAATTTTTTTCTTTGCAATAAAAAAATGTTCAAGTGCTTTGTCTGGATCTAAATATACATTTCACGTCAATTTGAGGATGAAATCTTTCGATCAAAGTTGTTAATTTTTTTTTGGCATTATGCTTTTTTGTTCGTAAAAAGAAAGTTTAAAATATATTTAATTTTAGATAAGAAAGAGTGCGCCTTGTGCTTTGGGGCAGAAATACTTTGTTGAAGAATTAGTGACAGTCCCTTTCTGGCATTTTTTTTTTTTGAAAATCTAATTTGCCAAAGAAACCTTTCATAAAATCAAGTTCTTTAGGGAATAGTTTAATTAGAAAAAATATATATTATATTCAATTCAACAAAATCGAAATTAGATTTCTTTTACATTTAATGGGTAAAAATTAATTAAATTTAATTCCTAGTTCAGTAAAAGTGCAATTTCTTTGGAGCGCTTTATAGGTGTTTTCAGTTTTCACACTATTCATACCAAGAAATATATTGTTTTTCTCTGTTTCAGCTCTAATATATTACATATAATATATACTCGTGTGTATATATATATATATATATATATATATATATATATATATATGCCATTTCTTTGTATTACTATTATCAAACCTGAAAAAAACTACACAAAAGACACTTTCACAAAAAAAAATCACACACACACACACACACACACGCACTTACCCAACTTCTACATGATAAAATACATATGAGTTTACATTTGTCGTTCGGTATTCATAGTACAGCGCCTTGACTATTTAACTATAATTTTTAAGTTCTTAAAATATTAAAATATTAATATGAATTCCTCATCTGAAATGTCGTTCTTGAATTAAAAGTAAAGAATCGATGATAAAATTGCAATTAAAATCCACGAAAACCGAATCGATTGCTTTCGCAATTTGTATTCTCTCGCCTTCTACATTCCATTCCACCATCCTTCTCTCGAATGCTGATACATCCTTGAACCATTCTCTTCATACTGACAGTTGTGAAAAACTGAAGAATTGCGAATAATGACATTAGTCTGTTTTAGGTGACGCTCACGGCTCTCGCTCTATCGAGTGACCGTAACAAAGTTAAAAAAAGGCAAGAGAATTTTTGTTTTTTAGAATAGAGATATCTTTCAGTCCAATGCTATTTTCCAATATTTTTCTATGTAACACACACACACACACACATATATATATATATATAATATATATATACTGATGGAAAGAAAATGGAATTCATTCCATTCGATCGACTTCATTTTCCAGCAAATGTTTCCATCTTCTCAGAACAAAATTTTCTTTCATATATATATATTGGTGGTGTAGCGGTTAGCATCGCTGACTACAAATCCATCAGCCCCGGTTCGATTCTCGGTGAAAGCAGGTGATGCGCAGCTTACCCAGCTTTTCATCCTTCCATAAAAATAGGTTGGTAGATAAATGGGTACCCTAGGTGGCCTAGTCGTTAAGACGCTAGGCTGTTGAGTGGGAGGTCGTGAGCTCGAGTCCGGGGGAGGATTTGTAACTTCTGACCACCTCTGTTGGGTCGTCGTTCGGATCCCACCTTAATGGGCCGTTCAAAACTTACGTACCGCTATTTTTGCTAAAACTTGACACCCCAGATCCCCCAGGAACGTTCTGTAACGCTAAACCAGACACCCCCTATAATGATGTTATGTAACACTTTTCCCACCCCACACCCCACACGTTACAGGGGGTGGGGGTGTCAGATTTTAGCAAAAATAGCGTTACATAATTTTTGAACGGCGCCTAAGCTGTAGGTCCAAGGTGAAGCATGAAGCTTGATCTTCATCAGAATGAACAATCTGGGCGAAAGCAAAACCAAGGTTGACCAAGATACATATATATACACATGCGCCTCAGTAGTGTAGTGGTTAGCGTCGCTGACTACGAATTCATCGGCCCCCCCGGATCGAGACCCGGGGGGCCCAGCGTCTTAACCACTAGACGCTGGGCTGCTGGTGGGGCGTGGTTCGGATTCCACGTTAAACTGTAGGTCTAAGGTGGAGTGAGTGACAAACTTGACCTTCGTCAGAATGAACAATTCGGGCGGAAGCATAACGAAGGTTAACCAAGGTTTTATATATATATATATATATATATATATATATATATATATATATATATATATGAAAAATATTTCACGAAGGTAACACGTGAAAAATATTTATGATGAATAAAACCACGAAGGAAAGGAAACACAAAATGGTGCTCAAGCGCTTTCGTCTAATGACATCCTCAGGAATGAGGATGTCATTAGACGAAAGCGCTTGAGCACCATTTTGTGTTTCCTTTCCTTCGTGGTTTTATTCATCATATATATATATATATATATATGCGCTCTCTCCTGAAATGAAAGTTTTGTCTTGAGAATTTGGCAACATTTGCCTGAAAACCTGTAGTAAACCATAATTCATTTTTCTTTTAATTTAGTTCCATTACACCTAATTTCAGTGCGTTCCATTTAATTCGAGTGCAGTCCATTCATTTCCAGTCTCACCACTGTAACAAGCTTTAACTAATGTAACCAAACTTAAATTAACCAACCTAACCCAACCCAAACTAATCTTACGTGACCCAACCTAAATCAACAGTGCCAATTAAAGTTTATTCAATTTAATACTAGTTACTACGTCGTAACACCCCCTCCATCCGTGTGGCTTTTGGCGTTACGAAGGAAGCTTGACAGCCCCAAACATTATTATTGTTATTAATTGTATTGTGATCGATTGCGCTTGTTCCCATTCCATTTTATTCCAGTCTCATTTTGAAGAATCTACTTTATTCAGTTCGATTTTATTGTATAAAACACTTCCATGAGAGCAAATAAGTGATTTCAAAAAAGTTTGACAGTTACAGCTGACGTGAAAAATTTTGAATAACCAGAGCTGCAGCTTTTGCTGGAAGTGGCCAACACCCTCTTGGATGAGTAGACGCGTCAATGCATGCCTCTCTCCCCAAACCAGGGGAAAAGATGCAGGGACAGAAATCGTTCTTTAGCCTTGACAAGTGGCATACACAAAATTCTCCGAATGGATACTTGAATACTTGAGGGGTGAAGGGGTCTGCCCCTCAAAAGTTTGCGTTCTGTGGCAGCAAACATTAATTAATTCATGTTTGTGATCGTCACCTTGCGGGAATTTTTTACTAAAATAAAAAAGATATTAAAATGTGATGTAATGGCACGTAAACCACTCAAAGGAGGAAACATCAAACTTTATAATAACATCTAGATCAGTGGGTTTTCAACCTTTTGTCTACCCCTTTTACATTGTCGGTGCTACCCACGTACCCCGTGAAAGGATGAATTCATAGAAAATATCATACAAGAATGACATTGAATTATGTTATATGGATGTTCATAACTCTACAAATATAATAATAATGGCATATGCGTACCCCCTGGTAAATCCCAGGCGTACCCCAGGTTGAAAACCCCTGATCTAGATGGTATATATATATATATATATATATATATATATATGGAGTAACACCTGTAAGCACGTGTGATTTTTGTTTCATACAAAAAACATGTCATGCGTGTTCTTCCATCGATGAAACTCTATTGGTATACCAGAGAGATTTGAATTAAATGTTCCCATTACCTCGAGTAATATATATATATATACACACAGTATATATATATATATATATCGGACTATATGGGGAGAGGGTTTACCCGAATTAGCTGAATGTTCAGATTATCAGGGGGATTTCTATCGACAATTTAAACATACACTTGTTTTGTATTGTAGTTACGAAAGGTGAAGCAGGGTTTGGTTGTAAATACCGGTGTGCTAAAGGGGAAATGGAGATTTGAAACGTTGCTATTATTTACTTTGGCGGAACTTTTCAGTAAATTTGAACTTATCTTTCAGCGTTAAACGAGCATAAATTTTCTCCTTTTCTCTGAATTACCACCACTTCTAGTTTTTGTTGAAAAAATTTGGATTTGTATAATAAAAATTCACTGTTCTCTCTGTACAAAAAATACAGTACGTAATGTCCGATAAGGCACAAGTCGACAATGTCCAGACAAATGACAAATGACAATGACAAATGTCCAGATTGTCTGGTAGGTCTACTGAAGGACAGCAAAAATTTGTCCGAATTTGCGAGAGTTCATAATTGCGAAAGTTTAACACACACACACACACACACACACACACACACACATATATATATATATATATATATATATATATATATATATATATATATATGTATATATATAGAGTGTAATGTACTTTCAAATGTACACATTAAATCAACATAAGTATAACCTAAGACATGGCAATTTAAACAACTGTTTGGTAAAGCATCAAGAAAACCATAATCTCAACATTGCTCGTGAAGAATGTGAGTGCTGACTCTTTGATGAAAATCCATGACACGAGAAAGTCAAATCGTTCTTTATTCTTTCCTGAGATGGCTTCGATGCTAATAAAAACTCGCATGACATGGACGATCTTTTTGTTTTAATATCATAAAGCTGCAACATACGGGTCGTGAGCCCGATCCAGCTCGCGAAGACATTTCATTTGGCCCAGTCTTCCAGTTACAAAATATTTGCAAATAACGAGTTTTGTTGCAAACATGATAACAATTTTTGGGGATTATTTACAGCACATCCGCGAACAGGCTTTCAAAGATGAAACTTATAAAGTTTAAGTTTAGGTCAAGCCTGACAGATGTTGAATTGTATTAGGCTGTAGAGGAAGTTGTAACTAATGTGAATATTGACGGTAACACACTTGCGAACAAGCTGCACCCCCCACAAATCTTCAAATTGAGTAGCAAACATTAAGCTGCCAAAAATACTTAGTATTGTATCTAAGTCTATGTTGTATTCTTTCACTTACCCTCATATACACAAAAAAATGTGTCACACCAACTGTGTCATATGTTTTGTGGTTATATTTGTAGTAATAATTCTCAATTTAATTTCATCCAACCCTCTCCGCCTCGGAGATCAACATCTCGCTAATTTATCCACTCCGACTAGTCATATATCCAAGTCGTGTTAATTCGGCTCTCAATTTGAGAAAGATTTGGCAATCATTGTCTTAAATTATATTCCGAAATAGGGAGGTTATTTAATCCATCAGATTGGGTAAAATTTGTTTTGCTATTTTTAGTCGCCTTCTTGAAGCAATGTTCTGTAGTAGCTTTGTTTCGAAACAAAGGTATTTTTTTTTAATTAGTTTTTTTAATTCTAGGATTGTAATTAGGATTGTAATTACTTCAGTTTTTCCTTCTTCCTTGAGGAAACTTCATTTACTTATACATACATATATACATTGTCAAAATTTTGCTTCCCAAGGAACTGGGGTGAGAAGGCAGAAACAACCTATGTATACACAGTGTTTCATATGACAGGAGACATTGGAAATATGTAGAGAGACTAATACAACTTTATGAAAATGTTTTATTTTCAACATATTATTTATTACAGAAGGTGTTCACATACTGTAGTTTCACTCTGAATTTCAGGACACTTCATTAGTCGTAACTGGCAACCTCTCTGAGCACTTCTGATTGTTTCAGCAGAAATTCGCTACAATTCCAATCTTATCTTAACTTTCAAATCCTCAATTGTTCTTGGTCTTTCTATGAAGACAATAGATTTCAAATGAAACGAATAATGAAGTGTCCTAAAGTTGAAGGTGAACAAAACTGAACACCTTCTGTAATATAGTATGTTTAAAATAAAACATTGTCATAAAGTTGTATTATTCTTTCTACATATTTCCAATGTCTCCAAACATATGAAACACCCTGTATTATATAGTATATTAGAATGGTCCACAGAAGGGGGGGGGGGGGGTGAAATTTTTTTCTCCGAGATGTTTGTGTGCTCATAGCCCAAACGTACCCACTAGATGAGAAACTAGCGTATGTGAATTTTTTTTAAAAAAATTGCGCAATTCGCCCAGTTTCTAATTCCAAATTACGTTCCTAATTAACTGATTAATTAAGTTTACAGTTGGCAACACTTATTTTTTAACATACTACGATTTGGCATCATATTTTAAATACTAATGGTTTTCCTCAGTTGCTCTCCCGTCAAGAATCGGATAGGGTGTATTAAGTTTCATGCATCACTTGGAATCATTTATTTTAGCTTGCTTTTTAATAACTCAGGTGAATATTTAATTAATTAATATTTAATTAATATTCTAGGGTGTGATGATGGCAACTGCATTGCGTAAGAAAACGACTATCTACTTGGTTGACGGCACCACCGAAGCGATTCCTAAGTCAAGTCCCGTCTGCCTACTCTTAGGCAAGTTTTCCAACGTTATTTTCATTTCCTGAAAATAAGTGAGCCAACTCCTACGAAAAACGAGTGTATCAATATGGTGGGGAAGGAAACCATGGATATCTGGGGAATGGCCCGCATCCCTACTCAAGAGGAGCGGAATATTAAACGAACCTTGAATGGAATCCTGTCCACTTGGGAGAAGTTGAAAAAGGGTTCCAACAGGAGAAGTAAGCCACAAATACAGAAGGAACAAGAGTTCTCAAACAATCTTAAAAAGCTCTTCAACATTAAGCATCATGATCTGGAAAGACTGATCCGGATAAAGGAAGATCGAGTCTCCTTGAAAGATCAAGAGAAGGAACGCAAGTTTTACATGGGACGAGTCGACGAAGCCCTGGCTAAAAAAGAAATGAAACAGAAGTATCTTAAGAAGAAGGCCAGAGAGCAAAAGGAAGTGGCAGAGAAGCAGATGCGTGAAGAGCAAGAGACCGCTCAGCTGGAGTCAACCAGCACCTCTTCTGATGATGAAGGCCCTCGTTCATTTCCAAAGATACCTCGAGTTGGAGTTGGTCCGAATTTTCAGGTCCCTGGCCCATCAAATGCAGCTCCTCGTCCTGCACCTCAAACGAGGCCTAAGAACTTCATGTCCCCTGGTCTAGCTGCCGCCCTGGATAAAACCAACACCAGCGATCGTGAGGCAGTTCACATCGTGGCAGCTACTGTGAAAAGCCTTGGAGGAAACATTGATGAACTGGCCATCAGTGGCTCCACATTCAGGAGAACCCGTATGCGACATCGCAGTGACCACATCACTTCTGTGAAACAAGCTGTCTCATTTTCATTCGCCAATACTGGAATTGTTGTTCACTGGGACGGGAAACTCCTTCCATTCCTCACAGAAAATGACGACGTCGATCGTCTCCCAGTACTGATCTCTGGGAAGGATGATTCGTCATCGTCAGAGGAGAACATCCAACTCCTGGGTGTTCCAAAGCTCGCATGTGGAACAGGAATGGCGCAAGCAGACGCCGTGGTTGAGGCCTTGAAGGATTGGAAGGTCGAAGACCGAGTCGTCGCCATGAGCTTTGGTACGACTCCAAGCAATACGGGTCATATTGGTGGAACTTGCACTCTGATTGAACAGCGACTGGGAAGAAATTTACTCCACCTTTCTTGCAGACACCATATCTTGGAGATCGTTCTCAGAGACGTCTTCAATACAGTTCATGGATCGTCCAGCGGTCCGGAGGTTCTCCTATTTCGACGGTTCCAAAAGAATTAGCAGCGGGTCATTCAAGCAAACTTGCCCCGACTACTACATAAAAGCTCTTGAGTGTACGCAACCCCGCGACGACTACCACCGACTCCTGGAGCTTAGCGTAGTCTTCCTAGGTGGGACACCTCCCCGAAGGATTCGATTTGGACAGCCTGGACCCATACACCATGCTCGCTGGATATCAAAGGCAATATACTGTCTCCAAATATTCATGTTTCAACCTCAGTTTAAGGTATCCCCCAAGGAAGAGAAGTCCATTTGAACCATGGCCCTCTTTGTTGCTCTTGTCTACGGACTAGCATGGTTCAAGGCTCCCATAATCTTTGAAGCCCCGAGCAACGATATCTCCTTCCTTAAGAAAATTCAAGAATACAGGAATAAAGTGGATGGAGCAGTTGGAGCAGCAGCTACAAAGGCATTCCAACGACATTTGTGGTATTTAAGCGAGTTGGTAGCTCTGGCTCTATTCAGTGATGCAGTTTCCAATATGGAGAAGAGAGGAATCCTAGAGTCGATGAGGGTAAGGAAAGGAGAGAAAGATCCACCGAAGAGAATTAAAGTGCCGGAAGAGGACATTCCGTCACTGACGCTGAAGAAGCTGGCATCCAAGAATACCAACCGCTTCTTCCAGACCACGCTACTAGGCTCCGGGTTCATCTCTAAAGATCCATCTCAATGGAAGGATGATCCGCAGTTCCTCCAGGCCAAGGAAGTCCTCCAAGATATGCTGGTAGTGAATGATGTGGCTGAAAGAGGGGTAAAGCTAATTCAGGATTATAACTCTTCCATTACGAAGAACGAAGAACAGAAACAGTATCTGCTGCAGGTGGTCGCTACACATTGATGCCAGTTTCCTAGTGCAAGCAAGGCTATTTGTAATCGTGAGGACGGGAGAGTTGTTTTCCTGTTTCAATTAACATTGTTTGTGTTTGGTTTGCCTTTAATTAATAAATTAATCACTTAAATAATAATTTACCTATATATATGTAATACTTGAGTATCATTTTCCTAATACAATAGTCATTCTATGGGGAAAGAGATCAAACAAATGTGAGCGTTTCTTAGTCAGCTTTTGCATACCCTAAACAAAGTCATAATGACCTGAAACTTGGTATGCAGTGTTTTCTTGGGGAAAGGAACCAAATAAACACTGAGCACAAAAAAAATAAACAGCTTCGATTTTGTGGACCATCCTAAATTTTATATATATATATATATATATGTTAACCCCTCCGTCTATGGCCTTGGGCGGTTCGAAGTTGATGAGGTTCTGGTTAGGTGGCAGGAACAGATTTGTTACTCTGGAGTATCTGGTACCGTATAGGGAATCGCAGAAGTTTCTCTTATACTACTCTCCGATTTCTTCTTGTAGGGGATCGGAGGATTCTGTGGAGCTTACTAAATTCTCTGAAGGTTCCCCGATTCTTCTTGTAACGATTGGGAAATTATTTTTCTCTATTTAAGACTAAGTTCTCTGAAAAGAGCAAGGCTCGAAGGAGAAGACAAAGATATTCTCTTACTGTAGTTTACTGCTTAAATGTTACAGGTAATGCTCAGCCTCTAAATTATATCAGAAAATAAGAATGAGTATTTGAAAAATTGTCCGGCTTTATATCCTGAATTTTTGATGACATCATTATTATTTAATGTTGACTTGTTTTGTTTTTTATTCTCAATAGGCTGCATTATTTTGCAAAATATTTGAAGATAAGGTAAATATTTTAGCTGTAGCAATGTCTAGACAGATAAGCAAGATATATGAAGATGAAGCCATATTTTTATTTTAAACCGCATATTGACAGATCTGATGTTATCATAATCTGCCGAGTTAACTAAAAATTGAAATTGAAATATGCTTTTTATTATGAACTACAATTAAACATGCATATGAGCAAAAAATAAATGTTTAAGATTTAAAATTAAACGTTAAGCAAGACATGACTTCATCTTTCACAACGAAGAGAGAATGTATACAGAAAATGAACATTGCAGAATTTAACAAGAATACATTATTAAGCTAAATCTAAAAAAATAATTAAGTAACTTAAAAAGAAATAATTCACCAATTATTCAGCAGAAATAAAGCGAATCAAAAATTTTATCCGAACCGCGTCAGTGTTATGCGAATTTGGACTCTAATGTAAAAATGAATATAAGAATATAAATATATAAAAATATAAGGATTATATAAATACAAGGATTATATAAATACAAGGATTATATAAATACAAAGATTATATAAACAGAAGGATTACATAAATACAAGGATTATATAAATACAAGGGTTATATAAATACAAGGGTTATATAAATATACGAGTTATATAAATATACGAATTATATAAATATACGAATTATATAAATGAATCTATGAATTATATGAATGAATCTAAGAGTTATACGAATGAATATAAGAATTATATGAATGAATATAAGAATTATATGAATGAATATAAGAATTACATGAATGAATATAAGAATTACATGAATGAATATAAGAATTATATGAATGAATATAAGAATTATATGAATGAATATATGAATATAGGAATTATTCATTGTTCATTTTTACATATGCACAGGGTGATTCACGACGAAATGTCATAACTTCGGGAGCTTATAGCTGAGGTCATTCCCAGTCAAAAACTTCATATGAACATAGGTCCGATTCTTAACGGTTATGGAGCTAAGGATGTTTGAATGTTTAAAAATAAGAATAAGCGAACAAATAGCTGCTAAAGTTTTTATTCATGAATTTACGATAACTGTTCAAAATGACTATCCTCGGCCTCAATACATATCGCAGCTCGTCTGTGAATCGCGCGTATAGCTCGCATTAGTTCATTACAATTGTCCTTTATGAGGGTTGCAGCATCCAAAATGCGATGGAGCAATGCATCTCGTGTTTCCACTTTTCTCTGGTACACTAGCTCTTTCATGCGCCCCCACAGATAAAAACCTAGAGGGATTAGGTCTGGAGACCTGGGTGGACAATTTTGTGAACCACCACGACCGATCCATCGACCAGGGAAGCGATCATCGAGATACGTTCTCACTGCACGGCTAAAATGGGGAGGAGCTCCGTCTTGTTGGAAGTACATACGCAATCGTGTTGCCAAAGGTACATCTAACAGTGGCAGCAGTTCGTCTTGCAGAAATCGTAGATAAATGTCACCTGTAAGACCACCTTCGAAGATAAACGGACCAATCAGCTGACCGTAGAGAATACCACACCACATATTGACACTGAACCGATGTTGAAAATTACTTTCCACAATGGCAAGAGGATTAATTTCTGTCCACACATGTGAACTGCGAGTGTTGTTGAGACCATCGCGGGTAAATTGAGCCTCATAACAGAATAAGACGTATCGATGCAATTGTCGATTGGCATTGAGCCAATTACAAAATTCCAGCCGTTGGGCACGATCCCCAGGTTGGAGGTGCTGAACGCGCTGTACGTGGTATGGATACATGCCTTCTTCGTGTAACGTCCTACATACTCTCGTTTGAGGAACTCTAAGACGTGTGGAAATCATTCGCGTACTAATATGAGGACTCCGCTGTACCATCTGAATAATGTTTTCTTGTTCAGCCACATCTTGTTGTACCGGACGTTCAGATAAAATAGTAACGCTAGGAAATGAACCGCTCTGTCGCAATCTCCGGAAAACGTTGCTAAACACTCGTCGATCCGGAATTCTTCGATTTGGAAAACGTCGCTGGTATTCAACGACAGCAGCAGTAGTATTTCCACCGCAAAATCCGTAAACGTACACCATATCGGCATATTCGACATTTGAAAACGTAAAAAGCATATTGAACGCACAAAACATCAACTGCACGCTGTGAAATACAACTCTCTACTGAGTAGTTAGTTCGGTTCGGTAAGTAACTGTCAATTCAGTTCAAGATCATGCATGCACATGCTTGAAATTCAAACATTCATAGCTCCATAACCGTTAAGAATCGGACCTATGTTCATATGAAGTTTTTGACTATATATATACATATATATACACATATATATATACATGGGCTACGTCGTAGCCAATGTCGTAACACTGCTTCCCGTTGATCAACGAAGTTAAGCGACATTGGGTCTGGGTAGTAGTTGGATGGGAGACCGTCCTCCTCGTCCAGATTATGTAGCGACCCGTGGTTCGGATCCCACGTAAAGCTGTAAGTCTCCTCCGTCATATATATATAATAACAATAATAAAAGAGCTAAATAATTTTGGGGGCAGAATGTTCAGTCGTCTAAGAAAAAGCAGGTTTCGTCCACGCGGTAGATAAAACTTTAACAAGCAAAGTTTTCAAGACTCACCGATGTCAACCTCAGTGCCAAAAGCAAAAATACCATGTATCAGTCAGCCTGTAAATCTAAAAAAATATACATATAAATATTTAAAAAATTGTCAACAGTTAGACCAAATAATATTTTTGGTATAAACTATAAGTATGTAGTTAAAAATGAATTAAAATGTTACCAATATTGTAGTAAAACCAAAATTACAGTATTACACGCATATTAACGATGAGGAAAAAAATAGCTAAATTGCGAATTCTCTTAAAAATAAGTGAAAAAGTAATAGTTTGAGAAATAAGTGAAGAAGTAACAATTTGCGAAATAAGTAAATGATGAAAAAATGAAATATTATAAAAATAGGTGAGGTTCAAGTTACACAATCACAAGTACAAGATTTAATTAAAACATAAGGCAAGTACAGTTACTGGGTTGATAGAATTTACTGGAGAATGTTTACTTTATGGAGAGGCGCATATTGATTCACGTCTAGTTTATGTTCGAAGATGAGTGCGATTGCCCAGAAAGGTAAATCATGCTTATTTGCTTTTGCAAAACTTGTTAGGTTTAATTGGAAGGTGGAAAATGGTGAGAGTGAGCGCATATACTGTATTTGATTGCGAATAAGTGTATTACTGGTAAGGGCTTCTAATACCTCTACTCTATATTCATCAATACGAACTTAAAGATGGCGTGATGTCATGTCATACCAACCTATGAAAATGTACAATCGTCGTGATCGACGAACGAAGTGGGTGTGAAATTTTATCCTCAAATTTGAAAATAATAAAATTTTCGTTCCAAAGCGAAGATATATGGACCTTTTCCAGTTTGTGTACCGTTTTTCATATAATTTATTTTTGCTTTATAAGGCTAACTAACGAAAATATCATGACCTAACCTAACCAATCGTCAAGGGCGTACAGTTAACCTAACGATTGGTTAGGTTAGGTCGTGATATTTTCGTTAGTTAGCCTTATAAGCCTAACTAAAGAGATTGATATTATCACTCATTTTTTATTTAAAAAAAAGCAAAAATAAATTATATGAAAAACGGTACACAAACTGGAAAAGGTCCAGATATATTTTACCTTAATTTGTAAACATAATTTATTAACTTGTTAATCTTATTTTTTAATATAAAACTGTTTTATGAGCGTAATAAGGGAGTTTAAAATAAAGGATTTTTCTTCTGTACTGTAGTTAAAGGGACTTTTGTTCTATTAGAGCATTCTTTATAGTGTTTGTTATCAATAAGTTTGGAAGGAAAACCATTACCCAGGAAAAAATTTAAAAAATATTCTAATCCAACGTGAAAGAAATGATAATTACAACAAATATCATATGAACATTTTAAGAAACTAAAAATGAGATCGTGGTTATATTTAAGTGGTGCGAACTATTATCAAATGTGATTTCCAACCTTGCGAAAATGAGTTTACGATAAGCTGATGTATAAAGTGAACATTAACGCGTATGACATTTATTTCTATCCAGAAAATTAAATTAATTGTTGGTTTCCATTTGTGAGCGTAAAATTTTTATTATTATTATTATATTATTATTATTATTATTATTATTATTTCATGGACTAAAGTATTCATGGAAAAGGTCAAATTTACAATCTAAGAAAACGAACTGAAAATTCGAAATGAGTTCGCTCCGTCCACGGAATTCCGAGAAAACACTTATATCAGAAGAATAGGAATTCTACGAAAGGGCAAAGTAAGAACGCCGGATCAGCAACGTGATTAAAGGGGTGTTCGTTTGTCAGACGTCTGTCCTTAATCGAGGTTATAAGTGAATATTTATATTTAGAGATTAATCTAAGTTACTTTTATCGTTTAAGTATCATTTCTGTCCCTTTTTGCAAACTCGTTTCACCAAACTTTTTTTATTCTCTTGCAATAAATTATACCGTTTTTGCTTCGATTAATCTCAGCTGCGCTTCTTCAACAAATATTTTAGGACAAGTACTAGAAATATATATATATATAATATATATATATACCAAAAAACTTCGGTTAGAGAGAAAAAGGTTAATACACACACACACACACACACACACAGTATATATTATAATAATAATAATGTTGTACATAAAGGCGTTATATGACTCCAAACTGACGCGCAAAGTTAATTTTTTCTTTGCGCGTTTATATGTTTGTGGCAAAACTGTTTTTTCTTTTAACCAAAAATCAATGAGAGAAATGAATGTTTTTTGTACGTGTTCCATGATGCGGTAACTTCCCATTATTTTTAAAACGAAGTAAGCGAAAACCCAAGCCACAAAAACGTCTTTAAACATGTTTAATGCATAACTTCATTTCTGGGATTTGTCGAAACTTTATACTAAGTTTTTAGCCGACAACGGGGTGAACTCTACTAACATTATATATATATATATATATATATATATATATATAGAGAAGAGAGAGAGTATGTGTATGTGTGTGGTGATAGTGAGTATCGGGCTTAAGACAATGTTGGCGTTATTTTATGCGTGAAGACTTTACGTGGATGAAAAAGTGAGTGTGATTCAAAGGACGAGTCTCGCTCTTTGTTCTTCATTAAGAGCGAAAATGATACGAAATCAACTCGAATTCCTCTTTCATAACTCGTCTCGCGTAATGGGTCACGTGACATCGAAATACTGCCTTCCTCCAATTTATGTCCCGATGTTGGATCACAATCCAAATAAAAGAATGGATTTTGGCTTCTGTTTCGTGTGGTTTTCTTTCTTTACTTATTCGCTTTATAGGTGTTCATTTTGCGAGAGGGAATCCGCGCCTTCACACAGTGTTTCGCCTCTCTCTGTTTAATTATTATGTCTTCAAACTTCAGTTTGAAGTAACGAAGAAAGAAGACGCGCTGAGAAAATGGGTTCTTTGTCGCTTCCTGATAACAAATACTTTGCATAATTCAAGTTCGACGCCAGAAATATTGTTAAACGTCGCTTGCTTTTAAAGATGAAATACGTTTACCTTATATTTAAATCAATCATTAAATCAATAAATCAATCAAGTTTTTTATGGTGTAATGTACTGTAATTACATTCCATTACAGTTATCGCCCTATGGATGACTATCACTTTAAGTGGTAATAGACTTTTAGTTATACAGTAACCTATAGTACGTAATGTCTGCTCGACGTTTCATAATGAACTTAGCTTTCTGAAATGGATAATAGCTATTTTGAATGTGTACTACATATTTCAAATATCTGAAAACGATACTTCAAATATATAAAGGCGTGGAAATTAAATACAGCAGTTCATTTGTGTAATAAATTAGCTTTCTGTTGTTTGCACTTAGACGCATGCGCATTGCGATTAAAACTATTTTGAAATGGTGACGTAATGTATTTGATGTTGTATTTATCGGCTAGCTTCAAAAGAAGAGAAAACAGTTATCATATTGTGCATTTACTCATTTATTCCATTTAGGCTTAGGTCTTGTAAGTTTATTTCCTGCATTATTAAGTTTATTTAATAGGCTAGTCCTAGCCTAGTACTAGTAACATCTTTCAAGATTAAGACCTTGCCCTGGACCTAGCCTTAAATCTAGGCCTCTTGATATACCGCAGGCCTACGCTAGGTTCAGAATCTAAGTTACACAGCCTATACATGAGGAAAGACACTGATAAATTGGAAAGTGTTCTGGCTAGAGCAATCCAAATGATTCCAGAATTCAAAAGTGAGTCATGATTAGTTGAAAGATGTTCATTAGACTCGAAAAAATTTAGAAATTTGAAATGCTAAGTGGCTTTTATAACGTAAATTATATGAAGTTACTTGAGGGGGATAAAAGAGTCACTTTCAAGAAATAACGGATATAAACTGAAAGTCAAACGTTTTGAGAGTAATGTTGTGAAGCAATTCTTTTTCTATAAACTAAAATTTATATTTAAAATTAACTTTTCCTACATTGAACATTTCATTTGAACAATTCATTCAACATTTCACAAGACATTTCAGCTTAGTCTTTACAGTTGTTTAAAAAAAAAAAGAAATGGGACACTTTAGACATTTCAATTAAAGTGTCTAACGAAATCCTTAACTAATGTGAAATTAGACATTTCAAAATTTACAAAACGAAACGTCTGTTTCTATTTAAAGTACACGTCGGTATTATTATTATTTTTATTATTATTAGTAGTATTATTGGTATTATTATTATTATTATTATTATCATCGGCCCCTTTGGAGCTGGCATTCAGCTTGAATGATTTTAGGAGTTTTCACTAATACTGTAGTTGTTATTTTCAAATGATATTCATTAATACTGATTGCATCGCGCTTATCTGCAACATATTTCTTTCAAGTGTGAAAATTCGTTTGTGCAGTGAGGCGATTAGTCATAGTTTGGATTCCTCCGAGTTTCATTGGAGACCGCGTGGGACGCATTAGACTCGCGCGATAACTCGTATTTAGGCAAGTTGCTCTTTCCTTTATAAATTGTAAATTCATTTTAGTTTCCAAGCGCGGCGTACGTACGTACGTACTTACATTTTCGACGTATGGCCATACAGTACCATTGCAACGCTTTAATGGATTTATGTTCTGTGCCCACTGTCGACAATGTATTGAAAGAAACGACTCCATGCACTCAATTTCTAGTTCATTAGAGTTGCCGATGTACAGGGTGTAACAGAATTCGTGCATCATAGGGTAATTAATATTTCATTTTCAGATATGGCTGCGAAATTAACGAAAACACAATAGGTTCAAGTTTATTTAATTATTTAATTAGCAAAAGTTTATATTTCGTTAATTTCCCAGCCATATCTGAAAAAGAAATTAATTACCCTATGGTGAGAAAATTCTGTTATACCCTATATATATATATATATATATATATATATATATATATATATATATATATATACATATATATATATATATATATATACACAGGGTGTCCCATAAGTCCGGCATCATAGGAAAAATAATAAAAAAAGGCAAAACAAAAGCTTTTATTTACAGAACGTGCTCAATATGTCCACCATTGTTTTCAATACACAAATTCAGACGTGATACCCAGTCAGCAAGCACACGGTGAATGATGTCAGGAGTAATGGTGTTACATGCTCCAATAATGCGCTGCCGCAAATGTTCAACACTTCTAATTTTCTCTGCGTATACCAGCGCTTTCAAGTGGCCCCAGAGATAAAAATCTAGTGGCGTAAGATCCGGGCTTCTAGCTGGCCATTCCACAGGCCCTCGACGTCCTATCCAATGACCAGGACATTGTTGGTACAGGTATTCCCTTACTTGGGTGCTGTAATGTGTAGGAGCGCCGTCTTGCTGGAACCATGTTGGGAAATTTCCTTCTTCGTTCAAGACACTGGGAAATGCTTCTTCCTTGAGCATACGTAGGTAGGTGCCTCCAGTGACATGTTCATCGAAAAAGAGGGGGCCTATGATGCGATCCTTCCAAATGCCACACCATACCATCACCCGAGATGCACCTTGTTCCTTTGAAGAGGTATACCAGTGAGGGTTATTTTGAGATCAGTAGTGGGTGTTCTGTCGATTTACCTCACCATTTCTATAAAAAACAGCCTCGTGGACGGGAAATTGGCATCCCGAGCGTAAATTATGGTTTGTAGAAATAGAAAAATATGAATTTCTCCTATGATGCCGGACTTATGGGACACCCTATATTTATATATATATATACATATGAAATTGGATCCCTCCTAAGGAGACGTAATTTTACTTTTAGGATAAAAACGAAGACGTAGAGCAAGAAAGTCATTATATTTGGCTGCAGCCGACGTTTCGGGCAACTCTACCCATTTTCAAGGCCTAATAAATAAAAAGCTAAAATTAATGCATGACAAAAAAAAATATACGAATGTCAAAAACAAACTAATTCATAGCACAGAATAAAACCACTTAAAGAATAAAAATTAAAAAGCGTAAAACAAGCATAAGCCAAAAACAAAAATTAAAAATTATATACATGACAAATAACACATGATAAAAGTAAAACTTTAAAACTAAAAACATTCAAACAAATTAGTTAAAAACTTCACTAATAAAAAGTTAAATGAAAAAACGCAAAAGTGCACGAAACATACCATGCTCACTTGACATCCTCAAACAACTGAGGCGAAAAGGAGACAGGGTCAAGGGGAAAAACAGAAAAATTTAGTTGGTAGGCATTCTAATTAATATAAAGGGGGTAACAGCTAGAATCAATATTTAAGCTGGAGTTCAGAAATTTAATGCACAAAGATTCATAAATACGGAGAGAGGACGGACATTTTAATGATTTAAGAATTTTAAAGTTATTAACGGAAATATCAACTTTACACTTAACAGAATGATTTCTAATGGCAGACTATTCCTTTTTAGATAAAACTTTTCCTGTCCTATGGCTAATACCCATATGGGAGCAAAATCTTGCCTGCAAAGAACGAACTGTGCTGCCAACGTAGTTCCCCTGGGAACACCCAGGGCAGGTAAACAAATAAACGACAGAACAGTTCATCGCAGGGGGGATTTTGTCCTTACAACGGAAAAAACATTCAAGGGTATTATTATTCACAAAAGCAACCTTAAAATCAGTGTGAAAATTATTGGTAAATTACTTAATAATGTTTATTCCCCCAAACTTATCCCAACGTATGATGTTCCTAAGAATTGTAAATATCTTGTTTTACCTGATCTCTACCAATTTAACACTTTTGTGAAAAAGCAATTGTTGAGTGTGGTGAGGAAATTTATTTTCACACTGATTTAAGGTTGCTTTTGTGAATAATAATACCCTTGAATGTTTTTTCCGTTGTAAGGACAAAATCCCCCCTGCGATGAACTGTTCTGTCGTTTATTTGTTTACCTGCCCTGGGTGTTCCCAGGGGAACTACGTTGGCAGCACAGTTCGTTCTTTGCAGGCAAGATTTTGCTCCCATATGGGTATTAGCCATAGGACAGGAAAAGTTTTATCTAAAAAGGAACAGTCTGCCATTAGAAATCATTCTGTTAAGTGTAAAGTTGATATTTCCGTTAATAACTTTAAAATTCTTAAATCATTAAAATGTCCGTCCTCTCTCCGTATTTATGAATCTTTGTGCATTAAATTTCTGAACTCCAGCTTAAATATTGATTCTAGCTGTTACCCCCTTTATATTAATTAGAATGCCTACCAGCTAAATTTTTCTGTTTTTCCCCTTGACCCTGTCTCCTTTTCGCCTCAGTTGTTTGAGGATGTCAAGTGAGCATGGTATGTTTCGTGCACTTTTGCGTTTTTTCATTTAACTTTTTATTAGTGAAGTTTTTAACTAATTTGTTTGAATGTTTTTAGTTTTAAAGTTTTACTTTTATCATGTGTTATTTGTCATGTATATAATTTTTAATTTTTGTTTTGGCTTATGCTTGTTTTACGCTTTTAATTTTTATTCTTTAAGTGGTTTTATTCTGTGCTATGAATTAGTTTGTTTTTGACATTCGTATATTTTTTTTTGTCATGCATTAATTTTAGCTTTTTATTTATTAGGCCTTGAAAATGGGTAGAGTTGCCCGAAACGTCGGCTGCAGCCAAATATAATGACTTTCTTGCTCTACGTCTTCGTTTTTATCCTAAAAAAAAATATATATATATATATATATATAAAAGATACAAAGAGATCAGCGTTAAGATTTTTTAGCTGAGTTAAGAGAGAGGAGAGGTATTTCAAATTTGAAGAAACACATAATCTGTCTGATGAAAATGAGTGAGAGTTATTGAGAAAGCAAAGCAAAACCTTATTAGAGAAAGTAAGCGTAACTGTGGGTTATATGTAGTGAATCAAATTAAATTGAATCCGAAGGAATTTTATAAAAAATTATGTTTGGAATAAAAAAATATAGCTTCGCAGACTGTTGGTCCTCTTATGAGCGAAAACAACGAACAAACTTATGATGACTTACAAATGACGGGAGTTTTAAATAAATTCTTTTCTTCCGTGTTTACAAACGAAAATATGAACAACATTCCTGTTCCCGTAATCATATTCAGTGATGATCATTTAAAACTTCGCGATTTTACCATTAATGAAAGTGAAGTACTCTCGACCACTTAAAGTCTTAAAGAACTGAACTGCGCAATAGTCTCTCCTCTCACATATACTCATATATTTAACAAATCGTTACAGTCTGGAGAAATTCCATCTAACTGGAAATTCGCAAACATTACGCCAATATTTAAAAAAGGAGACAAATCGCTTCCCAGAAATTATCGTCCCAAGAGTGTGACTTCAGTTGATAAGCTTATGGAGACGATCGTTGGGGACAAGATAATTAATCATTTAGAAATTAATAATTTAATTAAAGGTTCTCAGCAAGGCTTTCGACGCAATCGTTCTTGTGTAACTAATTTGCTGGACTTTTTAATGATATTGTAAATATATAGGTACAGGGTGTCCGAGAATTATCTGTACAATATTTGGCTGTTATTAAAAGTCAACAATGAAGTGTAGAAATTCCAGTTTGTCCCATTTTACAGAGAATCTCATTAAGTTTTTTCTGATACCAAGTTTTGACAAGTTTTTTAGAAATTCCAGTGTGTCCGAAAATTATCTGTACAATTTCATCTTTTAATAAAATTCTTGATAACAAACGTAAAATTCTTAAACAAGATTATTTAGAATCTGTATTTTCAAAAGTTTCTTTTATTAAAGTAACGTTGTTACAAACATTCGATATGTGCACCATCAGTGATTCGCAAAACATCCAATCGATAATCCAAATGTTGCCATGTACGCTGCAGCATATCCACATCAATTCGCTTAATAGCAGCTGTGATTCTTGCTTTTAAATCATCAATGTCTGTCACCCGCGTACAAAAAAGAAACAACTTGTCAAAACTTATTATCAGAAAAAACTTAATGAGTTTCTCTGTAAAATGGGACAACACTCGGATTTCTACACTTCATGGTTGACTTTTAATAACAGCCAAAAATTGTACAGATAATTCTCGGACACCCGGTATAACGAAGTATAACAGATGTTACATATTTCGATTTTCAAAAGGCGTTTAACAAAGTGCCCCATAGAAGATTATTAGCGAAACCTTAGTCTTCCGAAATTGATAAAAATTTCTAAAATGGATCGAAAAATGGCTCAGTGGAAGTAAACAAACTGGAGAAGCGTAACTAGCGGCGTGTATCACTGTATCAGGAATCAGTTCTGGGACTAGTTCTTTTTATTATTATTATTATCATTATTATTATTATTATTATTACTTTATTATTTATTATTAACCCTTTCACTGCTCAGGTGCGGTTAAAACCCCCATCCCACGCGCAGGTATATATCAATATATACTAAAACATCATATGATGCGTGGAGCAGTGAAATGATCAACACTCAACAGTATAATTTCAAAATTTAAGGATGATACCAAACTAGGGGGACAAACAAAATCAGCGGCAGAACGTTTGAAGATTCAAGAAGATATTAAGAAGATACTCGAATGGGCATAAATTTGGCAAATGAATTTTAATATAGATAAATGTAAAGCGTTGCATATCGGTAGAAACAATGTTAAAGAAAAATATTCTATGCCCGACAAAACACTAACGAATGTTACGGAAGAGAAAGAGTTACGTATTATTGTTGCCGACACTCTTAAATTGAGTAAGCAATGTATCGAAGCGGTTTGAAAAGTTCAGGATTTATTGGTAGATCGCTTGAATTTAAGTCGGAGGAAACACCGTTAACATTATATAATTCCTTAGTACGTCCCCACCTGGAATACTACGTTCAGGACAAAGACAGAATGGAGAAAGTGCAGCGACTTATAATTCCCAGACTTAGAAACCAATCATACGACGCCCGTTTAGAAACGTTAAATTTATTCTCACTTGTGAAAAGGCGAATTCGAGGAGATTTAATCCAGGTTTTTAGAATGATTAAAGGTTTGGATAATGTCAACGCCGCAAAATATTTCACCTTCAGAAATGCAGATAGAACTCGCGGTAATGGTCTGAAATTAGTGGGTAAACATTTTAATTTTAATGAAGCTAAACGTTTTCCTCTTTAATCGTATTGTTAATTTATGGAATGGATTGCCAGCCAGTGTAGTTCAAAGTAATTCGGTCGAGTCCTTTAAAAAGAGATTAGGTGCTTATCTTGCCTTAAACCCCCAGATAGAAGCATTCGTTAGCGCCTAAAAGTATTGTAAAATTTTCACTCGGAGTCCCTCCTCTTTGCTTTAAAATTTTCACTTTTATCTATAATAATTTCCCCCCGTTTCTCTCAACTTCCCTTCTTTGCTTTGCTTTAAAATTTTCACATTCTTTAAATTTTCTTCCTCCTTTTAACCTCTCTCTTTAAACAGGCAGCCTCCTAGGGACCAGCCTGTCTGTTGCTGTTTGATGTCCTTTGCATTCCTTTGTATATCGAGATAATTAAGATACGAAGAATGGTGAGATATAAGATTTAAAAACTGGCTTTTATTACTGCCGATTACTCTGCTCATTGAAAATGCAGCTCACTTTCCCTCGTTTTCAATTTCTATAATCAGCGTGTCTCGTTTAAAAGAAATAATGTTAATAATAATCTCTATTTTGAAGGCCTGCAGTTGAGCGTGAAGGTATGAACTTCATTTCACGGAATAGATCAAAGAACATAATCCGATTTCAGAACGACAGTTTCCGTGATAAGCGACCGAGTTCTCAATTGCACTTCACCTCATCATATTGCTTTGCATAGAAATCATTAACATAAACGTAACTGAAATATAGAATTGTGGAAACTCTCTTCACTAGGAATTAGACATAATCATACTAACATTAGGACACTGCAATTAATACGTGTATGCAACCCCCCCCACACACAATATATATATATATATATATGTATAGAAACGACGTAAGTATAGAGGAGTGTTCTGCACACGAGGAAGAGAAATAACAAACAAATGAAAAATAAGGCACCCGCCCGGGAATCGAACCCAGAATCTTCCGATTGCCGGTCAGACGTGCTAACCACTACACTACGGAGCCACGATAATCAGAAGTTGTAATTCTCCTACATAGGGCAGAAACCAATGCCTTGAGAGGGCACCCTCGCAAATCGTGAATATGTACATTTAACTGCAATGACCGCGCAGTATATTAACGTATAGAAACGACGTAAGTATAGAGGAGTGTTCTGCACACGAGGAAGAGAAATAACAAACAAGCATTGGTTTCTGCCCTATGTAAGAGAATTACAACTTCTGATTATCGTGGTTCCGTAGTGTAGTGGTTAGCACGTCTGACCGGCAATCGGAAGATCCTGGGTTCGATTCCCGGGCGGGTGCCTTATTTTTCATTTGTTTGTTATTTCTCTTCCTCGTGTGCAGAACACTCCTCTATACTTACGTCGTTTCTATACGTTAATATACTGCGCGGTCATTGCAATTAAATGTACATATTCACGATTTGCGAGGGTGCCCTCTCAAGGCATTGGTTTCTGCCCTATGTAGGAGAATTACAACTTCTGATTATCGTGGCTCCGTAGTGTAGTGGTTAGCACGTCTGACCGGCAATCGGAAGATCCTGGGTTCGATTCCCGGGCGGGTGCCTTATTTTTCATGTTTGTTATTTCTCTTCCTCGTGTGCAGAACACTCCTCTATACTTACGTCGTTTCTATACGTTAATATACTGCGCGGTCATTGCAGTTAAATGTATATATATATATATACACACACCCAGGGCGTTCATAAAAGATCTGAACGATTTGATTCATTAATATTTTTCATACTAAATAATATATAAAGCATGAAGCATGTGTAAGCGATAGAGCAACTAATAAAGTCTTTTTTTTGTACAAGACCAAGGTTGTCAACATCCATGAACTACGAATCAGGATGAGGGATGCAATAGCGATGGTCGATGCTGGCATGCTTGAACGCACATGGCGCGAAATTGAATATCGATTGGATGTTGTACGGGCGACCAATGGCGCACACGTTGAAATTTATTAAACATGTAGTAAAACCTTTAGCTGTATGGAGTCACATGGACAAACTTGTTTCTTTGTATGTTATTGAGTTATCACATTAATAAAGATTGAAATCGTTCAGATCTTTTATGAGCACCCTGTATATATATATATATATATATATATATATATATATATATATATATATAGAGAGAGAGAGAGAGAGAGAGAGAGAGAGAGAGAGGAGAGAGAGATATGCACAGAAGAACCACCACATATATATATATATATGATGCAAACCCACAAGGAAAAAGAAAAATGATTCCAAGGCCTTTCGTGTATTCAGAAGTACACCTCCTAAACTTAAACTATGTATATAAATTTCTTACGTAAGCGTAAAATTTGGAGGTGTAGCATTACTTCCTCACACTACTTATAAGTAAAAGAAATAATTTGATGCGATCTTTCGCTATAAATCACCAATATTTTGGTTACGAAACTGTGGTTATGGTGAAGCAACTCAATTTATTATTCAATTTGAATTCCTAAATTGAAGTCGATTATCTGAAAATTTCACCACATTGTTTTAATTTATTTATTAAATTAAAATATAATACTAATATATTGTTGATGAAAGCTTTCAGCTTTACGAATGCAATAACTGTAAACATTTAGAAGGTCGCCGAGAGATAAGACTCTATTGGAAAACATTTTCCAATAGGGCGTATGGTAGAACCTATTCCCACCCCTTAACGACTCATCGTCGGAGTTGTTTGAGAGTTTCGATTGTCATTCTTGGAGTAGAGGCGTTGCTGAAACAGACGGATTTTCTGCAAAGCATGAAGCACTCATTAATGAAGACCTGACCGCTTAAATTTTTTTCCATCTCCCTTGCTTGGATAGGAGACAGAGGTAACCTGATGGGGAGAATAAAGCTACTCGTAAATAAGGAAATTCCAAAATGTAACAAAAAGTCTATAACCTTTAATTTGATACTCCCCTACAAAGTCACGAGTTTCAGTGCTAAGCCACGATTCATTTATCGCAATTATATCATAGTCTTTACAAGCAATTAAAGGTCAAATGGAGGTTCATGCCATAACTTTTGAACTGCTCTACAACAATTAATGAAACCACACATATATGAATAATTACAAGACGATGTGTTTTGAGCAAGAACTCAGATCTCTGCATCAAAGGTCAAGGTCACAAATAGAGGTCAAAATTCAAATGGAGATCCATGTCATAACTTTTGAACCACTCAACATAAACTGTTCAAAATTCACACACACACACACACACACATATGGATCATTACAAGACTCAGATTTCTCTATCAAAAGTCAGGGTCACAAATACAGATCAAAGGTCAAATGGAGGTCTACGCCGTAACTTTTGAACCGCTCACCATAAATTAATGAAACTTCACACATACATTAAAGTATAACCTAAATTTAGAACCTATAACTCCTTTTTGAGGGTACATTCTAAAAAAAGTTTTCCCTTCTTTTGGGTATCAAAGCTTCTTGTTAGATAATATAATAACTATTTTTAATGATACATAACTTCTTTTGATAGAAGAAATGGTCTTCTAAACTTAATTTTTGAGTGATTTGAGACAAAAGAAGATAATATTGCTATGTAAAGAAGGTTGCGCAAAGTCTTTGTTTTCTGTGTACATGGATGATCATAATACGATGTATCGCGAGCAAGACTGAGGTTCTCGCACCAAAAGTCAGGGTCACAAACAGAACAGAGAACATCGATATCGTTCCAACATAGTTCTTATTATTACTACATTTCATCGAGAGATGTAAGAATGTAACACTCCAAAATGTTTTCAAAAGAAAATTGGGAAATAAATTCACCAAATTCCACAAACCAAAATCCTTATGTACCTCACTATTTCCATTTCATTGTTCCCTGTTCCCATCTCTTTACACACTAATTAAAATTAAGCTAAACTAATTTTATTTCTGTATTGCCACAAAATTTTTGCTTAAGATCAAAGTACTTAATATTATATAGAATTCGTTTATAATGTTATAATGTTTCAGACCAACAAAGACCCTAGGATCCACTCATGGCCGGTCTACCTGACCTGGTATTTCATATTATACATAGACTCTATATCCCTAGAAAAAGAATGATTATGTAATCTTAGTTCACTTCTATGTATATTTATGAATATACATTTTAAACGCCATCTCATACAGTAACCAATGTTAACAGCCATCGGAACTTAATTTTACACCTCCTTACTTCCTTTTAACTTACAGTAAATAACATCTCTGTCCTTTAGTATCTAAAAAGATTTGTCGCATAACCCCATTCTGCCAATGAAGCATAAAATTTGATTGCTAATGGCAATTTTTTGATATATATATATATATATATATATATATATATATATATATATATATATAATATATATATACACACGTGTGTGAATACACAAAATGCCTTGGAATCGCTTTTCCTTTTTCCTTGTGGGTTTGCAATATACATATATATATACTGTATATATAGTGACCGATTGATTAATTATAGGCCCTATAATAAATGTAATTAGATTAAATTAAAGTAAGTAATGTTTGTTTGATGGGTCAAATTAAATAAATGTTTTTAATGAAGAAAATTGATATAATGAGTTCTCTTCCTTTAATAAACAAAAATAAATTATAAAAGTCACAATAAATCATGGATTGAATGAAGAGTTAAGTAAGCCTAAATGTTTAACTGTGCAATAAGCTAAAGTGCTGCATTGAGACTGGAATCTTCATCAAGATGGTAAAAATTCTTTCATCAAACAAATGCTTTCAGTTGACGACAGTATTTTCATCAAACCTCGATGCTTAATGAAGTAATTTTTACGGAACTGATTCCTTGAAAATAATTTAATCAAAGTGAGTGGCGCCATCTTCAGTTTATTTTCATTAACCTAAAGTGATTACATGCATCTTATTTTCATGTTAATCAAGAACAACATACTAATAGCTACTTAAGTTTTAGGATTAAATACATTAGAAATAAATTTACATTACCTCAGTAGGATTCGAATTGATGCTACTAAAGATTCGAATTTTGTGAGCCACCACGTTACTCATTCAACCATGAGACATTAAAGTTTAATGAGAGAGTTTTGTATGTATACCTTTAGTATTTAGTATGTATACGTTAATACGTATACTATTTCTGTTTGTATATATATATATATATATATATATATTATATATATTATATATATATATATATATATAATATATATATATATATATATATATATATATATATATAATATGGTGATTCAAAAATTTTTTAACACTTATATTGGGTTTTATTTTTATTTCCAATTTATTTGTAAACATTTTTTGTTTTCTAAGACTGTGGGAGACTGATACACCTCCATCCCGGTCGCAACCTTCCTTTTTTCTCCCAAACTCAGCCTTGTTACCATTTCAAATGCTTATTCAGTACTCTTTAATCTTCAAATCCCTGTAACAGAGAAACCCATACAAGTGTTAACACTTTTTTTAATTACCCTGTATATATATACAGGGTAATATATACTCAGATTGAGTATATATGCGCTTCGGTGGTGTAGTGGTTAGCATCGCTGACTACGAATCTATCAGCCTTGGGATCGAGACTCGGTGACGGCAGGCGGCGTGCAACAAAATTCAGCTGTTCATCTTTCCTTACAATAAAAATTGGTTGGCAGATAAATTGGTACCCTGGGTAACCTAGTGGATAAGACGCTGGGCTGCTGATCGGGAGGTCGTGAGATCGAGTCCGGGCGAGGACTTTGTAATTTTTAACCGCCCGTGGTGGAGCGTGGTTCGGATTTCACGTTAAACTGTTGGTCTAAGGTGAGGTGACAAGCTTGACATTCGTCAGAATGAACAATTCGAGCGGAAGCAAAACGAAGGTTACATATATATAAATAATGGAAAGTGAATCATCAGGAGTGTTTGATGACTGACCGTTTATAATCTCGATGAACATTCTGATCTTGGTGTGGCGTCACTGATTAACAAAAGGACAAATGTACGATAATAAATTAATGGCTAACGAAAAATAAGATGGTGCGAGATTAAATGAACTTGGAAGTTAAGTTAAAGAGTGAATATAAACCAACGTGGTGGCCTGCTAGATTGAGTGAATATCTTGCGAGAGCAAACGTAGCTTGACTGAAGAGGTTCCGAAGGAATGCTTGTCTCAGAGTCGAAAATGAGGGAAGGCTTCAAGCGAGAATCGAGGTGCGATTTTGGTGTGACGTCCTTGTCGTGAAAACACTTGATGTGAAGGAGGTAAAAAGGAATTCTTGTGAATAGGACTAAGGGACTAATTCGCCATGTGTACAGAAGGTACAGCAAAAATTCTGTGCTTTTATTTCAGTTAATAAAAAAAATACAAACCTTTTAAAGCGTCACGTGTTTAAAAAATCACCCCGATATGTAGGAGAAATTATTTACTGATCCATTTTTATATTTCCCTTATATTCATTTTATGTTCCTTGTACATGTATGCAGTGGTGTAGTGCTAAGTAAAGAAGTGAGGGAACGCATTTTGAAAGTGTTACTCAGATGCGGGGGGGACAATGGCGAGCGCGGCGAGCCCATACAGCTGGGGGTCCGGGGGCACTGTAAGCCCCCCGGGAAATCTTTTGAAATCTGACCAATTTCAGGGATATTTTGAGGTCATATGCACTGGATATTAGGATATATTCCAAGGTTGAAGATGCAGTATTTCCAGTGTCATTAGATATATGACATCCAGTACGATCAATAAAAATAGCTAACAACTGGAATGATTAACTAAAAAAAAGTTAACAACTGGTACGCCGTGGTGACTGTTTCACCAGATCTTTATAGGCTAGCATTGCCTCAGTCGAAGCTAAAATAAATGAAACAGTTAATGATTCTTTCTCATATTTCTTCTAGGGGTGGGAATTAAAATTTCATGACGTTAGAGATTTGTAAGTTCGGATTTATTTGAAATAGTGAGGGAACGCCGTTCCGTCTACCAAAAAAAGTAAGGGAACGCCGTTCCCACGCGTTCCCACAGCACTACATCACTGCATGTATGTATAGAACAGTTAATAAATAAATACAGTAAATTATTATTATTATTATTATTATTATTATTTTGAAATGTCCACGTTGTGTAGTTGTAAATTATAAGAATTTTTACTCTTTTTCCCTTCATTCTTTTCCACTTTCTGACGCTTCGTTTATATACTGTGAACATCTTCAGGGCTTCTTTGTTAGTAATTCGCCATGGAGCGAGACGACAGCAGTTACGTGTGCTGAAGGCGCAACTGCCGTAAGGAAAAAATTGTTGGTACACATGAAAAATGTTGGGCACATTAAGTATCATCTCGCTCCATCGTGAATTACTAACAAAGAAAATCTGAAAATAGTCGCATTTTTTGAACGAAACGTTTGGAAGTCGATTAAAGGAAGGGAAAAGGAGTAAGAAAAAATATTATTATTATTATTATTATTATTATTATTATTGTACAATTAATTTCGTTCTGAGTAGCAAACATAATTCAGACGACCGCTCTTATACGGTTGACGGTTTTTAGCGTTGGAAATACAGAGTTTTCCATAAACGAGTAAAGTTCGGCATAAAAACCAAACATTAACTGTTATGACGTCTGAAAATCAGTACCTTTAAAAGAGTAAATGAATCGATTAAGGGTGAAACACAACCAAAATATTCGAACGCGTCGTTTCACGACGCTAAAGTAAAGGGATTAATAGCACTATCGACCATATTGATTAATGATAATGCTTGTTTGCTTTCTTCCTTATTTGCGTCGTCAAGTATCGATGAATGACTTCGACTCGCAAAAAGAATATTAATGATAAAAAGTTTTGTCACAAAGAATGAGAAGCTAAACGAGACAAGCCGTAAATTAGTTCCAGGCAATTTTCCTCATAATATAATAATTAAATTATGTATATTAATCGTGCCATATATATATATATATATATATATATATATTAAATAAAATTTAAGAGCGGATTTTGTTTTCATTTTTATTTCATGTAATTCCTTGCTCGTGGTTTTACCAGCTGCGAGGTAACCTCTTTTTCTTTTTTCTTTTTGTTTTTTTATTTCCCGTAGGATTTATGTGCGTTTCCAATAGTTACAACACAGCCGTAATTTCTGAGCCTGTATATACTAAAGCTGGCTTCGAGTATCTATTCCAGTAAATTTTATGTTTGATCTTTTTTTTCATCCTTTTACGGGAATCCAGTCCGTTGGTTTCGGGTAATTTATGCATTAAAGATTCCAAAATAAAATTATAACTTAAAGGTTTATCCCTCACTATAGGCCTTGTTCACGTATTATGAAGTTGGATTTTGTTCAATACATTTGTTAAAAAGGAGATCGCGTTAATGTTAGATGTAAATATTAATTTTTAAAACTTTAATCTCGGATTTAATTTATCTTTATTTAATCTTTGAAGCAGTAACGTTGCAGTCATTTGATAATAAACATCCATGTAACTTTTTCCTCTGCTGTTATTTCTCTGTTTTTATTGCACCACTATTGGGATCGTAAACTTGTTATTCAGCGAGGCTGGTTTGTCGACCATTGAGTTATAAGTTGTATTTCTTACCTTGCACTATTTTACTATTTTAACTTTACAACACTTTTATTTCTCTTTCTCCAAACTTTTATATATATATATATATATATATATATATATATATATATACACACACACACCACACACACATATATATATATATATATATATATATAACACACACACACACACACACACATATATATATATATATATATATATATATATACACATTTCAACTGCAAAGAACACGCAGTATAATTAACATAAAGAACGACGCTTGTATAGGAGAACATTCCGCGCAAAATGAGGAGGAAGAACGAACAAATGAAAAAAATGAGGTAACCACCCGGGAATCGAACCCGGGATCTTCCGATTGCCGGTCAGATATGATATCTGACCGGCAATCGGAAGATCCTCGATTCCCGGGTGGTTACCTCATTTTTCATTTGTTCGTTCTCCCTCCTCATCTTGCGCGGAATGTTCTCCTATACAAGCGTCGTTCTTTATATATATATATATATATATATATATATATACTGTATGTAATTCAGTTATTAATTTATATTTTCCGATTTCGCCTGGCACAAATGTGTTTGAGTGGGTATTCGAGGTGACTGACATTCATAATTCACTAATTGGGGTTTTGGTATCGTATCTAAATGCGTGTTTAATCCTTTCCTAAGTGAATGTGTTCGTTCAAAAAATATCACTATTAACTACGAAAGAGTGAATAGTGAATAGCGTTAATCGGTTTGTTCCTTTAATCGATGGTATTGTCTTTATCTCTCTTTACACTAGATAATAATTTTAGTAATTATATTTAAAAATAAATTATTGGATTTAAGTGGCAACGTGCGTCATTGTCGTGAGAAATAATTTAGAATTTATACATGGATAATAATCGGTTAAATCATTTATAATTTGCGCGTAATGTCAGTTCAAAGTAAAATTATATTAAGAACTGATATTGCGCATAGTGCCATCAGGGTTCTTTGTGCGTTTCAGTGTGTCGCAGTGCCTAATCTGTCCGTGATTAGATGAGGCTCACATTCTTACTTTTAGTGGGTCCTTCGTTGTGGAGCACGCTTAACATCTAACATCCGAATAAAGAATTCTAAAATGTCCTCCACTGTCCTGTAAACGTTGACAAGATGAAGTCTGCAGCTTTTTACTCTTGAATTTTTCTGTAAGAATTGATGCATCAGGAATTTCAATTATATGCAGAGTAGCTCATTACTGTCAAATATAGCAGTTATTTTTAGCTGTGGGTTATTATTATTATTATTATTATTATTATTATTATCGACTAAGAAATAATATTTATAATTTAAGTTTGATACTGTGTGTGTGTGTGTATTCAGCAAAAGAAGACGCCGTCAGTTGCAGGCTAAACTTTTCCCTCCTTTGGTCCATGTATGTTCCATTTTGTATACATCACTAACAGTGAGCTGGGAAAATTTCAAATTCAGTGTGTATGTTTTTCTTTTTTCTTTTTTTTTTGTGGAGCACATTTGATAGGCATGTCAATCAAAATTCCTCCTGAAAATGTTGAGGTTAACCTTATACTGAGCGAAGTGTAAAGGGAAGACAGTAAAATATAGTGAAGGCTGGAAACGGGATTTTTGGGGGAAAACTTCCCGTTATGGAGGGGCGGAAGTTATATAGTAGGAGGCGAGCAAAGACCTTCTTGATTTTGCTTCGCTTCAGGAGAGTTTATTAGCGCTAGCAATTAAGAAAAATCACAAAGTGGGAATCTTATAACTCCCAAATGACTCCAATTTCATTTCAATTGTAGTCATTTCACCTTTGGCTTATGAGCGCTTGCATTTAAATCACTCGAAATGTAACCACCCAGTTAGCCCAGTAAAACGCAGACGGATAGAATAGGCGACGTCCTCTTAATCTTATTGTTTTAGTACTCTTTACATTCATTACCCGAGACAGGTTTACTGTGAATCCTGAAATGAGAAGAGATCTCGAATCAGGAAACACTTTCCCCTAAAGCAGAAAATCTCATTTCGATGCTTCTCATTTTCGGGCAATAAATGGACGGAAACGACACGAACTCGCAGGTCATCACATTCATTACAGTCCAGACTTGACATTCAAAATTTATTCTACCATTTACTCTGTTTAATTCACTCATTCACCTATTCATCCCCTTCAAAATCGAATTTTCTCCGCCAACCATATATATATATATATATATATATATAGACGTGAACTACTTCGAACTGGAAGCAGATGGAATTCGACTTCGTTCCATTCGATTTAATTCTGTTGAGTCAGTCTTAATTCAGTCTTAAGTCAATCTTAATTTTATTTGATTGAAGTCTTCATAATTTTTTTAATTCACCCAAACGTATACATCTAACCTAACCAGTCGTACGTCTAGCGGCAAGAAAAGTAACCTAACCGGGTGCTAAATAGTAATTAGATTTAAATTGCAGTATTAATGGATTTAATTCAGATACGTTCGATATATTAATGCCACTATTTGGGTTCGAATTTATTGGAGCTACTTCAGCGTTCACAAAAACACACACACACACTATATATATATATATATGAAAAAATCGCCCCCACTAGGGTTCGAACCTACCACCTTTTGATAAGAAGGTGAAGGCGCTAACCACTACACTACGACGAGATAAATGTTAACACAACCTGTCGTATATTGAAACAAGCTACGAAACGCATAACGCTTTTGCGTCCGGAGACATTTTACGTGTTCATACATGATACACCATTGATGTGACCTCAGCATTTTACTAGATAGTTTGGATGAAATACTGGTCATTAACTCGAGTGCGAGAGGGTTAACACGTAAAATGCTCCTAGATGCGGAAGCGTTATCTTCTACTCAAGAGGTGGTGGATTCGAACCCTGGTGGGGCGAATTTTTCATCGTGAAAAATCGTGCGTGTTCACGCGATATAAAGTATATATATATATAAAACTGCGATTAAAAACCCGATTGAAGAAAGAAGGAATTAAGCTGTTAAGAAATTGACTGGAAGTATCATAAAGCACTTCTCCTCATCTCTTTCTTTCATTGCATTATTTCAACAGCTGAATTAAACTATTTTCTGAATTTCTTTATATTGAAAAGTAGGTATTAAATGTAGTGTTTTGATGATGGTCTGCGCTTCACATTACGTTGAGTCATTTTTGGATGTGAAAGTACAGTTTTAAGACCTTCATTTTCGGATTATTCACCCGTGTAACTCAGTGACATATTCATGAAGATACATTAATTATTTTTTATGTGTAGTCTCACGTTCGACACATTGGTCGATTTTGATGGATTTTGGGTGTTTTGGTACCTCTTCATTTAATTTTAAAATGTAAAAGTCGCAATTAAAGGAGTTCCCTGAATTGATAAATAGCGAGTGAAATTCTTGATTTACGAGATACTCACCATCAATAATTACTGTAAATTATTTCCTAAAAGCTATTCGGAATACATTAAAGCTGTACAGTCACATATTGTGGATAGTCTCTGTGATTTATGAAAACTAAACCACATTTTATTGTTTTTCTTCATTTATCCGACCACATCTAAATACCCTTCAGTCTGGTTTTTGAATGAGACAAGATCTGGCTTTTATTTTAGTATACTGGATTTGGCAGCAGAATAGCTTGTATCCTTTCGCATGCCTATGAATTAAACATTTACTCAGAGAGAGAGAGAGAGAGAGAGAGAGAGAGAGCAGTTTAACCTGAATAATATAACGAGTGATATGCCGTTACTGTTGCAACGCACGGGTCTCACTCAAAGGATTTCTTTGTAAGCAACAAGGAAGTCGCTCTTGGTAAAAGAGTAAACAAAAAGAGATAGAAAGGTTGATTTTTCTTTACGTAAAAATAAGTCTCACTTTGCCTACACTTTAACTATTTCACAATACACCGTTTCAGCGAGTCCGTTCTCATGCAATTAATTTTGTAAAAAAGGCGAAAAGTTTCTTGTTAAATATTTTAGTTTTTATTTGAAAGACGTGGAATTGCTTCAGCTCCCGAATGTTGCTTTAGCTACGACCATTAATCTGAGGGCACGAAGAGGCCGGAACGGAAGGCCTCCATTAATTTTTGATAGATTAATTTCTTATTTTTTATTTTACGTAACACAGATTTATTTACTGTTTTACTTAACACACACACACACACACACACACACACACACACACACTATTAATTCCATATTAACTGAATAGTTAGTATAATGAGACGTTTGTATATCTCCATTAAACATAAACTTTTTTATTATTAAGTGGCTTCACACTATTAAGATGATTTTGTGTACTTCATTCACTGATAAAACGTTATGATGGCGTTTTATAGAACTGTTTAACTTTACTTCTTAATAAAAGGTAAATCCTGTTCTATACTCACGCTTTAAGTCCAGTAATGAAAAATGATGATTGCGGCTTATAATGGAGACTAATTGGAGAAATAATTTCTTGCCTGTCAAATAATTATCTTAAATATTTCAAATATGGATATTAATGCAGATGTTTTAACTCTATAACCTTTAATAATAATAATAATAATAATAATAATAATAATAATAATAATAAATAAAAATTCTAGTAATCAAAGCCAAAAATCTTCGAATTATTATCCTCCATCAAATCCCTCACTCGGAATTCATTTCAAAAGATTTGTGTGTGCGTGTGTGTGTATGTGTGTGTTTGTTTATTTTTATGTGTGTATTTTTATATATAAAAATATATTTACTTGAACAAATAATATAAGGAAAATTTGGTGTGTAATAATAATAATAATAATAATAATAATAATAATAATAATAATAATCATAATACCTATGAAATATGTTATGAAGTTAGTTTTGTATTTTGAATTTCCTAAGTACGATATGTGTGTATATTTTTCCTGATTTTGACAGTGAGGAGCAATTGATTTCAGACTTTAAAGGTAAGGCAAATTTTTATGTGGCTCATTATGTAACAAAATGTAATATTCATTCCTAATGCGTAACGTTCATTAAGATGTAAAAATGTAATTTTATTCTCATTTGCCCGAGCAATTCTTCAGTGAATAACTCAAATAATCGTTTTATTCTCCACGGAGTTTCCTCTTAACTAATGAACTAACTAACTATACAGGGTGTTTGAAAACTTTCTGTACAAATTGTAATGGGGGATAGGCAACACCAAGACAAACCCTTTTCGTCTATAAGTGTATGTCCGCTGACGTCACCATTCGGCGCGAGAGGGCGCCGCTGCAATTGGCTAAAAGGTGAAGTGGGCTAGACTCGCGCTTGCCGTGGGCATTCTTAAATCGGACGTAGTACGCGTAACATGGAGCGCTTCACGACTGCTGAGATGGCTGACATGCATATGGTGTATGGGGCTGCCAATGGAAACGGAAGAGCTGCTGTGAGGTTGTAACGACAGCGCTTCCCAAACAGACGTGTGCCAAACCACCAAACGTTTGCGCATTTGCATCGGCGACTGCGAGAAACTGGAACATTCCATGCAAACATGCATGACACTGGTCGGGAGAGAAACGTGCGCACTCCTGACATGGAAGAAGAAATCCTACGGCGATTTGAGGACAATCCAAGCGCAAGCACGCGGTGTTGCACGTATCCTCGGTGTGAACCACGACCTGGTCTGGAGTGTTGCACGAGCAGCAGTTACATCCGTTTCATCGTCAGAGAGTCCAGGCATTACAACCTCGGGATTACCCTCTTTGTGTGGAATTCGCACGCTGGTTTCTGCAGCAGACAGCGGTGCAGCCTAATTTTCCGGCTTATGTGCTGTTCTCAGATGAGGCCTGTTTCACACGTGAGGGTGTGTTTAACATGCACAATTCTCACGTGTGGGCGCACGCAAATCCACATGCTACACGGATGCATGCTCATCAAGAACGGTTCGCCGTCAATGTTTGGGCGAGTATCGTCCATGGCAAGTTGCTGCTCGTGCAACACTCTCCAGACCAGGTCGTGGTTCACACCGAGGATACGTGCAACACCGCGTGCTTGCGCTTGGATTGTCCTCAAATCGCCGTAAGATTTCTTCTTCCATGTCAGGAGTGCGCACGTTTCTCTCCCGACCAGTGTCATGCATGTTTGCATAGAATGTTCCAGTTTCTCGCAGTCGCCGATGCAAATGCGCAAACGTTTGGTGGTTTGGCACACGTCTGTTTGGGAAGCGCTGTCGTTACAACCTCACAGCAGCTCTTCCGTTTCCATTGGCAGCCCCATACACCATATGCATGTCAGCCATCTCAGCAGTCGTGAAGCGCTCCATGTTACGCGTACTACGTCCGATTTAAGAATGCCCGCGGCAAGCGCGAGTCTAGCCCACTTCACCTTTTAGCCAATTGCAGCGGCGCCCTCTCGCGCCGAATGGTGACGTCAGCGGACATACACTTATAGACGAAAAGGGTTTGTCTTGGTGTTGCCTATCCCCCATTACAATTTGTACAGAAAGTTTTCAAACACCCTGTATATATATATATATGTATGTGTGTGTGTGTGTGTGTGTGTGTGTGTGTGTGTGGTGTGTGGTGTGTGTGGTGTGTGTGTGTGTGAACGTTTCGCACCTTTAGCATGGTTCATCTTCAGTGTACTAAAAGAAATAAATATAAATCATTAAAATTTATATAAAAGGTTGATACTGTACTTAAAATTGGGAAGGATCTCAAAATGAACAAAGAACAAATATTTCGATGGAAAAATTAGCTGAGAACATTAAACCTAAAGTCACAGACGAACGAGAAGCGAGTAAATTTAAATAAAAACTATATGCCTAATCATTCAATGACTAGGAAAACGAGGAATCATGATGAGGTTGGTTGGTCTAAGGTTGATTGGTGTGAATTTGCACGAACTTAGTTGGCTCGTTGTTAATTTACGTATAATTTTAGTGCTAAACACTGCTCATTTAACCATTTAAGGACGACCGGTGCAAATTGGTAGCGTTTCAAATACACGCATTCATAATTCAACCCAACAAAAACTTCGGGCCTTAAAGGGTTAAACTGGGATCGATCTCCTTTATAGAGACTCCACACGCTAACTCCTAAATTACACGAGTATTACTGAAACCAAAATCATTCCATTTGATAGGCCTACAGCAAATAAGTAGTAAATATTGAAATGCACCAAAATCATTCTCTACTGTTTACATTTGCACACTTTAAATTATTAATAATTTCAAATCAAATTAATTTTAATGTTATACGTAAAATGGACATAAACGAGGGAATGGTCATTTTAGATAAGACAGATTCCATTCCGAAAATTGTGGGTTACTGGCTGACATTACTAAATCTCCAAAATTAAATATTGATATATTTCAGCATATTATTATTAAATATGACGACTAAATCAGCATTTTCATTCGAACTTTTAGTATCAAAAATATACAAAAGGATTATTTTAATCAGCTATACAAAACAACTCCACTACGGTCTCCCTTTACATCCAATTTTATCAACTATAAATTCGCCTTATTTTAAATTAGTTAAAACTTTTTTACCTTCTCACTGACCTCCCACACACATAATCAATAGACTTCAAAAGATTCTTTTCACTTTGTTTATTTTTTACATTCTTTGTCTGACACTGATTGCCACATGCTACGTTTGATGTATGATCTTTATTTACTTCTATTCAGATTAATGAAATATACAATTTGTGATAAACTTTTTATCGAACGGAGTAACATTTTAGGTATGGATAAAGGCACATTCTCCGGATTATTAAAACTGTCAGTAGAAAACTGTTTTTGTTTTCCATAATGCATTGTATAAGCAAGCTGACGGTATGGCGATAGGGTACCACGGTCGGCCATCATCCGCTAACAGCTTTCTTTGTACGAGTAATTATGAACAAAATTGGCTACGAGAGTTTCCAGAAGAGTTTCACCCTCTGGCGTACAAACGGTATATAGATGATTTTCTCATATTTAAATGTAAAGCATAGTCTTCATTTTTTTTCTTTTAAATTATATCGAGACTGATCACCCAGTATTAAGTTTTCCATGGAATGTGAAGTAAATAAGAGAATATCTTTCCTTGATGTCACAGAGATTCGAAGTGAATTTTTTTTGCCACATCAGTCTTCCTTAAAATGAGAAACACCTTACTTGGCACTAATTACTAAAGTTTCACTCCTAATACACATTTAAATTATGTAACATTAAATGCAGAATTAACGTGACGTTTGCAAAGATTTGCTGTGATTGGATTTAGCTTCGTCAAAAGATAAAATATCTACAGTCATTTCACCAATTCACTTTATTCCCCAAAGACAGAGTGGAAGCTTACTAATGCCATTGCCTGTCAAAATTACTTTTTATTGATAAAATAACCTTAGTTTTTGTAAGCGCTTCGAGTGACACAACAATTGAATACGATAAATGTTATATACAACAAAAAAGAGATTGGTCGTGCCAAGTGGCGTAATATTGCCAAAGCACTGTCTTAAGACGGAGCCAAAAAATTTAAAAAAATGAAATGTCACCGTCCCCAAAATGGAACATTGGAAGATAATAGGTTAAATCTATCCTTGAAAATATCTTTCAACCAAACGTTCAAATTCAGTAATATCAGTAATTTTTCGCTTCCTACATTTTCTTTTGAGCAAAGAACATCTTAAAACTTTTACTTAGATCCTTTATTTTATTTATTTATATTTAACTTTATCAGTGTATTGACTGCAGTGCCCGCTCCATGAGACGAACGAGTCTACAATTAAAAAAAAGACGACAAATACGGGATTATATATCAAAGAACAAAACGGCATTTATCAACACCAGGGTTTTCAACCATTTCCAGTCGTTCTTTAAAATATTCACACTTAATTTACATTAAATGCATTTTTAATATGTTTCGAATTCGGGTAATTCAGGAATCGATTGTGGAGTTTCAGAAAGAGAACAATAATCACAGTTTAAATGAGTAGTCCGACGCGAGACTGCATATTCCTACCTTGGAGCTCTTTCGTGATATATTCACATTATCAAGGAGGAACAGAAAATTTTCTCTTCCTCCTTGATAATGTGAATATATCACGAAAGCGCTCGGACTTTGTGTTTCCTTTTCCTTGTGGTTGTTTGCTTATATATATATATATACTGCATACTGGATTAAATGTTAAGTTTTGCTGAGACCAGTTTTCTTTGTTTGTGTTTTTTGGGTGGGACAGCACAATAAAAGATCAGTCAATCAAATCACCAGTTTTTTAACAAAGTCCAAATTTCACGCAAGGATCCTGCTCGGCTGAAAGGTAATAACGTCATCAAAAGCTTTGGCCAGTCATGAGAAAAATTCTATTGCTAACGTCATCAACTTTCGATCAATCAGGATCCATGTAACAAATTTGGACTTTATATATATATATATATATATATATATATATAATATATATATATATATATATAATGCCTTTCAACCTTTCAAAGGTTCCGTGCGATGATTCCTCATTTCATAAAGGTCACCAGTTGGCCTGGTGAAGTAGTGAGTTGGTTTCTTGTACTCTCCACCTCACATTGCCAAGTACGCCCGGCTCATCGGGGATTGTTCTGAGCCAGGCATCTAATCTTCTTTCGAAGATGTCCACTGCAACACCATTCGTGTTCCTTAGGTCTTTGGGCAGCTGATTAAACAGTTTTGGTCCTCTCACAGCAAAACTATTTTCTTTAAGGGTTAAGGATGTTCCCTGTCTAGCCTTTAATTTGGGAACACGACACAGTCTTCCTTTTCTATTTTCCACCGTTGTTTGGGGAGTTACAGGGTTCAGAGTAAGATTAGGGACTAGTTTCTCCATTATTTTCCAAATGTAAATAATGGTGTATCTCTCTCTCTCTTCTCCTTTCCAGTGAATATAGGTTTAGTTCGCGGAACGTTTCCCAGTAATTTAGTTCCTTGCACCCGTTGATCTTGGCTGTGAAGCTTCTCTGAATCCCTTCTAGCTGTCTAATATATATATATATATATATATATATATATATGGGAATGAACTCAGAATGGTTCCCTGAGTTTTTTATGATACACACAGACCGTGCATGGAACAAGGAACTCTTCTGGTATTTGTCATTTACCATTACTTATTCGGACTATAGTGGATTTAATTATCCCAGAAGAGTTCCTTGTTCCATGCACGGTCTGTGTGTATCATATATATATATATATATATATGTTAAACACAGACCATGCATGGAACAAGGAACTCTTCAAATTAAATCACTATAGTCCGAATAAGTAATGGTAAATGACAAATACCATAGTTTTTTTTTCTCATGATGCTAGCCCGACGTGGGCAACGGATCTCTCGCAAAGAGGTCCCATAAATATAGCTTCCCTCACCAGCTATCTGCAAAGCAGACAGGATCCAGCTTTGGGACATGGATCTAGGGTTTAAAGCAAGCCTAGTCCCACTACATTTAGAACCTCTATATAAGTAAAAGACTCGTTGCATTCACGTCGGATTGAATAAATCAAAGAAAAAGGGGTAACTATTGTATTTTTAGCCAAAAAAAACAAAACTTAAACCTCAACCGGGACATTGAGCATCCACTTTTCAAGGCACGTAACACGTCCGTTTAATATACACAAACTCAGAATGGTCCCCTGAGAAACTTATATGTTAAACACAGACCATGCATGGAAGAAGGAACTCTTCTGGGAAAATTAAATCCACTATAGTCCGAATAAGTAATGGTAAATGACAAATACCATAGTTTTTCTTTTTCATGATGCTAGCCCGACGTGGGCAACGGGTCTCTCGCAAAGAGGTCCGATAAATATAGTTTCCCTCACCAGCTATCTGCAAAGCAGACAGGATCCACCTTTGGGACATGGATCTAGGGTTTAAAACAAGCCTAGTCCCACTACATTTAGAACCTCCATATAAGTAAAAGACTCGTTGCATTCACGTCGGATTGAATAAATCAAAGAAAAAGGGTAACTATTGTATTTTTAGCCAAAAAAACAAAACTTAAACCTCAACCGGGACATTGAGCGTCCACTTTTCAAGGCACGTAACGTATATTAAACGGACGTGTTACGTGCCTTGAAAAGTGGACGCTCAATGTCCCGGTTGAGGTTTAAGTTTTGTTTTTTTTGGCTAAAAATACAATAGTTACCCCTTTTTCTTTGATTTATTCAATCCGACGTGAATGCAACGAGTCTTTTACTTATATAGAGGTTCTAAATGTAGTGGGACTAGGCTTGCTTTAAACCTAGATCCATGTCCCAAAGCTGGATCCTGTCTGCTTTGCAGATAGCTGGTGAGGGAAGCTATATTTATCGGACCTCTTTGCGAGAGACCCGTTGCCCACGTCGGGCTAGCATCATGAAAAAGAAAAACTATGGTATTTGTCATTTACCATTACTTATTCGGACTATAGTGGATTTAATTTTCCAGAAGAGTTCCTTGTTCCATGCATGGTCTGTGTTTAACATATAAGTTTCTCAGGGGACCATTCTGAGTTTGTGTATATATATATATATATATATATATATATATGATGCAAACCTACAAGGAAAAAGAAAAATGATTCCAAGGACTTTCGTGTATTCAGAAGAACTTCTGAATACACGAAAGGCCTTGGAATCATTTTTCTTTTTCCTTGTGGTTTTGCATCATTCATTCATTTCGGTGGTGTAGTGGTTAACGTCGCTGACTACGAATCCATCGGCGCCTGGATCAAGACCCGCCGACGGCAGCTTGCGCGTAGCAAACCCCAGCTTTCGTCCTTCCACACAATAAAAAAATTGGTTAGTAGATAAATGGGTACCCTGGGTAGCCTCGTGGTTAAGACGCTGGGCTGCTGGTGGGGCGTGGTTCGGATTCCACGTTAAACTATAGGTTAACCAAGGTTAACCAAGGTATATATATATATATATATATATATATATATAAAGTCAAGGAAAAAGAGAAACACCAAGAAGAGAAACACCAAGAATGTTAAGAGAAGAGGAAGGATTGCATTGTGTGTTGTTGAAGGTGAGGAGATAGTCGTGTGGAAGATTGTGACGAGTAGACAAATAAAGGAATTGAGTTTTTGAGGCACTGAAAGTCACAAATTTTTTCTGCCTCAATCAGAGATCAGGTGTGCCAAAGCCATCTCATGTGAAACATGGGGTGATAGGACAGGAAGTGCCACTTAATAAATCATTGATAAATAAAAGGAAGGCAGTGGGTGACGGGACAGAACCCTGAGTAACACTACTATTAATAGCCATCTACAACCGCAGTTATAGATCGGACAGGAAGGAAATCAGAGATGAAGGCACAGATAGAAGGATAGAAACCGAAGGAGGACAGTTTGGAAATTTAGGATTTATGCCAAACTCTATCAAAAGCTTTTGATATATCTCGCGCAATAGCAAATGTTTCACCGAAGTCCCGAAAGGAGGATGACCAAGAGTCAGAGAGATATGCAAGAAGATCGCCAGTAGAGCGTCCCTTGCGAAACCCATAATGACGATCTGAAAGAAGACCGAGTAGAGAGGTGTTTAAGAATCTTCCTATTAAGGGAAGGATTGAGGATAGAGAGCTGGGACAGGCTGAATGAAAACGAACTTCCAGCAGGAATGAAAAGTACCAGTGGATGAAAGACAAAGACGAAAGAGTTTGCCTAGGCAGGGTGTCAACACAGAAGCACAGTTCTTGAGAACAACAGGATGGACACCATCAGGATCGTACGCCTTCCAGATAGAGCGGAAAAAACATCTTTTGAAGAGATTTTAATTTCAGACATAATTAAATCAAGGAGAGGAACAGCACTGGAATCGTTGTGTGTTGAGTTGGAGGCGAAAGTTTGAGCGAAGAGTTCAGCTTTATTGGGAGAAGAGAGACAACTGAGCCATCAGAATGAAAAAAGAGGAGGGAAAGAAGAAGTAAAGTTGTTGGAGAGGTTCTTGGGTAGGTGCCAGAAAGAACGAGAAGAATTAGAATTTGATAGGTTTTCACATTTTTGTCGGCTGAAGAAATTTTTGGCTAGTCGAAGAACAGATTTTGCATGATTCCGGGCAGAAATATAAGCTGAGTGAGAGCCAGGGGTTGGATGGCGAAGGTACCTTCTGAAACCTCGCTCTCTGTTGCGGATAGCATTAGAACAAGCAGTTAAACCAAGTTTTGCATTAGTAATAGGAAAATAATATGGAATGTTCATCTCCATGCCCAAGAGAATTACCTTAGCGCACTCGGAGGGGCCCCGGTCACGGAAGCAGTAATCATTCCACAGGAAATCAGAGAAGTACTGCTTAAGGGCCTCCCAATCAGCGGCGCCAAAGTGCCAAAGACGCCTCTTTTAGAGAGTATCCAAAAACCGAACTGAAGCAATAAGAAAGGAAACGGATATAAGATTATGGTCGGAGTTGCCGAACGGAGAAAAAAGTTTGACAGTAAAAAAAAATACGAGTGGTAAGAAATAAATCCAGAATATATATATATATATATATACACATATATATATATATACACACAAGAAGTTCTTATCCTTTTTATCTATAAATTAACGAATAAAGTTTATTACATATTCGTTTCACTTGATTTATATGTTTGAGTTTTAAATGGAATTCGCATCCAGAGCCAATTTTTAAAACCATTTCAAGCATATTACAAAATTTCATCTTTCTCCATATATTTCTGTAGCGAATGACATTAATTTCAAAATTAAGATGAAAAACCTTTCCTCGATAAGACCTTCCTTTTCTCCTTTCCTATTTCGCCATAAGTTTTGTTTTTCCCTCTTCGATCTCATACTCTCATGCTGAGTTCCAGAAAGAAGAAGAAGAAGAAAAAAGGGAACGTATTAATCATAATGGATTTTCCTCTGTTCCATTACCGCGGTTGACAATCGTTCGCATGTGAAAATAATCGCTTTAAGAGGGGCATTCCTTCCTTTCCACGCAGTTAAAAATTTTTAATAAAGGAGGCTATGGACGCATATCCCATTTAAAGAATAAATTCTCCGTTTGAGAAATGTTTTTCGTATTCCACACCAACCAAAAAATTAAAAATTTTGACAAAAGGCATAAAATTGATGAATGATCTTATAAAATGCAGTGAATTTCTCAATTTAAGCCTCATTGTTTAAGCAAGAATCTTCATCATGGACAGTCCAACTAAATTGTTTAGTTTTTACTGAGAACTTAATAAAAAATTAATGCGAAAATTACCTCCACCAGGGTTTGAACCCATCTTCTCTTGATGAGGACGCTAACCATCACACTACGATGGGATGTCCTGTTGTAGTGTAGTGGCTAGCATCCTCAAGATGTGGTGGGTTCGAACGCTGCTGGGGCAAATTTGGCATTTATATATATATATTATATATATATATATGTTAAACACAGACCGTGCATGGAACAAGGAACTCTTCTGGGAAAATTAAATCCACTATAGTCCGAATAAGTAATGGTAAATGACAAATACCATAGTTTTTTCTTTTTCATGATTTTAGCCCGACGTGGGCAACGGGTCTCTCGCAAAGAGATCCCATAAATATAGCTTCCCTCACCAGCTATCTGCAAAGCAGACAGGATCCAGCTTTGGGACATGGATCTAGGGTTTAAAGCAAGCCTAGATCCCTACATTCAGAACCTCTATATAAGTAAAAGACTCGTTGCATTCACGTCGTGTTTGAATAAATCAAAGAAAAAGGGGGTAACTATTGTATTTTTAGCCAAAAAACCAAAACTTAAACCTCAACCGGGACATTGAGCGTCCACTTTTCAAGGCACGAAACACGTCCGTTTAGTATACACAAACTCAGAATGGTTCCCTGAGAACATTATATGTTAAACACAGACCGTGCATGGAACAAGGAACTCTTCTGGGAAAATTAAATCCACTATAGTCCGAATAAGTAATGGTAAATGACAAATACCATAGTTTTTTCTTTTTCATGATTTTAGCCCGACGTGGGCAACGGGTCTCTCGCAAAGAGATTCCATAAATATAGCTTCCCTCACCAGCTATCTGCAAAGCAGACAGGATCCAGCTTTGGGACATGGATCTAGGGTTTAAAGCAAGCCTAGATCCCTACATTCAGAACCTCTATATAAGTAAAAGACTCGTTGCATTCACGTCGTGTTGAATAAATCAAAGAAAAAGGGGGTAACTATTGTATTTTTAGCCAAAAACCAAAACTTAAACCTCAACCGGGACATTGAGCGTCCACTTTTCAAGGCACGAAACACGTCCGTTTAGTATACCAAACTCAGAATGGTTCCCTGAGAACATTATATGTTAAACACAGACCGTGCATGGAACAAGGAACTCTTCTGGGAAAATTAAATCCACTATAGTCCGAATAAGTAATGGTAAATGACAAATACCATAGTTTTTTTTTTTCATGATTTTAGCCCGACGTGGGCAACGGGTCTCTCGCAAAGAGATCCCATAAATATATTCCCTCACCAGCTATCTGCAAAGCAGACAGGATCCAAAGCTGGATCCTGTCTGCTTTGCAGATAGCTGGTGAGGGAAGCTATATTTATGGGATCTCTTTGCGAGAGACCCGTTGCCCACGTCGGGCTAAAATCATGAAAAAGAAAAAAACTATGGTATTTGTCATTTACCATTACTTATTCGACTATAGTGGATTTAATTTTCCCAGAAGAGTTCCTTGTTCCATGCACGGTCTGTGTTTAACATATAATGTTCTCAGGGAACCATTCTGAGTTTGTGTATACTAAACGGACGTGTTTCGTGCCTTGAAAAGTGGACGCTCAATGTCCCGGTTGAGGTTTAAGTTTTGGTTTTTTTGGCTAAAAATACAATAGTTACCCCCTTTTTCTTTGATTTATTCAACACGACGTGAATGCAACGAGTCTTTTACTTATATAGAGGTTCTGAATGTAGGGATCTAGGCTTGCTTTAAACCCTAGATCCATGTCCCAAAGCTGGATCCTGTCTGCTTTGCAGATAGCTGGTGAGGGAAGCTATATTTATGGGATCTCTTTGCGAGAGACCCGTTGCCCACGTCGGGCTAAAATCATGAAAAAGAAAAAACTATGGTATTTGTCATTTACCATTACTTATTCGGACTATAGTGGATTTAATTTTCCCAGAAGAGTTCCTTGTTCCATGCACGGTCTGTGTTTAACATATAATGTTCTCAGGAACCATTCTGAGTTTGTGTATATATATATATATATATATATATATATATATATAGAAGTTGTATTAAAAGATATAAAATTTGGTTGAACAATATGAAAAAATGGAGGTATACTGTACGTTTATGAAGAAAATGAATGGTCCATGAAATAACTGTAAATAGTCATAACCATTTAAGTCATTATTTTGGTTTGGCAAAATCGCTAGTTGTTCCTTGTCACGCAATTTCTGATACGCTCTTGAAAGGAATTTGGCTTCCTTCAGGAAGATTTCTTCTGAAAAAATGTTTTTTTTTAAGAAATTAAAAGGTTATAAACACTTATAATTATGTCTTGGGGTCCTTTCATGTTTCAAGTTCCATAAGAATTTCGCTAGATTTGCCAGTCGCGCAGATGGAAGCGAACCATCTTGAAGAGAGGAAGGAGTCATCCATTTAAAGAACGATATGAGCAACGCCTGAAATCATTTGGTTCTTTCTTTTAAAGACCCAATAATTTCGTATTGAGAGAGTTAATAAAAGGTTTACTTTATAAACAGAAGATCATCTTTAGAAAAGGAATGGAGCCACTTCCGAGAGTGCGTCAAGGGAACAAACTCAATCTATACACTGAGTCCCGTTAATTATGTCCCCGACCAAATAAATTTGGAGGGGGCCATACTGGATTGCATTTGTTCGTTCGTCCGTCCGTCTGGTCGTTACATTTTCGTGCGTGTCCGAGCTATAACTTTTGAACCGTTCAACAGAGAGTGATGAAAATTCAAACACACACACGGATCATGACAAGATGATGTCTCATAAGCAAAAATCAGGTTCCTGCATCAAACGTCAAGATCACAAATAGAGGTTAAAGCTCAGTTGGAGCTTTTTCTGGGCTGTAACTTTTGAATTGCTCAACATAAATTAAAGAAATTTACATACATATCGATCATAAATAAACGATATGTCACTAACAAGAATTAGGTCGTTGCATCGAAGGTGAAGGTCACAAATAGGGGTCAAAAGTTAAATGGAGGTCCACGCGGTAACTTTTGAACCACTAAACATAAAATGATAAAACTTCGCACACATATGGATCATCACAAAATGATGTGTCGCGAGTAAGACTCAAGTTGTTGCGCCAAAGGTTAAGATCACCAATAGAGGAGTGAACTTTGATGTCGTTCCGACATAGTTCTTATTATGCCCGAGTCACACCATCGTTAATATTTATCAGCAGTTGTCCACTTTGACCATTGTCAGCTTTCCATCATCGCAAATGGAACGCAAAATTTTACTGTGATATCAGTATTTGAATTTTATTTATTCGACTTTGATCATCAACAGTCGTCAACTTTTAGATTAATAATTAATTAATTTAATAATAATTAACAATTAATTTAAATAGTTAATTTAGAGTAATAATTAACACAGTTAATCCTGGGTTGTCCTTCGTGTCACAAAAACAGGCTAAAAAGTTGCTTAAAACTTAACACATAAGCAAATAAAAATGTTAATTAATAACAAAATCAAATGGTAAAATTATAAATATATTAACTTTTTAACGTTAAATAATTTGATAAAAACTGTAGCGTAGATTTGGCAGCCATTGCTTATATACAGTGTGTCCGTAAATTCATGGTGGGATTTTAAATAGCTATATTATTGCAACGAAACATGATAATGAGATGAAAAAAAGGCAAATTGAAGAACAACTCTAAAAGAATAACTTTATTTAACGTAGTTCGATATGGGCTCCTCTGGTAGCCTTGCAGACATCTAGGCGGTGATTCAATTCCAGCCACACACGCCCAAGAACATCAGGAGTGACGGATGCGATAGCTTCCGTGATTCGCTCGTGCAAGTGATGAATATCCCTAATGGGTACACTGTACACGCTTTGCTTGACGTAACCCCACAAATAAAAGTCCAAAGGTGTCAGGTCCGGAGAGCGTGGAGGCCATGGCTTCCATCCTCCTCTTCCTATCCATCTCTGTGGAAATTTTTCATTAAGGAATTCTCGAACAACGTTGGCATAGTGCGGAGGAGCACCATCTTGCTGAAAGATGACATTATTGTCAATAAATTGGGGTACTGCAAAATGTTCCAACATAGCGAGGTAGTTGTGTGACGTCACAGTGGGTTCCGCGAAGAAAAATGGGCCAATCACTCGATCTCGTGCTAGAGCACACCACACATTAACTTTCGGGCTATTACGCTCATGTTCAACATAGGCATGTGGACAGCCTAGACTAACTACGAGATAAAGGTTAAGCTTAGCCTAGATTAACTACAAGATACAACTTTGAGAGTTGTTCTTCAATTTGGCATTGTTTCATCTCATTATCATGTTTCGTTGCAATAATATAGCTATTTAAAATCCCACCATGACTTTACGGACACACTGTATATATATATATATATATATATATATATATATATATATATAGGTGGCCTAGTGGTTAAGACGCTGGGCTGCTGATGGGGCGTGGTTCGGATTCCACGTTAAACTATAGGTCTAAGGTGGAGTGAAAAGCTTGGCCTTCGTCAGAATGAACAATTCGGGCAGAAGCTAACCAAAGGTTACCAAAGTTAAGGTATATATATTTATTTAAGACGTTTCGGAAAGATTCAATTCCATCATCAATGCTAAAAAGTTTAAAATCAAATAAAAATAAATAAATATAACGAATAAAAACATACAATATATTAAAATGAACGTGCGAAAATTAGCGATAATTAATTAGCGAGAATTAAAAATGTAATTACAGTATGCATTAAGTTAAAATCAAAGCTGAAAAGATATAAAGTATAGAAGTGTGGACATTAAGCAAAATATAGAACAGTTAAAAATGAATCAAAATTTGAAGAGGATCTTACCAAATTGTTAACGGAGTGAGGGACTAATTGCACAGAGGATTGGAAAATCCATATTGGAAAGGATGGAGCCAAGCGGAGTAATGTTGGATTTCTTTTCAGTATGAGAGTTTATTTGGCGATGTTTAGGTTGAGAGCGGAACTGTAGTCGTTGAGGGTTGGTTGAATACTGAGGATATAAAGGGACTCAAGAATACGGAGGTCGGTTAGGTGTTTGGCTGAATTAATAATTTTGAAATTAGAGGAAAGTAGCGGGTGGTTGTGAAGGTGACAATGATCCCTTATTGCTGATTTGGAGAGTTTGTTCAAGGGCTGCGAAGTTCTGGTGGAAATACCACGATGCTCGTCCACTCTTGTTTGATATTGGCGGATGGTACTGCCAATATAGTTCGCTTTGCAGCGAACACAATTAAAAGCGTAGATAGTGGACGAAGCAAGTGGCTGGGGTGTTTTTTCGGCTACAGTTCTGTATTGCCTCCCCCCCCCCGACATTTTTTATTAAAAAAACCAGGCAAGGTAGGCACATGCTATTACATTATCATTTGTATAATTTAGGTCTCGGGGGTACGGGGACGGAGCCCCGTAAAAATCACGTACCACAAATTGATCGGTATAGGGTTTTATATGTTTTTTTTTGCGGCCAAACTACTTTATCCCCCACTAGTGCGATCGTTGCACGGCTTAGTATTACCCGTGCAACGAATCGCATCGCCTTAATATCCGGTCGACTTGCTCGTTAAAAATACTGAAAGTAATTGCCCTATTTTGAATTTTTAATAGACTGTATCAAAATAATTTATAATCCTAATGTTCAATAAAATCATATTTTGCGTGGGGGGGGGGGCAATACAGAACTGGCCCCGTTTTTTCTTTATGGTTAAGGTATGATTTGATACTATTATTGTTGGTGAAGACAAAATGAAATTTAATTTGAGGATAAAGCGGAGTGAGTAGGAGACGGAGTTCTGAAAGTATTTTGTTAATAGGGAAATGAAAATATTGTACGTCTTTTTTAACGTTGGGAACTTTAAGGGGGAGTTGATAAATATTATTAAGAAAGTTTCTGGTTAAAGATTGTAACAGATGTTTTGGGAAGGAGTTGTTAATGCTGAAATTATGAATGAATTCTATTTCGTGGTGGAAGGATAAGTAAGAAGAGCAGAGATGATAGACACGGTGGATTAAAATTTTGATACTGTTTATTTTATTTAGCAATATTATTAAGAAAGTTTCTGGTTAAAGATTGCATAAAATAAACAGTATCAAAATTTTAATCCACCGCGCCTATCATCTCTGCTCTTCTTACTTATACTTCCACCACGAAATAGAATTCATTCATAATTTCAGCATTAACAACTCCTTCCCAAAACAATCTTTAACCAGAAAATTTCTTAATAATATTTATCAACCCTCCCTTAAAGTTCCCACCGTTAAAAAAGACGTACAATATTTTTCATTTCCCTGTTACGACCACATCTGCCACAAGATACTTTCAGAACTCCGTCTCCTACTCACCCCGCTTTATCCCCAAATTAAATTTCATTTTGTCTTCACCAACACTAATAGTATCAAATCATACCTTAACCATAAAGAAAAAACACCCCAGCCACTTGCTTCGTCCACTATCTACGCTTTTAATTGTGTTCGCTGCAAAGCGAACTATATTGGCAGTACCATCCGCCAATATCAAACAAGAGTGGATGAGCATCGTGGTATTTCTACCAGAACTTCGCAGCCCTTGAACAAACTCTCCAAATCAGCAATAAGGGATTATTGCCACCTTCATAACCACCTGCTACTTTCCTCTAATTTCAAAATTGTCAATTCAGCCAACCACCTAATCGACCTCCGTATTCTTGAGTCCCTTTATATACTCAGTATTCAACCAACCCTCAACGACTACAGTTCCGCTCTCAACCTAAACATCTTCAAATAAACCCTCATACTGAAAAGAAATCCAACATTACTCCGCTTGGCTCCATCCTTTCCAATACGGATTTTTTCAACAAGTAACCATTCTCAATCCTCTGTACAATTAGTCCCTCACTACGTTAACAATTTGGTAAGATCGTTTCAAATTTTGATTCATTTTTTAACTGTTCTATATTTTGCTTAATGTCCACACTTCTATACTTTATATCTTTTCAGCTTTGTTTGATTTTAATTTAATGCATACTGTAATTACATTTTTAATTCTCGCTAATTATCGCTAATTTTCGCACGTTCATTTTAATATATTGTATGCTTTTTGTTTTATATTTATTTTTATTTGATTTTAAACTTTTTAGCACTGATGATGGAATTGAATCTTTCCGAAACGTTTGTAAATAAACATGTACTATCTTTTTGTCCTCCCATTCCTCGTTAAGCTACGCTTCCCTAAGAACAAACCATTCAACCAAGTTTTATATATATATATATATATATATATATATATATTAGGTTATAAGGTTTATTAAAATTACTTCTGCGAATATATGTGGAATTTAAGCTTAGTATAAAAGACTGTAATGAATATTGGTGCATCAACCATGCGAAGGCTCACCTACTGTATCTGCCATCTATCGTTTAATAACATGCAAAGAAGACGGCTCATTTTCACGCAAAGTATCTCTCCTCTATATTTGGATTAGTGTTTGTTTCACATACACAACATTAATTTATGAAACGTTTAAGGAACAAATTATTCTTTTTATATCAAAATTATAAAAGGATGATTTTCTATTTAGCCTTTTATGGTATAAAGATGTTAATTTTTTGAGTTTATATTGAAAATCTGAGGCAAAGTTTTTCATTGAACGCATCTTTTTTTTTTTATGCAGTTACATTAAGATTTTAATATATGAGTAAAACGCTGAATATGTTTCATTTTAGCACCTAACTCTGTCAAGCACGTGATCAAGGCTTTGAATTTTGTATGTTAGTAAAGTATTCACTAATTATTATATATTATATACCTATATATATCGTTTCCATGGCATCATGATGGACAAGAGCTCAAAACCGGGACTGTCCCGGTCAAATTGGGACGTATGGTAAGCCTACAGGCTATATATACACACACACACTGATTTATTTCTATATCGTTTCTACACCTATACCTTAATTTATATTTGGTATGATATGAACCACACTTATAGGCAATATGTTGGAAGGTTTAACCTCCTGTAATATCAAAGGTCATATTGGCATATAAAAGTTTAATTGCTCAATGCACCTCTGAAAATTAAAGTTTCTGACCAAAATCTATCTTGGCTAACCTAACCTACCGATGCCTAACGAGTACGATACGCATAAGAGACGTAACTAAGTTAGGCTCTAATTGTCTTAATCTAATTTAAATGAACCTAGCTAAAATCTAACTTTCCTTAGCCCAAACCTAACCTAACCATATTCTAATCTAATCGTACGTGATTGGACAAAGAAAAATTTCTATGAAGGTTATGCCCTTATTAATAATGCCATATTTGTTTTAGATTAGGAACTGCATTACTATCTATCGATACTTCGATACAAAGATACTTGGTTGGCGTTTAATTTAACTGTTAAGATTAGTGGTACGGTACCAATATTGACAAAAAGATGGCGGAACGAGTCGTCTCGATTAATCGAGATGCATCAGATTGTGTCTCTCCATGTTGTAGGTCTTTAGGATATATTTAATCATCGATGCATTCATAATTATAATTTAAGTGAAAGTATGAAGAGTTAAACAACTTTTTACACAGAACACCATACGCCCATTTCAGGGTACGAGCAGCTCGTAGCAGCATTGCCAATCAAATAAGGGGTCAAAGTACTGACGAGGCTTTCGTACGTGGTTCATCACCACTGAAAGCAACAATACTCTGCGTTAGTCTAGTCCAAAGAACATCCGTATTCAGTTTATTGCAATTTTCATTAGTTTGTATTGCAGACATTCCCAATTATTATCGGTTCTGGTGCATGATTCTTCAGGAGCAAGATGCAACGCAAGTTTGTGTTTCCTCCCAAAGGCAGCACAAATTTACCTGTATCAATCACAGTCACACTCGTACTACCTCAGGCTTGCTCTACACAAACTGGACCAAAAACCACAAGTATCCGCAATCACAAACCGTCTGTATGCAGGCCTGCACTTAGTTTAGAATATTTTTTCACATACAGTGTACAATATCTGTAGATTCAACACGGAAAAACACACTAAATTTATTTTTCCTTTTTTGTATTTCATTATAAAAGTCAATAAATAATAACTTATTAATTGAATTAATAGACAATAAAATTGTGTTCCTTTCCCCCTTGAAGTTATTAAATTAATAAATTTACTGTTTATTGACTTTCATAGTCAAATCAAAATTTTTTTTGGAAAAAAGGTGTCTTTTTTTATGCAGGAAGCAGGGTCTAAAGGCGAATGCCCGCATAGACGCTCCTCCCCCTGATAGAGGAAAAAGAGAGCCAAAATCAAGGTCCAGGGTTTTGGACATGCCTGAACACTGTGTTTGAAAATTTGGGTCATAGAAAGGGGGAAAGATGGATTGAGGAAGATTGTTTCAGAGATGGCCGGTTGAGTAGATGAAAGATTGGAAATACCGATTAACTCTTGCGTTAGAAAGTTGGACAGAAAAGGAATGAGAATGTGTAGAAAGTCTGGTACTGCGTGTTCTCCTTAAAGGAGAAGGCATACAGTTAGAGTTCAGAAGAGCAATGTCCGTTATAATTGCAATAGTAAAGAGAAAGTAGGACAACACTGCGGCGAAGAGAGAGAGATTGAAGACAGTCAATAAGAGACGTGAAAATGATAAGACGAAAAGCCTTCGATTCCACCAGGTCAAACAGAGCTGTGTGGGTTGAGCCACCCCACACATGAAAAACGTACTCCATACAGGGGCGGACAAGACCCCTGTACAGAGACAGCAACTGAGTTGGGGTGAAGAAACTGCAGAGCCGATACAGCACACCTAACCTCTTAGAAGCTTTTTGGAAACAGAGTATACGTGATCTTTCCAGGAAAAATCGCGAGAAAAGAAAAAAACGCCGAAAATGTTAAGAGAAGATGAAGGATTGAAGCTAAGGGGATAGTCGTGTGAAGGACTGAAGGTTGAAGCACAGTTCTTGAGAACAACAGAGGGACACCATTAGGACCGTATGCGTTCCTAGAGTTGAACGATATTTTGCAGATCGACATTGTTTTGTAACCCCTTCGGATCGATACCCTTTATAAATGTAAACAAAGAACGCTTTTGAAGCATCTAGACTAGTAATGGAGGGAGATGTGGGCCTACGTGTGCCTAAATAAAATAAACTAATACATATAATGCTTATAGTTGGTGTTAATACAGTAAAACTGTAATGCTAGATGAAGGCATCTACAAAATAGTCATTAATGGGAACATCTTTCTCATATATATATATATATATATATATATATATATATATAGAGAGAGAGAGAGAATGAAAAACCTATAACGTTATTTAGATCCATGACGTCCCTGTGAAACGCACGGCAGTTAGAAAACCATGTGGGTACTAACTTGGCCTACTTGACATAAATTTAAGTTTGTAATTTTTTTTAAAGTAGGCCCTATCAAACATAATAATTTATTTTAATTTCATATATCTTGTTAGTGAATAATTTACTTACCACTAAAGCAAAATGTTAGTAATTCAATATTTTTGTTACATTAACGTGTAATAAAATTAAAACCCTCTTTTTGCACATCCATTAAAAATTAGTTTTTAAATTTTTTTTTTAGAAACTACATAATAATTAAAAGTTTCGTAATGGCATCTCTGTAAACGTAATACAAATAAATAGTTTATCAAGTTAGCCTCCTTACTTCTGAATGGTTTCTAAATTCTAGGGTTTCAACGATTTTGGCGTAGTCCCAATATAGGTTTAGGGTCTAGCTCAGTAGGCTTATGAGAAAAATGAGAATGCCTTTGCAATAGAATTGTTTACGTAATTTTAAGTTTATATCTCCAGATATTCATTTTATATACCTTCAACCTTTCAAATATTCCGTGCGATGATTCCTCATTTCACGAAGGTCAAGCTTGTCGCCCCTCCTATCTGGGAGGACCCCTTCATATACATACATATTCATTTTTTTCCTCCTTTGATTCCTTCACCTTTTAAAGTTTTTGAGCAATGAAAGGGGAAAAACAACCCACCCTTGGCTATTTAACGAGGGCACCCTTATTAGTCTTTAAAACTGGCACATTAAAAAATTAGCAAGGCATTGTGTACAGACAAATACCAAAACATTTTTAATATAATTAATCTTTATTTCATGTTCGTTTTATATAAAAATTAAATATATTTGGAAAACGAGTATCGATTCCATTCTATAAATCATAAAATAAATCAAACGTCAATAAATATTCTCATATTGAATATTGTCATCTTACGCCCGACGTTTGGTTTAAATTCATTTTAGAACGCTCTTCACTAAAGTTTTCAGCAATGCAAGATCAAGAAACCTTCAAAGTCAGTGTTTTTCAAACGGTGGGTCGCAATTTACCGCTGTAGTAGTGATTTGTGCGCAAAAAAACAAAAACAACCGTCCTTCGTGAGTTTGTTTACCCCTGTAGAGATGATAAAGGGACGCGCCAACCGAAGACCCTGACACGGGGCTCGTGGGACAAATACAACTGAGAAACATTGTTCTCGGTATATAGTAAGACCCAAGTATGGAAATAGTTATGTAAATAAATTTATGTACCTACACCTATACCCATAGCTCATTAAAATTTTATTTATATACCAATCAATACCTCGCAAATGTTTTATTTCTATACCAATACTTATATGTATACCATAGGTATATACCCTTATTACGTATGCCATCCCTTTGTATTAAAGACGTTCCTATTGTTGGTTTACGTCGTCGTCGTCGGCCTAGGCAAGCTACGGCTTGGGACCGTAGCGCATCTATCCGGTATAGGTTAACCTGGATGATGTAGCCATAAGCACTGCCGCTAGTTAAGTGCCAACCAGTGATTATCTCACTAGCCGTATTGAGTCCGTTAGGCGAAACTGCGACAGTACCAAAGGTGGAAAATATAACCTTTGGTTTTCTATTATTTATTTGTAAAATGGACATGGTATTAGATTAAAATAAATATTTGAATATAAATAATTAACTGACAATTGTGATATATAATTAATTATGTTTACATACAATAAAATAATATAGTATACATAAAATTAGTATTAATGTGGTTCACAATTGAATTATAATGGGGTAACTAATTTAAAATGAATTTATACTATTCCGAAATTCAAGACGGTAAAATTAACATTTAACTTGAAACTAAAATAAGAGTATTCACTACACACTCCCCCACCAGAGAGGAAGTTCAAAGAGTTCCGAACGACACAGATTTCCGCTGAACCTTTTTGGTAGCTACTTGTACCTCACTTAAGGTTGATTCCAAAAACGCAGGCTTAAGACGATCGATAGAAACCTTGTCGACCTTGGAACCGCGCTGGATGAGAAATGATTTGCGCGTACGTCGGAGAACTTCATAGGGCCCGTCATATGGACATTGGAGAGGCCGTTTTGGGAGAGGTACACGAACGAAAACGTGGGTGCAAGACTGGAGGGCTGGGAAATAAAGATGTTCTGTTGGCTAGTCAATCGAGGGGGAACAGGCTGAAGGGACTGCATGTGAGAGGAAAGTGTTTGAGCGAATTCCGTAGGATCACATGACTTATCCCCTGCAGTGAAGTAGCCACCTGGTAGCCGCAGTGTTGTTCCATAGACTAGTTCAGCCGCTGTAGTCTTCAGATCACTCTTAAATGCAGAGCGAATACCAAGCAAAACGAGTGGAAGCTTATCCATCCAATGGGAGTCTTCGTGACACATAAGGGATGACTTCAGCTGGCGATGGAAGCGTTCGACGAGGCCGTTAGCTTGCGGATGATACGCACAGGTATGCGCATGTACTGTACCCAACAAGCTGGTAAACTTCTTCCAAAGCGAAGACTCAAATTGGCGACCTTGGTCAGTGATGACTTTTGTCGGCAATCCAAATCTTGATACCCATCCATGAAGAAAGGCTCTTGCAACAGTGTCCGCTTGGATATCAGGAAGTGGGATGGCTTCAGGCCATCTGGAAAAGCGGTCGAGACAGGTGAGCAGATAACGTTGGCCTTGAATCACTGGAAGAGGGCCAACAATGTCTACATGAATTACCTCAAATCGCTGGGATGGGGGCGGAAATGCGTCAAAGGGGGACCTGGTGTGCCTTTGGACTTTGGCACGCTGGCAGGCAAGGCACGTTTTGGTCCAATGTTTGACATCCTTCCGCATCGAGGGCCAAACAAAACGAGAGGTAACCAAGTGTTGCGAAGCACGGATACCAGGATGGGAGGGCTTATGAAGATCCGTGAAGACTGCTTTTCTGTGACATGGAGGGACATAAGGGCGAATAGCAGCTGTTGATACGTCGCAATAGAGGGGCACAGACAATCCTGGCATACTCATTTTCTTGAGGGAAAGTGAGTGAGTGGAGTCTTCTCTGAGCAGGTCTTGTAGTTCCGTATCCTTATCTTGATCCTGTGCAATAGCATTCCACAGTGTAGAGCTGAGGGTAACAGAAGTAATCTCTATTCTTGAAAGTGCATCCGCCGGAGTGTTCAAGACACCTTTGATGTGGCGGATATCTGTGGTAAATTGCGAGATATAATCGAGTTGCCTGATGACTCTGGGAGAGTGGTTACAGCTGTTTTTATTGAAGACAGTGACCAAAGGTTTGTGGTCGGTAAAAACACAAAACTCTCGGCCTTCAAGGAAATGTTGAAAATGCTTCACGTTTAAGTAAATAGCAAGAAGTTCACGTCCGAAAGCACTATAACGCGTTTGGGCTGGCTGCAGCTTTTTCGAGTAAAACGCGATGGGTGCTTGTTGACCGTTAATGGTTTGTTCCAACACTCCACCGATCGCAACATCTGATGCATCGACCGTCAGAGTTAGGGGGGCATCACTGATAGGAAATGACAAAGACAATGCACTATTGATAGCATTTTTGGCATTGTCGAACGCCTGTACACTATCGCTACACCATACCAATTTCGTTACCTTGCGTTTGTGTGTGATCATAGCGTGTAGAGGAGCAAGAACACTGGCACAGTTTTTAATGAACTTGTGGTAATAGTTTACCAAACCTAGAAACCGCCGTAACTCACGCTGATTATTTGGCATAGGGTAATTTTTTATCACTTCACACTTGTCCTGAAGGGGGGTAATTCCGTGCTGCGAAATCGTGTGACCAAGAAATTCCAAGGTTGGCTGTGCAAACACACACTTAGATGCATTAATAGTAACACCGTATTGTTCTAAGCGTTGAAAGAGGAGTGAAAGATGTTCCTTATGTTCCTCTTCCGTTGAGCTGGCCACAAGCAAATCATCGATGTAGGCATAAACAAAGTCTAAGCCTCTGGTGACCTCATCTATAAACCTCTGAAAGGTTTGCGCAGCATTCCGTAGCCCGAACGGCATCTTCAAAAATTCGAATAACCCAAATGGTGTACAAACTGCAGTCTTGGGAATATCCGAAGGCTCTACGGGAATGTGGTGGAAAGCCTTAACGAGATCTATTTTACTGAAGATAGATTTGCCGTGGAGAAGAGAAGTAAAGTCTTGGACATTTGGTACCGGATATCGGTCCGGGATGGTTGTCGAATTTAAAAACCGGTAATCCCCACATGGTCTCCAGTCTCCTGACTTCTTCTGGACCAGGTGTAGGGGAGAGGACCAACTGCTTTTGGAAGGTCTTATTATCCCAAGATCTATCATAAGCTGGAATTCCGATTTGGCAGCTTTCAGTTTGTCCGGGGCAAGACGTCTGGGTTTTGCAAACACAGGGGGACCTTTTGTTGTAATGTGATGGGTAATGGTGTGCTTAATGGTATCACCCATCTGCATAGGTTGAAGAATTCCTGGATATCGTTGGAAAAGGCACTGGTACATGGAATTAGGGGGAACGAGGGAAAGTGCAGAGTTCGAGGCGTCCGGAAGGGCAACCTGTTTGGCAAGAACAGAAAGCAGTGTGGCCTGGTCGCATAAGCGTCGCTTGTCAAGATCCACCAGGAGTTTGAAATGCTGGAGGAAGTCAGCGCCGATTATGGGATGCCGCACTTGAGCACAGATGAAAATCCACTTGAAGGATCGGTGAAGGCCCAAGTTTAGTTCACGCGACTGAGTACCGTACGTGGGTATGCGTGAACCGTTAGCAGCGTATAGAGGCGGAGATTCCGAGTGCGTATGACCAGATTTTTGAGGGAATACACTGACTGATGCTCCGGTATCGACCAGAAATTGACACCAGAGTTCCTGTCCTTTATGAATAACAGGTTGGCAGTGCGAGTACTAGACGCCATTAGGACTCGCTGCTGGGGTTTTCCGACGAAAAATTGCAAGGGGAGATGCACTTCCTAGCCTTCTTTCCAAATTTGGCGTGGTAGAAGCAGATCTTCCCGGAACTCGAACGATGCCTCTTCGTAAATCTTGACCGAGAATGGCTTCTTTGCCGTTGATTTTGTAGCAGAGAACAAACGTGATTGAGTTGTTGACTTAACTCTTCCACTTTCAACTCCAGTTCCGATTGTGTGTTCACGTTGTTGACCGGAGCTGTGTCAATCTCCACTACTTTGTCGGCAGTTTCTGCGTTTATCAACTGGAGTAGCAGGATCCATAGTGGCCAAGACACGCTGAGCTGATGGAGGAAGTTTCTGCAAGAACAACTGTCTAAAGATGTCCTTATCGAAGGTTTGTGCGCGTTCGCCTAGAGCGCACTGCATAGCCCTCAGCATTTGAGTGGGCTTACGGTCTCCAAGTTCTTCTTTTGAGATTAACTGATGTAGTTTCTCACGCTCGGAGACAGTGGTGCGGCACAGGATGGCAGACTTCAGATCGTTGTACGGGTCCTCACTCGTGGAAGTAGATACGATGACGTCACGGACTTCAGAGATGATGCTCGCTGGTAGAGAGGACAAAACATGATCGTATTTTGTCCTGCTAGCGGTGATCCTTCCCAAGTTGAATTGTGATTCCACTTGGTGGAACCAAATAAATGGATCACCCGGCCAGAAGACGGGGAGCTTTACGCTCAAGTGGGAGATGGCACCAGCGTCGTCAGGCATCTTCTCCTATGCTTGCTGACGTACAAGCAAGACGACAAGTTACCAACGAAGGAGTGGAGGTTGAGACGAGCGCAGGCACAGAGCGCACGGGCAGGGGTGAGGGGCAGAGGGCACGAGCGACATTACAGTCTGGTCCTAGTCGCTCGGGTGAAGGGGTGGTGGGCACGAACGACGTTACAGTCTGGTCCTAGTCGTTCGGGTGAAGGGGGTGATGGGCACGAACGACATTACAGTCTAGTCCTAGTCGTTCGGGTGAAGGGGGGTGATGGGCACGAACGACGTTACAGTCTAATCCTAGTCGTTCGGGTAGAAGGGGTAATCCAGCTCCGGGGTCACCAATTGTTGGTTTACGTCGTCGTCGTCGGCCTAGGCAAGCTACGGCTTGGGACCGTAGCGCATCTATCCGGTATAGGTTAACCTGGATGATGTAGCCATAAGCACTGCCGCTAGTTAAGTGCCAACCAGTGATTATCTCACTAGCCGTATTGAGTCCGTTAGGCGAAACTGCGACAGTACCAAGGTGGAAAATATAACCTTTGGTTTTCTATTATTTATTTGTAAAATGGACATGGTATTAGATTAAAATAAATATTTGAATATAAATAATTAACTGACAATTGTGATATATAATTAATTATGTTTACATACAATAAAATAATATAGTATACATAAAATTAGTATTAATGTGGTTCACAATTGAATTATAATGGGGTAACTAATTTAAAATGAATTTATACTATTCCGAAATTCAAGACGGTAAAATTAACATTTAACTTGAAACTAAAATAAGAGTATTCACTACACTATGATGAAAAGGTGCTTTTCACCAACGGCGTTCGTTCTGACGTAGTCCAAGAGTCGCTAGAAAACAGTGATTCACCTTCCTTTCTTCTTTCAAGTAAAATTAGTCTCAGTATTAAAATAAAATCGCACAAATACATTCTTTTTAATTTTGAAATAAAATACTTGAATAGTGAAAACTTAATAAAAAATGTTTTAAAACTTTTCAAACACTTCTTTCATGGTTTTCTTATCTGCACGCGACGCATCAGTAATGCTAAATCGTTATTCTCTCCTTTCAAACTATATTTCACACTTTCTCAAACATAATTTCCATCGAAGATAATAAATTAGGAGGCAGTTTGAAGGTAATATTTTGTCCCGTAAAAATCTTAGATTTTCAAATAAAATAGAGTTGTACCTCCAAAGGGCCAAGTGTTGTACTACAATTTTGCTTCGAAAAATTCTCGAAACAAAATTAGTTAATTGGTAAATTGATCTCAAAATTAGAAAGTTAACACTAATCTGGGAACTTTCAGTTCCCGACAGTTCCCACGTTAAATATTAGTTATCTGAGAAGTAAAAAAACAAAAATTAAGGCTTTATCGAAGAATAAAAGGCATTGTTTGAGGACGACTTTAATTTTATTCACATTTCCTTCATACGTAGATACTAACTACCCTTTGGCAAATGACTGTCAGTTGTGACAATGATTTCATTCGATAATGAATAAGTGAAGAAATTATTTAAAAATTTAAATCTTATCCTCTCAGCTTCCATTTCACCAATCAAGGAAATTAAAATTAGAAGACGATGTGCACGAACAAGACTTTTGAAATATTTTTAATACCTACTGGACAGAGCTCAAAAATGTAATTCTCGGGAGAGAAAGTTAAGCATATCGTCAATCGGCACTTTTGTAAACAATGAACAGACGTCAAAACTGATCATCTATCGTTGGTTTCAGTGCGTAAAAAATTCCATGGATCTTACTGAAAAACTGAATAATATACGCACTGAAACCAACGATAGATTGATCAGTTTTGATGTTTGTTCATTGTTTACAAAAGTGCCGATTGACGATATGCTTGACTTTCTCTCCCGAGAATTGCATAAGTATGACCTGCCACTACCTGCACACATCGTTTTGGAACTTATTAACCTCTGTATCAAAGACTTTTAAATTCACTTTCAATAGCGAGTATTATCAACAGGTTTTTGGGATGGCCATGGTAATCCCTTGTCGCCCCTCCTTTCCAATATTTATATGGAGTTTTTTTAAATTACTTACATTCCGAGAATCCTGGGGGTTGGCATCCCATGGTTGCGGTACGTCGACGATATTTTGTGTATCTGGCCCATGAAGCGTGACCTGGATGACTTCCTCCTTCAGTTAGATAATCAAGTCCCCTCCATTAAGTTTACTTTAGAAGTGGAACAAAACAACTCAATCCCGTTTTTAGATGTGCGTGTACATAGGGAAAGCCCAGGTTTTAAGTTTAGTATTTATCGGAAAAAAAAAAACAATTTGTCATACGTACACTTTTACTCCGGACATGTCACCCCCATCAAGAAAGCCATATTTTCTTCAATGTTTCTCCGCGCTCTAAGGATCGCCAGTTCGGAATACATCGATGCCGAATTAGAAAAAATCAAGAGTATTGGAAGTGATTTGTGTTACCCACGTACTTTTTGGAATCTTGTCTTAACAAGGAAAAACGAACTTTCTATCGTGTGAATAATAACCTTCGCACTTTGTCGAAGAATATTTCAGTACTTCTATTTTCCCAGGCTTTTTAGGCATTACTAATGTACTTAAACTTTTGAATATTAATGTAGTATTTTCATATGACAATACTGTGAAAATATCATAGTAAAAAATAGCCCTACCAATAATTCAGGCATTTTCTATAAAATTGGTTGTAAACAATATGATTCCTTTTACACTGGACAGACGGGAAAGGATTTGCACACGCGTATAAAACAGCATCAATATTCCGTTAGAACGGGACAGTCGTCCAGTGCCCTTTTCGTCTATTTGTCAGAGTTATCCCACTGTATTGATTGGGATTAATGCTTCAATTTTGTTTCACTCAAGCAACATTGTTAATAGAAATATTCTTAAGTCGGATCAATCCCAGAATAGGCACCTGAAATCATTTTTAGGTGCTTAATCTGGGATTGAGGCAAAACACAGGTGCTTAATCTGGGATTGAGGAGAAAAAATATAAACAGTTTTTAGAGATATAATTTCATTGTTTTTATCAATATTTGAAAAAATCAACTCTAACCTAACCTAACCTAACCTAACCTAACCTAATCTTTTGCTATATCCTGCTTTTTTGGTTAGTTTTGCTATTCTTACCAGTTTGATTTTTACCTGATTTTCACATTTAATATTTTATTAATAATATTATTCGATTTCTATTTCACAAAATATAGAATCTTATTGGAACAAGCATAAATCAATAATCAAAACCATGAGAGGATGTCGTCGTGAATTATTAGAAACATATCTATACCAATTTATGTGGCAAGATAGATTTGCTTCAGATGGATTCAGAAACATTCGGGTTCATATTGCAGGACTTTATAATATCTAAAAATTTTCTTTATTCATTAAACCACTTTAAACCTTTTATAACTTTGCCTTTATTACATTTGTAATAAACTTTGTATAAACAATAAATTTTGTAATCATCAGGTTTTTTTTATTTAATTCCTTGCAAGGTGCCTATTCTGGGATTGAGGTTGAACGCAGGTGCTTCATCTGGGATTGAGGTACATCAGGTGCCTATTCTGGGATTGACCCCTTAAGTCTGCCATTATTCAACTTACAAATAATTTTAACATTAGCCAGGGCCGTTTTTCGCTTGATCCTGTTGTTTTGAATTCGTTCAAAACGGATTTAGACGAGAGGGGCAAAGTGCTAAAACTCTGGTAGTTTTTCCTTATAAATTTGTATGCTCCTCCTACAACTTTTATTTTCATATTTAATATTTTTTTGTGACCTATATATAGTCTGGAACTTTTTATTTATTTCAGTGTTCCTGAGGATGTCATTAGACAAAAGCGCTTGAGCACCATTCTGTTTCCTTTTTCCTTCGTGGTTATTTTCATCATATATATATATATATATATATAATATTATATATATATATATACACACACACATATACATATACATACACACACACGGTATATATAAAATACTCGTGTATATATATATATATATATATATATATATATATATTATATATATATATATATATACTGTACCAGAATAATTTTTGCATCCAAATTAAAGGTGGTATCAAATAACAAAGTGCAGTCAAGGATGAAAACACACACACACACACACACACACCACACACACACACACATCTATATATATATAAATATATATATATATAAATAAACACAGTTACAAATAGGGTACTTTTCCGTTATACTCCGCAATTTTAATAAGCCGCCAATGTCAATTGCCCTTCACGATTGGTTAGGTTTAGTCGTGATATTTTCGTTGTTTTGTATACATATATATTGACGATTGGTTAAGTTACGTCGTAATTTTTTCGTTAGTTTTAACCAAAATATCACAACTAAACCCAACCAATCGTCCTTGACGATTGGTTAGGTTTAGTCGTAGTTTTAGTCGTCTAAAAATATATAAATAAACATTTTATTAATATAGTAAATGTGTAAATGTTCATATTCTTAGAAATAATTTCCTAAGAATATATTAATAAGCATTGTATTCATATATTAAAAACTTACCATTTGCGAGGGTATAACGGAAAAGTACCACATATAGTTACAAAGACAAGGGGAATCCTCAGAGACCTTTCGATCTACTCGGGGAAGTTCCTGTTATTAAGCTAGTGCAGTTTTAAATTATTTTAGCAGTAGTAGAATACTGGATAGAAGCGCATGAGGCTCTCTCCCCTCCCTCCGCTCCTTCCCCAGCAGAGGCAGGCACGGAAAAAGTTAAAGAAAGTATCATACTTGGTGCTCTTCCAATATGTGCTCTACCGCGAAAATTTACATTCCAATACGTGATCTACCTTAGATTATTCGGATTAGCAGCAGGTACGTTAGTTAGCCTTATAAGGCTAACTAACGAAAATATCACGACTTAACCTAACCAATCGGCAAGGGCGTATAGTTGACCTAACGATTGGTTAGGTTAAGTCATGATATTTTCGTTAGTTAGCCTTATAAGGCTAGTTTCACGGTAGAGCACGTATTGGAATATGGTAGATCACAGTTTCGCGGTAGAGCACATATTGGAAGAGCACCTCATACTTTGACCCTGGAAAAGTAGCCAAGGAAATTTTATAGGAAAGAGGAGAATAGAAAAAACTAGCTTTATAATTATGCTATGCGCACATAGTAAACGTACACTAGATAGTATTATCATAAACTAACATAATAATATATTTATACTGGTCGTATATGAACTACTTGGTATCGTCAGAAAAACCTCGAATATGTGGTTTTGATTTTATACAGAATATCTACAGTTCTAATTACCGAAGTATCGGACCAACAAAGACCCCATGTCCTACTCCAGGCTAGCTCAAGAAGGATTAAGAGAGAAGAAAAGGTCAAACTCTCCATGCTTACACTTATGTATCTGCAAAGGTATCACGCAGAAATAGAAGTAAAGCGCCTTTCCTTCTCTTTACGTGGGCCACTGCCGGCAAAGTGATGAAATGCTACTACAGAAAAAGGGTTGAAACACGAATTGAAAACGGAAATCAGATCTTCCACACCATGCCTGCACTCATCACGTGCACCCAGTTATTAAAAAAAAGAAAAGAAAGAAAAAATAGCGATAGCAGAAACGCAACTTTACCTCACCCAATCAACGCCATACATTTTTTAAAAGTTTATTTTTTTGTTCATTTGGAACAATTAGGAGAAAAAAATTATATTTCCACAAAATACTTATTTATTGTATTTTTAGGCATGTTAATAAAGGCAGGCAAATGTGTGAGCATCTTTTATGTAACTGAATGTATGTCGTGTGTGTATGTCTGCCAACTCTTTGAATGTCGCCAAATTTCAACTTCGGTCTCATGCCGTGAAAAGTGTTCATGCGGCAAATGATATATTGAGTCTTTCATACTTCGCGGTGTTGTGCCACCACGAGAGCAGAAAAAATCTCTTTCTGGCGAGGAATATTGTCGTTTATGGGGAATGAGTTTTCCGTGGGTGGTCACCCGCTCTTGCTACGGCGCATTTAAGAGTCTTCCACTTAGAAGTGTTTATAAGGCAAATGATTAAAAAATGGGTTGCTCAATGATTGCCCATGCCATGTGGGGCACAATGCAACCAGATACATCTCTCTAGAGAAAGAGAGAGACCATAACCCTACCATACACACACTTTTCCACCCTTCTCCCATAAGGTTGTTTCAAAATTTAAGAAAATAGCCCATAGCAAAAAGAAAAGAGTAAAGAGCAAATCTTCGAGGGAAGTGTAAAAGACCAAACAATATTAACATTAAACAAATGTGCTTAAGACTTTATCTAACCTATTCTTAAACATCTATGGAAGTACCATGTTAACTATTCAAAACCGCAATTTATTCCATGTGCCTACTATTTTGTATGCAGTGAGATTACCGTGCATATTTTTTCTATATCGTTTTTGTTCTTGTTCGTAGCCTTTGCTTTGCGTAGGACTGGCGTTCAATACAAAAAAAGTTACGTTATGGACTCTGTTTATTATCCGAAAGTTCCCATCGAAATATGGGTTTCTCTAGCGAAAATAAATTTAAATCCGATAATAATATATGCTCATACGATCTGTGATCGCGTGAACCTTTTCTGACAGTTTCATATCTTTACTCCGTTGAGACCAAAACTGGTCATCGTATTCTACGATAGGTCTAACTAACGAGGTGTAGAGGAGTAAAATAATCTTATTTTTAAAACCTTGAGAAAGCCTTCTTCTCCACTTCTATACATTACCTTCAAAATTCAAAATCACTACTGACATAAACTTTAAATCCTTCTCTAAATTTGTCGAAGATAAATTCTGACCTAACGGACAGGAAGTGTTGTGTGTTGGGTTTCTCCCGGCTGACGTCCCCCCGGTGACCTGTGTAAGCGATGGTTACTGGTGGCTTGTGTCCCGTTCGTTCCGCGTGCCCTAGGAACAGTGGCGTACTAATGGGGGTGCGAGGGGGGCGGTCCGCCCCGGGTGACAGCCAGGAGGGGGGTGCCATCGGTAGAGTTGAAATACCAGTATAAGTTTTCAAACCAAATGAAAAATTCACCAAATTAAGAAAAACAATTTTAAAATGTTCAAACTATTGCAACAGCTTAATGTTAATTTCCACTATAAAATAAATTTTTATTTTTATTGGCAATACAAAATTTACAAACGAAAAATTAAATATTTGATAAAAATTACATCGAAAGGCGAACGTTTGTTGACGTTTTAGTCATCAGTTTGTTGAGCATAGCCAGCTGGCTGCAACTGACATTCCAAGTCTTGTTCACTTGATACTGTGACTCCACATACATGAGGTATGTTTCATTAAATAATTATGATAAAGCATAAAGTGCTGGTGTTTATAACAATATCATGGTACTTATACCAGTGTCCCGTAATTTTTGACAATGTGGTATCATAGTGATGTTTAAGTGTTTATAAATGCATCGTCGTGATATTATAATACCCGGTAAATACATTGTAGAGAGGGCCATTCATTATGCAACTACAAAGTGTGAGGAAATGGACATTTCTATGGAGAGAAGAGGGAGAGTAAAGCTCCGAAAAAGGATGCCAGGAGAGATGGCAAAGGATGCTGGTCTCACATTGCCAGAGGAAGTAAAAAGGGCTATGTTTGAATGTCTTGATCGCTTTCATCAAGAATTGGAGATTCGTTCTAAGGCAATGGATCAAATTCTGTCAATCTTCGCTGTTATTCAGCCAAACACTTTGGTTGTTGCAACAGAAGAAGAACTTCGGAAGTATATTCCAAATTTGACTAAGATTTTGGATGAATTCTCTGATAAAGATATCAGTGTGGAAATTGGACGACTTCGGAGGCATTTGGAAGCTGCCAAAATCAACGTTGAAGAGGCAAAGAAATGGACAGCATTACAGTTTCTGGAGTTTATTGTGAAATGGGATTTTTGTGAATCTTTGCCAAGCTTGTCACTGTGTTTGAGATTCTTTTTGACTGTCTGTGTGTCTATTGCTTCATGTGAAAGAAGTTTTTCCAAATTGAAATTGATAAAAAATTTCTTTCGCTCGACCATGAGTCAGACAAGATTGACAAATCTGGCTTTACTTTCAATTGAACATGAATATGCAAAGAAGGTGAATTTTGATGAGGTCATTGATCAATTTTCAGAAATTAAGGCTCGAAAGCAGAGACTGTGAATCCTTTCTATTTACCTTTGAAGAATAGGCCGAGCGTTGAGACTGGATTTCCTGTGTTTTTTGTATAAAATAAAATGCAGTATTACCTGTTCACTGAATTTTTAATGTCATGCAGTTTTCTTATTTCCAATTTGCTTATGACAGTACTGTACTGTTTAAAAATCTACTTGCAAACATAATATAGTTTTCTGTGTTTAAATTTTAAAATTATTTATGGGGGTGCCAAAGGAAGGATCCGCCCCGGGTGCCAAATACTTTAGGTACGCCCCTGCCTAGGAAAGAATTAAATTGAATTTATTGGCCGAAGTTCATAGTGAAAGTAGGTCCCATTTACCCACGGCTTAGGTTGAGATACTAAAATAAAAAGTAATAAGTGAGCGCCGATAAGATCTCGTTTCGACTCGTCCGTCACAAGTTCTCTCTCTTCTCTCTCTCTCTCTCTCTCTCTCTCCTCTCTCAGTAACTGTCCGCGACTCTCCGTTAGCATAGGCGGATCTAGTTGGGGGAGGGGGGTTGGAGTCGGCAACGTCTGGAGCCGCGCCCCCTCAATCTTGCAAGTGCCCGTTTTTCAAGTGCAAGTGCCCTAGTTGAATGATGCGTATGCCTCTGAAAACAAATTTTATTTTTGTAAAGATCATGGTTATTTTATTTTATTCAAATTCTATTTTGAGTCTTTATCTGTTTACATTGTACTTCCAAATTTGTAGTTGTAATGGTTTTCATAGGTGTCCTTAGTACTGCCCTTAGTACACACACACACACACACACACACACACACACACACACACACAAACGTGTGCGCATCTCCGAGGTACTGATTTTTATAAATTCATATATCAAAAAAATAATTAACCAAACTTAACCTAACCAACCTAAGTGCCATCGAACCGAGAAGGGTGTAATAAGTGTTTCGAACATAATTGAAGGTTCGAAGGGTGTTTTCTGTTAAGTTATTAAATAGCGAGGTACTAGCTAATCTAGCCTAACCGAACCTACCGAAATCTAACCTAATCAAGCATAGCTTTCCTCCGACAATAAAAATGTTTCTAGATTTTTATACATGTTTAATGTTCCGTGACACCAAAGTGTTAGCTTGCAAAAAATTACCTCACTACATCTGTAAATTAAGACACACTTAATCTCACTTACGCCCAGTTTCCTACACACACACACACACACACACACACACACACACATATATATATATATATATATATATATATATATATATATAGTGTATATGATGTTTTATTCCATTGAAGAAATGGAAAATTATTAAAGATCTCTTCACAGTTTCGTGGCACCAAACAACCTGAGAGTTTTCTCATGAGCCTTTTACTAACTTGGTTAAAGTCTCGTGAACAAGTCGTTTCCCGCAACCAAACTGTCGAACAAATCTTTGATGAATTTTCCATTTCTTCTGATATATATATATATATATCTCTCTATATATATAGGGTGTCCATAAAGCCACGCATCATATGAAAATACATTTATTTTGTTTATTTACTTATTTTGTTTTATTTATTTGTTCGAAATGATTCTCACCAATCTCAAAACATGTTTGTAAACGAAAAAGCAGGTTTCTTTGAATGTTCCTCAACATATTTGGCCTGATGGAAACATAAATAAATAGACATTGCTTAGGTTCTTATGATGCGTGACTTTATGGACACTGTATATATATATATATATATATATATATATAAGAAACATGATGAGTTGAAATACCTATCTGCTTTCGTTTAATTTGTAAATAAACTTTCTAATTTCGTAATGGAAATCCAAGGTTGAGATGTGTGGAATTAATTTTGTTTGAAGGAACCTGAAGTATACGGATTTATAACATCTCTTTGGTTAAGTGAAAATCTAGTTTCACCAGTTATAATAAGTTAATTAGATTCTGAAGAAGGAGAGAGAGAGAGAGAGAGAGAGAGAGAGAGAGAGAGCACCAAGCCTTGAGATGTCATAAGGACCATGTCCCTCGGAGATCAGAGATATGTTTAACAACGAAAAAGAAGGCGAGAAAAAAGATTATTTTTTATATGACGAGGAAACAGTTCTGAAACTGTGCATATATATATATATATATATATATATATATATATAATATATATATATATATTCAGGATAAAAACGAAGACGTAGAGCAAAAAAGTCATTATATTTGGCTGCAGCCGGCGACGTTTCGAGCAACTGTACCCATCTTCAAGGCCTAATTAATAGAGAGCTAAAATTAATAAATGACACAAAAGATATAAATGACGAGAGTTAAAACCTAAACAAATGTACAAAATTAAAATTATTCAAAATAGAAAATACAAATTAGAAACAGGCTAGAATAAGATCAAATCAAAAGTAAAATATATAAATGACACAAAAAATATAGGAATGATAGATGTAAAACCTAAAACTAAAATCATTCAAAAATAAAACTGTTAAAAAACCTTCACAAGTAAAAGTTAAAAGGAAAACTACAAGAATAAACCGACACACCTGCATTCAAAGAACATCCACAAGAAACTGAAGCAAAAAGAAGACATGGTCACAGAGAAAATTTAGAAGGTAGTTGATCTAGTTCAGAGCTTTCCAAACTGTGTGTCGCGACACATTAGTGTGTCGCCAATACCTCCCAGGTGTGTCGCCAAATTTAGTTAATTATTTTCAATATTTTTGTATTTTGAAAATTTTGATTTTTGTATCAACAAAATCGGCTACAAGATAAACCACCTACTGAAAAATTATCTGATATTTGATATTTGATAACAAAAATTAATTAATGTGTCGTGAAAATTTTTATGCTTAAATAGTGTGTCGCCAACGTGAAAAGTTTGGAAAGCTCTGATCTAGTTAATGTAAAGGGGATAACAGCCAGAATTTAATTTAATTAATTTAATTTAACCCTAGTCTAAACACTGATTCTGGCTGTTACCCGCTTACTGAACGAAATATTGGATATGGGTTTTACTTTCAGAACAACAGAAAGTTACGGAACAAAGTAGAGGGGAAAAAAATTTTCAAACTAGAAAAGTTACGGTAATATTGCACATCGAATGTAGTGTTACATAAACGTTACCTTAAAATGTGTAGCCTAACTGACGTGCAACTTGCATGTAAAAAAATTTAGGAATGCAGAGGCATTTTACGTGTTAACCCTCCCACACTCGGGGTAATGACCAGCATTTCATTCAAACTATCTGTAGCAACGTTGGGGTACCATAAATGGAATATCATGCATGAACACGCACGATGCGTTTCCGAGGTTGTTTAAATATACAACAGGTTGTGTTAACTTTTATCCTTTTCTTAATTTCTTAATCCTTTTCTTAATTTGAAAACGAGAGAAAATTAATATTAAAAGAAAAACAAGTTGGACCATAAATAAAGGCTATAATCTCATTTTTTTGTAGCGAACACAGCAGCCACTCTTTGTGGCATGATTCATTTAATCTGTTGATGGTATTTTGAGTGATGCTGTTGTTCCAGCTTTCTTCTATCACTTCCCAGACATCAGTAAGGTTGTTAAAATTGTCCTTTTTCTCTTCAGATGTGAACAATGTCCATAAAAGTTTAAATGGTTTTGGATGAGGTGATTGTGGAGGGTATTCCATAATGGTCAGCATTTGCCCAATCAGTCGACGTCTACTTGGCATGATCTCGTGCATATTTTACCCTCTTAGACTTATTTCCTGGTCTCAGGAACGGATTTATGGCAGCAATTTTTCCGTGCAATTTTGCCTCCTGCAATCGACATCATATTGTTAGGGCCGAAATGTTAGTGCTCTGTGAGGAATTAAAATACTGCTGCAAACTACGATTCGATTATCTTTTATTTCTTAGACGCGTAACCTTCAAGTACTGATCTTAAGATTTTGTCGTTTTTCTTGGCTTTCCTTTTCGTGGTTTGTCCTAGTTGGTCCTGTTTCAAGAGGGTGTTTGATAGTGCTCCTAAACCCCTTTAACAGAAATGTCCAGATTTTTCACAATTTCTCTAATAATACAGGGTGTCCCAGAATTAACTATCTATTTCAATGAAATCGGACAAATTTTTTAAAAACACACTTTTATTTACGTTTATCATGTTTAATATGTGTTAAAAATGTATAAATTTCTAAATTTTTTTCATAATTTTATTTTCATAATTTTTTCATAGTTTTCATAGTTTTATTTTCATTCTCTTTCAGAACCCTATTAATAATGAATACACAAGAACGCATCTTTGTTGTAACATCCCGTATCAAAGGAATGCAATGTAATGAAATCAGAGAAAAATTTACAAGAAGATTCCACAGAACCGGTCCTACAGACAAAGCGATTCGTGAACTTGTGAACAAATTTAAAAGAACTGGATCCGTACACGACGAGGTGGGAAGAGGACGCCCAAGGACAGCACGTAATGAAAGTTTATTGGATAACATCTTATTCAGTGATGAGGCGACTTTCCACACGTGTGGTAAAGTCAATCGACACAACTGTCGTATATGGTCCAATGAAAGACCGTCTGAAGTCATAGAATGGCAAAGAGACTCTCCAAAAGTTAACTGTGGCTTGGAATGACCAAATCCAAAATTTATGGCCCATTCTTCTTTGCGGGAGCAACTGTAACAGGTACCGTCTACCTTGATATGCTTCAGCAGTTTCTCGAACAACAGCTTCCTGATGATGGCATTCTTGATAATGTTGTGTTTCAACAAGATGGAGCACCATGTCATTATGCTCTAATTGTTCGAGAATACCTCAACAGACGCCTTCCGAATCGGTGGATTGGACGTGGAGGACCTCGACCTTGGCCTCCGCGTTCTCCGGATTTGACACCCCTGGATTTCTTTGCATGGGGTTTCATAAAAACAAAGGTTTATCGCCAAAAGATCAATAGTTTAGCTGAACTTAAAGAACGCATCCAGTTGGCAGTGCGGGAGATAACACCTGAAATGCTTCAAAATGTGTTTCGCAGCGCTGAGGATAGATTTTAAATTTGCAGAGATACAGACAGTGCACATGTTGAAACTTCTCAATAAAGTTTTGACTTATGATTTATAAATCTATTTGTTTTTGTATCATAATTTAGTAATAAACACAAAATTATGTCAGTTTTTATTAAATTTGTCCGATTTCATTGAAATAGATAGTTAATTCTGGGACACCCTGTATATCTTACTCCTCGTAAAGTCACAATATCTTTTTGTATCTGCGGTATTGGAACCATTGCGTGTGAAAACAGATAATTAACCGATAACCTTGTAGATTACTGTTTATATTGCGCATGCGTAATGTGGGTAAGTAAAATTAAGCTAATTACGAACATTTCTTGCCGAATTGTAGATTTAACTAGAATATAGAGCATTTTTCGGTCAATTTCAGTGTTGTTTCAAAACTTTTGAACAGTACTATATATAGACAATATATACAGTACGTATATACTGCTCTTCTGAACTCTCTAGCTATATGCCTCTTCCTTTAAGGAGAGCACGCAGTACCAGACCATCGACACATTCTCATTCCTCTTCTGTCCAACTCTCTAACGCAAGGGTTAATCGGTATTTTCAATGTTTCCTCTACTCAACCGGTCAAATTGAAACAATCTCCCTCAATCCATCTTTCCACCGTCTATGACCTCCAATCTTTCAAACACAGAGTGTCCAGGCATCTCAAAGTCCCTGGACCTTCATTTTGGCTCTCTTCTTCCTCTATGGGAGAATAATTTTTGTGGGCATTCCCACTTGGCCCCTCCTCGCATAATTATATATATATATATATATATATATATATATATATGGAATACACAGCTTAATGTGCATGGAACAAGGAACCCTTATGGGATAATTAATGGTAAATGGCAAATACTGAAGTTTTTTCTTTTCCATGATGGAAACCCAACGTGGGCAACGGGTTACTTGCAAAGAGGCCTCAAAATATAGCTTCCCTCACTAGCTATCTAGTAAGCAGACAGAACCCACCTTTGGGACAGGGTCCAGGTTTTAAAGCTAACCTAGACAACTACATTCAGAACCTCAATATACGTAAGAAACTCGTTGCATTTGCGTCGGATTGAATTCAAATAAAAGAAAAAATGGTAACGATTGTATTTGGACAATAGTGGATTTAATTATGCCAGAAGGATTCCTTGTTCCATACATATTAGGGCTATGTATTCCGTAAAAGTTATCTGAGGGGACCATTCTGAGTTGTATCTATATATATATATACACACCTTTGGTAACCTTTGGTTTGCTTCCGCCCCTGAATTGTTCATTCTGACGAAGGTTAAGCTTTTCACTCCACCTTAAACCTACATTTTAACGTGAAATCCGAACCACGCCCCACCAGCAGCCCAGCGTCTTAACCACTAGGCTACCGAGGGTACCTATTTATCTACCAACCAATTTCTTTATTGTATGGAAGGATGAACAGCTGGGTTTTGCTGCGCGCCGCCTGCCGTCACCGGGTCTCGATCCCGGGGCCGATGAATTCGTAGCCAGCGACGCTAACCACTACACCACCGAGGCGCATTATATATATATATATATATATATATATATATATAGAGAGAGAGAGAGAGAGAGAGAGAGAGAGATTCATTAGATCACCTGAAGATTCGTCACCCCAGCCTTTTTTAGTTAGCTTTATAAGGCTAACTAACGAAAATAGCATGACTTAACCTAACCAATCGTCAAGGGCGTACAGTTGACCTAACGACTGGTTAGATTAGATCGTGATATTTTCCTTAGTTAGCCTTATAAAGCTAACTAAAAAAGGCTGGGGTGACGGATCTTCAGGTGATCCGTTTCGGATTCATTAAAATTGCAGTAGCGGCATTAAATTACTATATGTTGTTTATGAAAGAAAGTGATTTGTGTTTTCGTCTGGTTATACCATTCTGATTAAACCAGGGAAAACCAATAAAAGTAAAAAAAAAAAGTACTTCGAAGCCAAACCTAAAACATTACTGAAGACTACTCAGGGAAAAACAGATTTCTCTGCGGAGCCACAGCCACCCATGAAATTGAACATTAAAGTAAGTGATGAGCGGGGTTGGGGGTTGCATAGCAGAGGCGTACCGAGGGGGAGGGCGACAGGGGCGATCGACCCCCGCCTTGAGCTAATAAATTATTATTATTTTCCCAGTAAAATTGCTAGGTTACAACAGGATGAGAATGAAAGTGAAAAAATTTCGGCGCCTTCGGCGCTAGCTCTTGCCTCCCCTACTACTAAAAATATAAAGTGGCTTAGGATACCGAAAACTCTTAATCTGGCCCTGAGAATAATTTTCTTTTATAAAGGTAACAGTCCAAGGAAATGCTTAATCTCGAAATTAGCACTTTTTTATTCTTATGTTAATACAAATCTGAGCATCCTAATTGCGGTTTGCATTGAATATTATGTTACTAATCAGATTTTTATCATAATTTTTATATTTTTTATAATATAATTTTTATATTTTTATTCATAATGTGTCTTAGCAGTAGCTAGTTAATCATCTCTAACTGAACGATAAGCTCATCATGAACGTACATAAAAATTATTTATCTCTATTTCAATTATACTTCTACGTTTAGTTCCAAGTTCGCCCTCCCCCCCTTGGCAAATTTCTGGGTACGTCCCTGTTGCATAGTCCAACAAAAAAAAAGTATACCAGATAGGTGTGATATCGATTCTCGACGTTCTCTTTTCTCTGGTTTATTAAATTTTATTATAAACTTCAGTGTTGTCGTGTTAGTATTCAAAAATTTTAAAATATATTTTCTTCATATTCACTCGCATTTGCTTGTCAAAAATGTCATTTTTCCCTTCCAAATACTGTAATTATTCAATCCCTTATTTTACTTTCAATGAATAGTTTTCACCACAGCTTAATTTTCATAACTCTTCACTCGAAACCTTAAATGAAAAATAAAAACTTTTAAAACGTTCACTTAAAATTTCAATGACGTGAAAGTTTTTACTCTCATTCAATTTTCAAAAAACTTTGAACAAATTTCAAACTCTGGAAGAGTTTTAAAATTTAAATTAAAATTACTTAGCTTTTAGCTTTGACTGTCAACTTAATGAATAACCGCTTAAAAACATTCATTAAATTTTAATACAGTGTCAATTACTCCGATAACGAGAAGGGTAGACGAAAACAAAAAATCACCAAAGGGAATTAAATTATACCACCCTTTTCGGATGACTATTAATTATATGAACTCATTACTTTTTGACTTCCTAACCTAATTCTAATTAATTGATGATGTAATGAGCTTCATACCGTATTAATATATAAATAGAATAGTTTAATTTTATTCAAAACTTTATTTTTATTCAGGACTTATTAATTTCTCTACCTCAAAAACCAGCGGCAAAATACTTCTCACAAATTAAAGGAGTACAACTTCGTTTTTTGGAAACTCATTTTTTCCACTAATATTCCTTCTCTTCTCGAAAAATGTATCTCCCACCAGTGCACCAATAGAGAGAAGTTGCTTGGTTAGTTTTCTCAACTCTTGCTAACAATCGTCTTTAAAAAAAATGTCACCGGCAATTGGGAATTGTTTGTTTTCTATACACAATTCAATTTTCACGATACTTTTAGGAATCAAGAAATAAAAAAAATAAAAAATAAAATATATATATATATATATATATATATATATAGATATATATATATATAATATATATCACCTAAAGATCAGGGCCCCCAGCCTTCTTTAGTTAGCCTTATAAGGCTAACTAACGAAAATATCACGACTTAACCTGACCAGTCGTTAAGTCAACTGTACGCCCTTGACGATTGGTTAGGTTAAGTCGTAATATTTTCGTTAGTTAGCCTTATAAGGCTAACTAACGAAGGCTGGGGACCCTGATCTTCAGGTGATCCATATATATATTAAGGTGGAGTGAAAATATCATTTTTGGATTTTTAATTTACTTGAGTGTGGAAAAGTTGCCAATGGGCTTTAGAAACAAGCATGTAAAATTATAATACAATTGAAGCATTGCTTGATTGACCACCAGCGATTTTAATATATGGCATATTTCATGTTTTAACGATCGCTTTGCCCATCAGGAGTCATCCAAGATGCTGGTCTTTCATCCATGTTTATGCAAATAATTAACAGCTTAGTTTGCTGTAGACTGTGTTATTGCATACTTGAGGTTGACATTTAAGATTACAACATGTGTGGAATGTAAATTAATGGCAATTACAGAGGGTGGCCAAATTATTAGAGCTGATGTGAGTAAGTGAGATAAGAAAGAGTTTAGTTAACCATACATTGATTTAATGCTAGTTTCAGATGGTAGTGATTTGGTGCGATAACATATGCAGTCCGTGAGTCAGAGGGGATGGGAGATTGGGAGTGGGGGGAGAGTGAGTAATATGCAAAGCGCGGCTGCTCCGCCAAGCTCAGTGCACATGTGGCAGTGAGAATTGAAGGTTATTTGTGCTGTTATCATCATTTTTTCGTGAAACTTGATATTAAAAGTAAGTTAATTACATATTGATATCTGTTTATAGGTGTTTGACAAGTGAGTGTGACAGTATTAATTTGATATTTCTTTTTCTTGCAGAAATTCTTTAATAGTCTTACATTGCTTACAATTTATAATAATTTTTTTTTTTTTCAGAATGGAAATTATTACGAGGGAGAAGGCGGCATGTGTGATTTTTGGCGCGCCACGCGAGATACCCACAAATGTTCTTCCCACCTACGCTGATGTTATGAAGGCTTACATCCATACAAGACAACAGCTGACAACGAAGAATAACAAATATCCACCGTTCGCCGAAGTATCAAAAAAAGTTTGCGTTGATGTTGAACTTGTTTGGGAGAAAGCGTCTCTTCCGACCGTGACGCATGGACGAGTGATTGAAACGCTCAGACCGTACAACGAGAAATACAAGAAAATCTTGAAACCATACAAGGCTCGGAAGGACAACGACAACTACAAGCAACAACTTGAACAGTTCAGAGAAGACGCAGATAAACTCTTCGACATTAGCAAATGCAAATGTGTAGATTTCGTCATGAGCTGTAAGTGCGAAAGAGCGGACAAAGTACCACTCAAAGAAAGAAAGTTTCTAGAGGACCAGAGAGGAGCCAGAAAGATGATTATAGGAGGCATCGATTTGGTGGAAACAACAAAGCTACAGAAGAAAATATCCAGGAAAGTCTGTGAATCGAGAAGACAGCATTCACCAAGAACAATCGAAGCAGCAATGCAATTCTGGAAGCTACAACGAGGAAGACAAGGACGACGACACCGACAACAGCGACGAAGAATACACCCTATCTAAGTCACACTGTAAACCTGATCTATCGACACTGGAGAGTAAACGTCAAAGAATGACGATGACTGTACGATTACCATGTTTGGCTAAAGCGTGCGATAGAACGGGCGTCTCAGATCGAGCAGCAGCCGTTATTGCCTCATCCGTGCTACAAGACATTGGAATTGTGTCTACAAATGACACCTCCAAAGTCATTGATCGTAGTAAAATTCGCCGAGAAAGAAGTAGAACTCGTCAAGAACTGACAAAACTAGACAGCAGTATGACAGACTTGCCTGGATTGTACTTCGACGGTCGAAAGGATAGAACGATGAAAAATGTACGAGACGCCGCAGGACATGGCCACCGGGACAGAGATACAGAAGAGCACGTCAGCATTATTTGTGAACCAGGTTCATCGTACTTTGGCCACGTGACGCCGTCAAGTGGATCAAGCAAGGCGATTTCCAAAGTAGTCTTTGAATGCTTGGCTGCGCGAAGTGTGGATCTCGACAGTGTGAAAGTCGTCGGATGCGACGGAACCGCTGTCAACACTGGACATAATGGCGGAGTTATTCGGCAGCTTGAGGAATTACTACAAAAACCGCTGCAATGGCTCGTGTGCTTATTACATGCTAACGAGCTCCCCCTGCGACACCTGTTTCAGCATTTAGATGGAGCAACTACAGGACCTAAGTGCTTCTCAGGACCGATAGGGAAATCTCTCACAGCATGCACGGAACTCCATATAACATCGTATGAACCTATATCTCCATTACAGCCACTGCCGCATGTTGACGTGAAGGACCTGAGCACTGACCAGCAGTACCTGTGGCAGATGTGTCAAGCTGTCAGTGAAGGACACTGTCCCTGTGATCTAGCATTGCGAAAACCGTGACCATTGAACCACTCGCGATGGTTGACAACTGCCAACAGAATCCTCCGCCTCTATGTTGGCCTCGATGCACCATCCAACAACATCAAAACTCTTGTCACATTCATCATCCGGGTCTACGCCCCAACATGGTGAGAACACGGTACCTCAGCTCCTCTCTAAAGAAAGTCGTCGACCCGGTGATTCGGCGAAACGGCTTCTGCGGACACCCCGAGAACGTGCTATTAGCCATGATCACAGATGAGCGACCACATATAAGGGAACTCGGACTCAGAAGAATCATGAAGGCAAGATCACATGTGTCTGCAAACAAAATCCGCAGGTTTCGAGTGCCACCGCTCAACCTCGACGCGACCGAATACCAGGACAAGGTCGATTGGCAGACTTTGACCGTGACGGAGCCTCCTGTTACGATGGATATGATGGACAACGAATTGAACGACATGATCTCTGCTCAAATTTCACCAAGTGTCCTCTTCCCTCGCTTCCCTTGTCACACACAGGCGGTGGAAAGATGCGTGAACCTAGTTACCGAAGCTTCAGCCGCTGTGTGTGGCGAGACGTCCCGCCATGGATTTATTCGGGCTCGCGTCGCTTCTCGGCAGCTTATGCCGAAACTTGAGTCTAAACGTGACTATCATTCTGAATTAACCATGCATGCATAACTCAGACTCTATCGTTAGCATAATAGTGTGCCAAAATAACTAAAAATATATAGTCTGATGTTTACTCGTATTTTAGGTATTTTTGTGTAAAATCGTATATTATTGTAAACTTATAACGTCTGGTGGTCGATCAAAAGATTGTCTGATTTTAATAAACTTTTTTGCATATTGTTCTATTAGTCCATTGGCAACTTTTAAAACCTCAAGTAAGTTAAAATTCACAAAAAAGAATTTTTGGGCCATTTTCACTCCACCCTAATATATATATATATATATATACATATATACACACATATACTATATATATATATGTGTGTGTGTGTGTGCGTGTAAAATAACGCACTGCTGCGACGAAGTATGGAGAAGGAAACCACTCTTCAGGAAGACGTAAGTTTTTATTTCTTAACAGCAATACAGTTTCGGCTCCTCGCGAGCCCTTCTTAATTGGTAATAACCGTATAAACAGAGAACAGAGTTTATATAAAACTGGAAGTTAATTATCAGGGATTAAGCTGACTGAACCTTCCCATCCTCTTCTCAGAAAATAGTTAAGTGACCCCTCCGACCCACCTTTGACTTGATGGATGTACTTGTGTTGCCTGGGGATTTTTGGAGGGTAATGTTACAAAATTCTTAATTTTATTACATATAATTTTGTTAAAAGAGAATTGACCATCGGATAGATTAAAATTTTGTATAGAGCCTATAAGACTAGATTCAACAATTCTACGCTTAACGTAATTATTAGAGTTGAAAGTAAAGTTGCAATTATTGAAATTTATTATATGGTTATAGTTCCTAGCACGAAAGAATACCGCACATTTTTCATTCCCCACCCTCACATCTCTCTTGTGTTCATAAATTCTCTTACTGAGGTCCCTTCCCGTTTCTCCCACGTATACATTATCAGGACATTCTTTCCATGGTAATATATCTACACACACACACCTGTGTCTTTTTCGTCCTTAGGGTTGTTCTTTAGTGACATATCATTTATGTAGTTATTATATTTGAATGCCACATTAGTGCCTATTCTCTGACGAGTTTTCTTGAGCCCTTTCAAGTTTTTATAGGGGAGGACAATGCTTTTCTTGTAATCCTTGTTTACAGTTGACCTGCCAGTATAAAAGGTTTTTCTGGCTGCCAAATGAGCGTTAAAAATGAACCATTTGGGATTATACAGATTTTTAAATATATTGTTGATTTCTTGTATCTTCTCCTCAACATACTAAGAACGGTGACAGATTCTATATGCTCTTAGGAACATTGAAGATACAACTGATTTTTTTTTACTTGGTCATCATGAAATGAAAAATAGTGAATGTAAGAGTTTGAATTAGTCTCCTTCCTATACACTCAATTAAGTTCAAATGTGAATGGGAAAGAGATAGAAAAATACCTTTTTTGGATGGTTTCATCAATAGGGAAAATGACAACATAAAATTGTCTGTGTAGAGCAATGCCCTTCAACCTTTTTATGCCTACCGCCCACTTTTACTATTTTTATGTGAGATAAATTAGCCAACCGCCCACAAAAATTAAAAATCCAACAAACATATATTAAAAATTATGTATGGTACATTATATATATTATATAATAAAACATTATGCATTTACCTTTAATTTAGTGAGATCCTTGTGCTTGATGCTTGGAAACTAAATTCCGAATGTTTGGTTCGAATTTAATGAGGAACAAACGAATATCCCCTCTTTCAGGGATTTTTAAAGCATTCCTGTTTTTGGTAAGAATGTGATTCACAGCACTAAAACCTGATTCAACTAGGTACGAAGTAGGAAAAGCGATCAGTAATTTAAAAATCTTTTTCCACATATTGGGATATACATTTGACATCTTTTTATTTTGCCAAAGCTGCATATAACCACCGTTATTGAAATTTCCCTTGCTTTCCTCATCATGTCTGAGTTCTAATAGCTCCTCTTGACATGTTACATCAGCTTCAGTAACATTTGCAGTAAACGGGTTTACCATCCAATCATATACTTCCATGGTTAAAACATCACTGAATCGAGTTTCAAAATCCGTTTCAAGTTTATTGAGATGATCAATAAACCTTTGTGTATCAATTGTTGTTATGTCATCCTTAATAGATAACAATTCTGGAAACTGGTGAAATTCCCTTTTTGAAAGATTGTGACTGAATAAATCCAGCTTTTCAATGAATAATGAGATAACTTTTTGGCAGTTCATGAGTGTCATATTGGCTCCTTGAAGCTGCAAATTACAATCATTGCATTTCTTAAATATTCCTGCCAAATAACAAGCATCATTTTTTATCATTTTTAACTTCTGGCTAAGATCAATTTCATTTTGGTCTTCTAGAAACTGCACTATGCTCTCATATAGTTCAACAAAACGAGTTAAACATGCACCCTTCGAGAGCCATCGGACCTCTGTGTGTAATAATAACCTAACAAATTGTTCATCATTGTCATGACACAACTGACGAAACATTCGATCATTTTTTGCATACAATATTGTAAATTTTGTTGAATTTTACAAGAATTTTATAAATTTTCTTGCCGCCCACCTAAAAGCTCAAATCGCCCACTAGTGGGCGATATCGCCCAGGTTGAAGACCGCTGGACTGTAGAGGAAGGAGACTAATTCAAACTCAGTTTGAAGCGACAGGGGCTCAAGGCCAAAAATGGGCACCTCTTTGGGAGTCCGGAATAATTTCACAGCCAGGTGGTACATTGTGGGCAAATTTTCTGACTCAGTAACTTAAATTAATAGCCTATATAGAAGTGTGACTCCCCTTGATAGGAAAGGCCCAATTTCTTTTTTCACCACACTAAGGCAAGATAAAAAAAGTTTGCTGTATGCATATATAAAAAAGTTACTAAAAAAAGAGCACTTCTGAGGGATCTTTTCAGTTTTATGAACTATAAAAATTTTAAATAAAAATACATTTTTCTAGTGTAGGCAGAATGTATGTATTAATTTCAAAAATAACATTCTTTTTCTGGAGAAACGAAAAAAAAATAATAATTTGCGTTCAAAGATGAACTTGATACAAGACATCCTACTGTGGTTGATTACAACTTTTTAAGAGAGGTAAGTTATCTAGATGAGAAACTAAACTAATCTTAACTATGCCTAATCTAACATGTAACATAACCTAACCAACGTAACCTAACTTAACGCAACCAAACCGAAACTGAAGATCTGATTAAGAAAATGATGCACGAAATTTCTAATTTTTCAGATGAGAAAGCCTAGTCTTGGCTTTTTCTCCAAAAATAGAATAGTACTTTAAAGGCAATTTTTTATAATTTCTTTTCGTTTCTCCAAAAAGGAATGTTATTTTTTAAAGTACCGGATAAAACTACACTCGAAAAATGTATTTTTATTTAAAATGTTTACAGTTCATGAACTGAAAAGACCCCTTCTGAGTCATGGATGGAAAAGGGCAGGGACTCAAACCACTGTGGACCCTCCCCCCCCACTCTGCACGGCCTTGGTGAGAGTCCATCGTTTTCTCTTATGTTTTCAATGACACAGGACTACATTGTTTGCTTGTGGTTACATCTCTTCCCATAAGATCAGTGAATTTAAACGACACTGGTTTAAGTAGTCGTTGGATGGGTGACTGTCTTTTGCGTCCAGATGATGTAGGCTCCCTGTAACATACGACTGGCTGTTTGTATGGAGAACAAATCATACCATATCAAATCATACTCAGATGATGTTACTTTCCTTAAGAATGACGAGAAATCACACAAGTCTAACATCTAATAGTATATATTCATTACAAAAAAGTACCATAAACATTTGGTCGAAAGAGTAACTATTTTACTTGGTAAGATATAGACATTATGTAAATTTTCACAGCATATCTGATGACAGAAGGAGATTGTTGAAACCAATCGACCAGGGAATGGGACTTCCGTTTCTTCTGTCACTCTCCTCCTCAGCTGATCTTTTTCCGTGTCTCATCTACCCTGCGAGCTGTCCAACAATCTCTCAAAAACACGCTTCTCCCTCTATTCCTCACTATATATACACATGCATCTTACACACTATACATTCTTTTCAAAATTTAAAAAAAGTCATAGTTTTTAACAGCTTCGAAGACCTTGATTTCGGTTCTCTCCTTTTTCTTTCTATGGGGGCATTTTTGTTGTCGTTCGCCCCTTAGCCCCTCCTTACTACATAAAAAAAATAACGCAGCATTTCGAACTGTCTCTAGTTCATCCTTTACTCATAAAATCTTAGAGCATCATCTTAGCGTCGTAAATCGTATCCCCATCCTGCATTTATCATATATATACTGTGTGTGTATATATATATATATATATGCTGAAGTCATAAATCAGTTTGATATGGCGATTCTTCAGTCAGTTGGATGGGGCTGAGGCTAAAATAACAATTTGCGGAAAAATAACTGATTCGTCTCCTCTCCTATCCTCAATTCGCGTAAGTGGGAATGCGATGACTTCCACGCTCCACCACTTAATCATTTATTTTACTCGATTAAAGGCATGGAACAGAAAAAAAAGGTATGGGAAAATGTAAAGAATTCAGGTTGTTGTGTATGTGTTAACTGCAAATAGTATGTTAAGAGAGGCGCGTCCCCCTTATCGTACGAGTAAACTTACTTATGAACTAAGTAAACCTAGAATTAGCTTTTGAAGCCAGCTGAAGGTTCATAAACGCATAATTCAAAGTCGTACCACATACTGAATAATCAGAGAAAGCGTAGCACTTATCAGTACTGTACAAAAATCTGAAATAAATAAAAGATTATGCTCAATAAAGTATTTTGTTTTCAAAGAAAAGAAAAATGAACAAATTTCTTAGTATTTATTAAAATTAAATTGAGAGAAAATGTAATAATTTGAATATTTATAATTTATGTATAATTTGTGAAGTTGAACATTTATAACGACATTATCTGAAAAGCGTAGGATTTTCACCTTTTAGTATGTAAATTCGAAACTTAGTATAAATAACACTTCATAGAAATACAATAATAATACATTGGTTTTGATAGTTTTATATTTTTACGAACTTCTTATCTTCGCTGATTTGGTCATTGGAACCATATCTTCCATAAGAATAACAACCAATACTCGGAATATTATTTTAGCAAGAGAAACTTAACGTTTCCTGAAATTAGGCTCTTCTCATCAATCAGTGAAACATGTACTGTAACATAACAACGGTATAAATTTACACAGTGAAAAATAAGATCCAGTATTAAAGTTAGTGATAGTAAGAAATAAGTTGTTCTTGAAATTTTACCCCCCCCCGATTCAACTCGGACGAATCATATTGTAGCGATAGAAAAATAAGTAAATCAATGATACAAATCGTTTAAAATTATTATAAAGGAATTATAAAATACAGTAACGAGTTAAAACGGAATAACAAAATACAATGACTTGCTTTATAATCAACAACGGTAAGATGAAAACGTTTACATAAAAGGTCGCAGAGAAGGAAATGCGTATGACAATCGGGAAAACGTCACTAAGAACATTGAAAATATAAAATCAGTAAAATTAGTGGAATGGTTAAGAAAAGTGAAAACAGTAAAATATCTCGGATTAAAATGATTTAACCCTTTAATGACGAGGATATGTTTCATTGAAACATAAATTATACATTTTATTGTTATTCAGAACGAAATGACGCTCATTTTGGATTCCTTTGACGACAACCAAACGATACTTATAATATAAACATGATGAAACATTTACAGAAACGTTGCACTGTAGTAAAATTTATATTACTATTCCCAGACGAACATTACAGTTCCGTCAGTCGTGAAAGGGTTAAAACTTGGAAATTTGTACTCATAAAATTACTCTTTGCAGCACAACTCAAAGGCAGTCATGTAAATGTTGAAATCTCGTTTGTAATGATGAATGTAGTCAACTCAAAAATGCAGAATTTGTCCTTTTATCCAGTATTCGAAATTGACTAGTATTTTCTGATGTACTAATACAAACACACACACACACGTGTGTGTGTGTATATATATATATATAAAAACATATATATATACGCACACACACACAGTATATATATATATATATATATATATATAATATATATATATGTGTGTGTGTGTGTATATATATATGTGTGTGTGTGTGTGTGTGTGTGTGTGTGTGTGTGTGTGTACTATGTAATTAATATGAACAACGAAAGTTTCCACTTCAGAAATGAACTTAGAGAAAATAAAGGGAAGGAAAATAAATCTAGAGAAGTCTCGTTATAAGCCTGAAATAAATTTATATTTAAAAAGTCTGTAAAAAGTGTTGAAAAGTTTTAACTGTGAAAATCTTGTAAGAAAAGATGTTGTTCCGTTTTTGTTTCCGTTTTCTTTCTTTTATTAAATTGTTCGTTGTAAGGTACACAAAACAAAAAAGTTTTTAAAGGATTTGTTCACACTTTCCCGCAGTGTGATTTACCTTTGGAAAATGCTGATACACTTTCCTTGCCCGACTAATGTTATAATAAAAGTGACTCGTTGTCAAAATGTTAAAAGATTTCCTGAATAAGGGAGATTAACCTCGGTAATAAGACCACGAGATGAAAGTGAAGGAGTACCTTCACATCGCGATCTTATTAGCGAGGTTAATCTGATCATATGAACGCAACTCGGTTTAAGAGGAACGTCACGCGGCACCTGGGTAATTTAAAAGATATATTTAAAACCCCAACTTGTTTCGGATAGTGGATTAGTGTTTCCCAACCGGGGGCCATATGGCTCCCTGGGGGCCATGGCACATTTGAAGGGGGCCACAGGAAAATGTTATTTTGTAAAATAGAGTTAAATCTGCATATTACCTACTGAAAATAATGCTTATGGGGGCCACAGGAAAAAATAAGGTTCCTAAGGGGGCCATAAGCCAAAACCGGTTGGGAACCACTGGATTAGATGACTACTGCATAGAAAGACCGGCGTAGCCAGTCAGTACAACCTGGGGTTGTCAAGCTCTTACTGTAGTTAGTGGTGTGCGCATTACAACATCTCAAAATATTTGCCGATTTGAAATAATGTCCATGTGGTCGTACATAAAATATCAGACATCTATGAAATTAAATCTTATATTAACAATGTAAATAAACAAAATTTATCACATTGTCAAGTACACACACACACACACACACACACACACACACACACATATATATATATATATATATATATACACAGGGCGTCCCAAAAAAATGTATACACACTTTAAATACATATAAAGGCAGTGTTTATTAAAATACATTTCATTTTCAAAATGTAATAGAATCTACAGACATTATTTAATTGTTTTGTCAACGCCTGTTTTCAAACTGACGTCCGTTCTGGTCCAGGCACTGCTGATAACGCGAAGCAATGGAATCGCAAACATCACGAAACATTTCGTTTGGTATTTGTGTGCATTCTCGTTCAATGGCTGCTCTCAATTCAGCGACTGTTGCAGGTTTTATAGCGTAGACTTTGTCTTTTAAGTATCCCCATAAAAAAAAGTCTAGTGGTGTGAGGTCTGGTGAACGCGGAGGGTATTCTACGAAACCCCTTCGTCCAATCCACATCCACATCGTGCCAAGTACCACTCGCAATACTCCACTCTTCGGTCCGGATCATCTTCATTAATAGCATGGACTAATCTTGGAATGTAACTTTTCCATTGACAGCGCTTCAAAATGCGTTGGACAGACGATTCTGAAATTCCTACCTCACGACTCGCTTGCCGCACAGATTTTCTTGGACTTTGGTGATACGTTTCCAGTACTCTTTCTTGCTTTGTGGGGCTTGTCGATGTCCGTGGTCTTCCGGAACGCTTCTTGTGGACATTCTGAACAGTTCCATCGGCTTCAAACTTATCTCTAATTCGAGTGATGGTAAGTCGCGTTGGTGGATCTGTTTGAAACTCCCTCCTAAACTGTCTTTGCACTTCAACTGCGTTTTCACACTTCCAGTAGCATTTTATAATGAATTTCCTTTGTTCAAAGCTTAGTCTGACTGCCATTATTAATTCTAATGGGTTTAACTTAGAAAGAAAGAAACATCAATTGAGCTATCAGCTGTTAAAGTGTGTATACACATTTTTTTGGGACGCCCTGTATATATATTAAAACTGTAATGGGTTAAGCGGAAATGATAAAAAAAACTAGTTTGTATTTTGATGGTTGTATGATTTGCGACTTTTGGCAAAGATGAAACTTAAGAAAGATTAAATTGCGCAGGTTTATCTTACAATTATTCATTTTAAGAAAATGTTTTCAAAATTAACTTCTTCTTCTTCCGCAGCTTATTATCCCATCTTTACATGGGGTCGCTGTTTTTGGTTAGTCTTCTCCACTCTCCTCTGTCGTATACCACGTCCTCCTCCAAGTCCTTCTCCCTGATGTCCACCACCACACAGTCCCTCCATCTCGTCTTCGGTCTTCCTCTTCTTCTCCGTCCCGGCAACTCCATCTCCAGCACTCTGCGCCCCACATACTCCTCCTCTCTTCTCCTGACGTGTCCATACCACCTCAGCCTGGCCTCCTGCACCTTCTTAGATGCTTCCGCCACGTTCACTGTTCCCCTTATATGCTCATTTCTGACCCTATCCCTCCTCGTCACTCCACACATCCATCTCAACATCTTCATTTCAGCCACATCGATTTTTCTTTCATTGCTCTTCTTCATTGGCACAGTCTCCATTCCATACAACATTGCCGGCCTCACCACTGTTTTGAATACCTTTCCCTTCAGTTTCACTGGGACTCTCTTATGTTTTCAAAATTAACGAAATATTATAAAAATTCACGAAAATAAGAATTTTTTAATATTTTAAGGTTCATATCGAAATTCAGTTTTCTAAATCTTTTAAAAAAAAAAAAGAAAAACGAAAAAAATATTAAATTTTGATTGAAAAAGATTGTGCGGAATAATTTCCTCTCACGGACGAAAAAAATTAGGCTCAATTTATTTATGCGCAGACAACTAAATTCTACATATACGCCCATATATATATATATATATATATATATATATATATATATATATATATAAACTAAAGTAAAACGTGCAGCGCAGAGGACGGTCAAACCAGATAGTTTTCTTTCAAGTGTACAAATGTAGCTTTTGAGCGAAACTTGTTTCCTGGACGGTGGTAAGATGTCGCACTCAGGACGTTCCTCTGGGACGCGGGTACGAACCCGCCTCTCTGCTGCAGGTTTTATGTCATTTTTTTTTTTTATAAAATCAATCTACGGTTATTATAGCTTTCTATGATATATAATCATCACATACCATAATTCACCGCATGTCCGTCCGTCCGTCTGTCTCCTTTTCAAGTCCAAACGGCTGGACTGATTTTTATGAATCTTGGTGACAACAATCTCTAGAATCCTTGGAGTGTTTCTAGCAATTTTTTCTTATCAGATCGGGTGTCCCAAACAAATATGTCCCAATTTATCCCCTCCAAAAAATCCTATGCTAAAACAAGAAGCACTTAAATCTCAAGATTTTGGCCTATTGGTCTTGGGATGTGAAACTAAAAATTTTGATGGTTGCTTTCTTCCGTGAATTTGTTGATCTGCTGACTTTTCTGGCGATGAGGAAAATATAAAATTTTATAGAAACGTGGACTGGTGGTCTTCCCTATCATTACAGTCTATAAGTAAGCCAAGTCCCATCACGCTTTTACAGAATTTCATATACTTTCGTGGAATGAAGAAAATCAAGTTAGTCAATAAATTTAGAAAAGAATGTAGCCATCCAAATTTTTAGCTACGCATCGGAAGCCGTAATAGGTAAAAAAGAAAATGTGACAAGTTGTATTTGAAATTTAACTGCTTTGTGTACTTCAAGTGAAATCTGTGAAGTTGCATTTAAAATTTAAGTGATTCGTGAGCTAATTGTAAATGTGAAGCTCTAACTCGTTTAAAATTTTCTTAGGGTAATAAAAAGCATTAACAACCTTCCGCAGGAACTAGTAAAAAATATCTCGCCCGTAGGGCAGATTTTTTTGTTATTCTTCTTCTTCTATGCTATAAAAAGGCATTCCTGTCTGTCCGTCCGTCCATCTGTAGACACCACCATGTATTTAATAATAATGTAATAATGCAAACAAATACATACCCAAGGGCAACATTAGGAAATACAACCCAAATTACACTAGAGAAATAGCCCACCTCATAAGGCAACGTAACAACCTCAAATATAACACACAAACACCACACACAGAAGCCATAAAACAGCAGATACAACAGCTCAACACAGAAATAAACAACAAACTCAAAGAAAAACAAACAGAAACATTCAGGGAATTCATAACAACACTAAACCACTCCACAGATACATCCAGGCTATACAAGACTATAAACAGCATTACCCACTCTAACAGCGGCATTCACACCTCACACGCGGCTATCTGTCGCAGCCAAAATAATATCCCAACATACACACAACAAGCTAACATTCTAGTTAATCACTACGCAAAGATAAGTCACTTAAACAGAGACAACAACCAGAAACACGCAGACAGACAAACAGCCAGACACAAGAAAACCTACAGACTCGGCACGACCATTACACCCTTCAATACAGACCAGACCACCAAGATCATCAAAAACATTAAGAATTCGAAGGCTACTGGACCAGACAACATATCTAACATACACCTTAAACACTTGGGCCCACAAGGAATACTAGCTCTCACAAATATCAGCACATATTCAGCACATATTCCTGACATATGGAAACAAGGTAAAATTATTACACTACTCAAACCAAACAAAAATCCAACAGAACCAGCTTCCTATAGACCCATTACTTTACTATGCCCACCTTCCAAAGTAACAGAAAGACTAATCTTACAAATCACCAACCCACACATTCCACTATCGCCTACTCAACATGGATTCAGACCTCACCACTCAACCACGACATTACTCACTAACCTCACGCAGCACATCATGGATGGCATCAACTCCAGACGACCAGCTCAACGTACACTATTAGCAACAATAGACATTAGTAAAGCATTTGATGCTATCCCACGCTTCCCTCTCATAAACAAAATACTCAACACAAACATGCACAATAACACCAAAAGGTGGCTGAGCAACCATCTCTAGGAAGATACTCACATGTCGCATTTAATGGCAAGTCATCCAAAAACAAGCTTTTTCCGAACGGGGTCCCTCAAGGCTCTGTTCTCTCACCAACACTCTTCAACTTATACATGCATGACATTCCAACACCCATAGATAACAAACTTACCTTATCATCATATGCAGATGATATCACTCTAACATCCACCCACAACAACATCGACACCGCTACAAATAACCTACAAACATACATAAACAGTATACAGTATCCCACGCTTCCCTCTCATAAACAAAATACTCAACACAAACATGCACAATAACACCAAAAGGTGGCTGAGCAACCATCTCTCAGGAAGATACTCACATGTCGCATTTAATGGCAAGTCATCCAAAAACAAGCTTTTTCTGAACGGGGTCCCTCAAGGCTCTGTTCTCTCACCAACACTCTTCAACTTATACATGCATGACATTCCAACACCCATAGATAACAAACTTACCTTATCATCATATGCAGATGATATCACTCTAACATCCACCCACAACAACATCGACACCGCTACAAATAACCTACAAACATACATAAACAGTATACAAGACTGGCTCACACACAATAGACTCAAAGTAGCGCCCACAAAATCAACCATCACCTTGCTTACAAGCAACACAAAAGAACACCAGGTAATTCCACAGCTTACACTAAACAACATCAACATTCCACACACTCACAGAACCAAAATACTTGGTGTCACATACAACACATCATTATCTTTTGCAAACCACATTAAAACCAAATGTACGTCAAGACTTAACACGCTTAGGGTACTAACAGGCACAAACTTTGGACACCAGCAGGAAACAACATCACTCATATACAAACAATATATTCGCTCAGTTATGGACTATGCTAGCCCATGCTGGGCACCCATTATCTCAAACACACACATAAACACCTTACAAACAATACAAAACAACGCACTTCGTATCATTACAGGATGCACTCAAACAACACCAATAGAACACCTGCACACAGAAACAAAAATACTAAAAGTTAGAGAACATTTAGACATGAGGGGAACACAATTCATGGCAGCAGCGACAACTAACCCACAACACCCTTGCCACTACATGTACAATCATGCACCAACACCTCGCACCATTAAGGTAACCAGAGAGACATTATAACCAAATACTCCATTCCATACCACGCCCCACAGACATCACACAGTACAGCAAACACATACACACACACCTAACCCACAAAGCACTGACACGACTCGGTCCGAATGCGGTCCTAGGTGCGAAGCCGCCACCCATTAACAGGTCAGAGATCAGCCTGAGCAGATCGGATCGAGTTAACTTAGTACGATTCCGATGTGGACATCACCCCAACTTACGGACATATAAACACAGACTAGACAACTCCACAGACGACACCTGCCACCTGTGCCAGGACACATCACAAACAATTGAACACATTATGACAGACTGTACCGCTCTAGCACAACAACGTACACAACACAACATCACTAGTGCGCTGAACCTCTGGTCCACTCCGGAGAGGGCGATCGGTTACCTGCGTGCCGCCGGCTTGCTCGATCAGGGTGGGCTGATCGGCTAAACAACAACAACAATAACTATTAAGCAATTCTGAACATAGAAATAAATGCGTTTTGCTTTGTTTCAACTTTTTACTCTAGCGCGTTAAGATTTTCATTGCTGCGTTCTTTTCAATTATTTGGTCAATAAAACTATAGAAAAGATCGCAGCAATAAAAATCTTAAGCTTCACATCCGAACCCATTGTATCAAGATTTGTGAAGCTTAAGATTTTCATGGCTGCGTTCCCCACTTTTGCTAGTCTATACTATAATAAGAGAGCTGTCCGTCTGTCCGTCTGTCTGTCCGTCTGTCCGTCACACTTTCAGAAATTGTGAGAAAAAAATTCAGAAATTGTAAAAAAAATTCAGAAATTGTATTACGGGCGGAACTGTGAAGCTCAAGATTTTCATGACTGTGTTCTTTTCTGTAGTTTAGCAATGGGGGAAGGGTGGGGATGGGGTTAATCGGGGATGGGTGGGGTAATGGGGAGGGGTGGGGGTAATGGGGGAGGGGGTTAGCCCCCAAGTTGTATGAATGGGGGTGAGGAGGTTTTGGAAGATACCAGATTCAGAAATGTTGACACAATGTGAAGCTCAAAATTTCCACGGCTGGGTTCTTTTTTTGTAGTTTAGCCTGTCTAACCGTCAGCGAAGCGGTGGGAACTGTGCTAGTATATATAATTTAGGGCACAGGTTAAGTTTTAGACAGGAAAGCAAAGGTTTCACGGCTTCACCAAGCTTCAGGGTACGGGCAGTTCTTAGTATCATTGCCAAGTGCAGTGCATGTGGGGTCAACGTACTAATGAGCCTTCCGTACATGGTCCATCGCCAATGGAAGCAACAATGCTTTGTGTTATCATATATACCAATGGGTATTCAAGTCCATAATCCTTTCACGTACAAAAGCTTCACTGCTTCACAAAGCACGGCTCCGCCTATACCCACTAATGGTGCGGGCAGCTCTCAGCACATTGCTAAGTACATACAGTAGATGCTAAACCTACTAACGAGACTCCTGTATTATTTCATTGAAATCATTTTTCCAGTAACTGAACGGCATTTTGGTCGGGGAACACTAGCACTAGACCGCCCTTCGTTCCTCATGGTGTTAATTGTGGTGAAGTGAGCATATACCGTTTTCGGTAGTGCTTCGTTTATGTTTTCTAGGGAAGAAGTGAGAGAAGCGTGATTTTGTTTTGCTTCTATGAGGGCTGAGATTTTGGTTTATCCCAGTATTGTTCACTGAAGAAAGAGCAGAAAGTGAAGTTCAAAGCAGTTTCACTTATGTGTTCAAGTTCGTTGTTCGTTAAATGACATTAAACTTGTATCTTTAAGGTTTCTTCCTTTATTTTCCTCAGTCTTTGAAAGAAAATATCAGGTGAAAAAATAAAGATACATACAGCTTTGGCCAAAGTTTTGCATTACCTTACAACATTTTAAGTTTGGCTGATAAAGTCAAATGAATCGTGCGTGTTGCATTTCAGTAATGATGCGCTGTTGATGTAGTGAATGTCTTACCACTTTGTAGTTTAAATAGTATTACCAATAAACTGCAATAAAATGAAAAAATACGATATATTAAGTCTAATATAGTAAATTATAATTACACAAAATTTTTCTGAAGAACTTCACAAATCTTGACAAGTGTTATTGAATTCATTATCAGGACTCAAATTACATCAGTGATGTTATAGGTAATTTTTGGTAATTCCTTTCTCATTTCAAAAAACAATTACCATATTTGTCGGCTTATAAAACACACTTTTTTTCCTTAAAATACCTTAAAAAATCACCCTGCGTCTTAGAAGCCGATGATGGGGATAATGATGATAATGTCAGTAATGAATCTGAAGTTGATTAATAACAAATAATAAGAGTAATAATCATATTATCTTTCTTTATTGGCTTTTGGGTTTTCTTTTTATTGAATTTTACATATCCATTGTATTAACAATAAAGTGCATCAAAAACTTTTTTCTTGAATTTACCTTTCCAAATTTAAGGTGCGTCTTTCACGGCGCAGCGTCTTGTAAGCCGTCAAATATGGGTACGTAAGTGTTTCAACTCGTTTTGCCATAGCTGTAATTAAGATTGAGTAATGCTCATGAGTAGGGGAGAGTCCGGTACATTGAGCCACTTTTCGGAAACACGGTTGTACTACAAAGGGAATTTAGGAGACAGACATAATTTGTAGACCATTATTTATTTTAGTAAACCTGCAAGCTAAACCGTCAGTTAAGTGAAGTTGGAAAAATAATTTCTTGTATATTTTTTGTTCAGAAAATTTACTTTAAAGTGGTTCAAGGTACCCCACTCGTGGGGCACTTTGAACCATGTGGTGGGGTACTTTCAACCATGAAATAAAGTTTGATTTTAACATGTATTGTAACATGTAACTAATTGCAACAGCATGTATTCTAAGATCATTATAACTATACATGAATGTGTTAATAATACAACAAAACAGTACAATCTTTTAATTAACACCACGTAGAAAATAATTAGTTGGAAAAAAATCATTTTTGTAGAGATCATCCTTGAGATCTTCACTGACAATTGTACTTTGAGAGATCAACTGCGGAATGCATCATAGATGCAATTCTTTTAGTGCCACCAGAAGTGGTAGGTTTGGGTAAGTACATGATTATGTCCTCCTTTAGTGTGGTTGACACATCTTTAATGTCAGGTTTAATGAAACGGCCGGCCATCTTCTTTGATTGTCGATAAAACTCAACTTTGTAGGGTTGCTCATCGTGTTCGTCTTGAACACCATCGATTTTGGCGACATAATGCAGAGCCTTCTTAGAATTCACTGGAAATAATCTTACTAGTATAAAGTCTCCAGTTTTGGGTTTCTTGTGCATCAGGTTCACTATAACCTCTTCAATCACGATGATCTTCCTCATAACTCTCTAGGTCTCCAGGTTGTAAAATATAAATATATCCTTAATTCTTTCATGATCGTAGGGTACATTGAGCCACGGTTCAACCAGCCCCCTTAAATGTGGCTCAAGGTACTCTATTTGATCCCGTACATATTAAACACGTGCTTTGTATATTAGAACAAGGCAGAATGGCGGATACGTAGGTCTCTGACAGTTAGCTTATATTTTCCACTATCACTATGCTCACATAACCTTTGGGGCATTCCAGTAAACATAGTATAAAAGAAACAAAATTTGCCTGAAAATTTTACTTAGGAAGGCTAAAAATGAATAGATGGATATTAACAGCAAGATAACACAAAATAAAAGTGAACAACTGTGTGCCTTAATTCTGTCACAATAGACGATCATGTACTGCTGCCATCTGTTGAAGAATATCAGAAACTGTAGGCTACAAGCTGTGTGGCTCATGGTACCCCACGGCTCAGTGTGCCCCACTCTCCTCTAATTGATTGAGTAATGCTCATGAGTAATGCTATGGCCTATGAATAAGGAGAGTAAAACTTTTCTTTATTTTGAAAACTACCAATACTATTAATATCATACTTCATCTTTCAACTCTTGGCGCTAAAAGTTGCGCGTAACCATTTGTTCTGCTTAATATCACTTCTGCAATGGGTTTTACACGTGTGTATTGCATTGAATACCACATCCTCCACTTCATCTTTCTGTTCTGTTAGCTCTCTATAAATTACAATTATGGACTTGTGTTTTCTTTCCAACAAAAAGGTATTCACAGTTTTCACAATTTTCTTGGCAAACTTTGAGATGTGTTTCAGTGAGGCATGCGAAGCCGGCGTTTGTTTTATCCGTAGTTCGTTTCAGATACAAAACTTTAACCAGAAATTGATTTGTATGTTTGCGAGTAATATTTTTATCTTTTCCCTTTGGATTTTGACTTATTTGAGCCCCAGATGTATTCTCGCTCACTCAAACATGATCGTCCCCTAAAACCTGTCTCTACTTTTTACGATAGATATCGTTTCGTGTGTGTCTGTAATTTTTTCTTAGAGGAGAATTAACAAGTTTGGGGGTGAGACCTTCCATCTGGGTGGTCTTATATGTACAGCTTCGGAAATATATTCGCAAAAACAAATAAATAAAACGAAAATCCACAATTTCTAATTAGTAATCTTTTGGGTTTTTTTTTGGGAAGTTTCAAGGTAAAAGAACAAAGTCGAATCGCATAAAATCGCCCACCAAAATTTTCCATGCAAAAAAATAGAAAATCTAACACACACACACACACACACATATATATATATATATATATATATATACAGGGTGGACCATAAATCCCAATCGGTTATAAGTAAAGCGAAAATCCATCTAGCGGAGCTCACACTGACGTAATTGATTGCTAAAGAAAGAATATGTGTCGAGATGGTTATATTTTGCACTTCCAATAATCAATAAATATTTCTAAACTTATAAACTTTTTACTTTGTTTGATTTTTTGTATTTTAGCTTTAATTATATTTGACTGGGACTTATGGGCCACCCTGTGTGTGTGTGTATATATTATTTTTCTGGCGAATTTATTTCCGTAATCGTACATGTTGATTGATTTTCACTAGTTTGATAAATTTCTCATGGAAATATCCTAAAATAAAAAATATCCTCATCTGCTTATACTCGATTGTTCATTTTTTAAGTGTATTTTATTTGGGAGTGAGTTGGGTGTTCATTGATTGGTGATAGAAGAGGCGCGTTTTACTGTATTGGCAACTTCCATAACATACGCAATCTTCGCAGATGAGTAGGGGTGGAAATTCAAATTTTTACAAAGTTCACAATAACCTTATTTGTTTGAAATATGCATAAAGCTGGATGAGAGTAGATACATTGCTCGTCTTTGTATGTACAATTTCCATCTGTAAAATATCTGCATGTAATTTCATTTGTGCTTTTCGTGAAATTTTGCTTTCTTGTTGAGTTTGCATCGCTGCAATTGTTTTCCTTCTCAATTTTCATGTCTGGCATATATATATATAATATATATATATATATATATTTTAACTGCAAACACGCAGTATAATTAACGTAAAGAACGACGCTTGTATAAGAGAATATTCCGCGCAAGATGAGGAGAGAGAACGAAACAAATGAAAAAATGAGGTAACCACCCGGGAATCGAACCCGGGATCTTCCGATTGCCGGTCAGATATGATAACCATTACACCATGGGCCTCACTCGAACAAATGCCGTAATATATATATATATATATTATATATATATATATGTGTGTGTGTGTGTGTGTGTGTGTGTGTGTATAACTTCTTTATGTGTGATTCAACATAAGGTTGTTAAGCAATTAAAATTTTTTGGAAATGTTGCGTTTTAAGCTTTGCGTTGAAATTATAACACTGGGGAACAAATTTCAAATGTTTGTCTATTGAATTAGATTTGACAGTTAGTTCTAGGTAATTTGGGTGCGCTGAGCACGAATTTTTACTCGGTTTTGCTCTATCAGGTCCTGATTTTGCTCAACACCCCTCCTCTTTCGTCGTATTCATAAAAAGGTTTTTTTCTCAATACTCGCTGTCTTTTTGCAGTTACACATTATGCAACTAGGTTTTTATCTAGGTATTCGTACCTATTGTTATGGTATTGTTGTATTATGTATATTTTTATATGTAACACCCTAAAAATATTTTTAATTTTGTCATTTTTAACCCATTTTAATATTAGTAAATTAAGCTAAAAATATCATAGAATTCTAAAATTTTCTCGAGCGTTCCTGTTCTCTGTAGAGTATTCTAGAGGGACAACTAAAATATATAAAAGCGACTCGTTTCCAGAGTTAATCAGTCAATTCAATCAGTCAGTCAGTCAGTCAGTCAGTTGAGTTAGTTAATTAAGTTTGGGCATTAACATAATTTTGAATTGGCATATGATTTAGTGAGTAATTTTGTCATCGTGATTTAATATAGTTGATTTAATTAGACGTAATTTATATTGTACCTACTCATCCGTGTTTCTAGTTTAATTTCATAGATTGTAAGTACCTATTTCATAATAAGTACCTATTTAAACTAATTTTTGTGTTTATATTTCAGATTTTCTTAAATTTATATGAATTAAGGGCTTTAAATACCTTTACAAATTGGCAGAACAATCAAGCAATATGTCATCAAGCACTAGAAAGTTCAAATGCAAAAACAACCCTGATTCCTTGTTATATATGTGGAAATTTTACACTTCCACATCAACGAGCAAATATAACTGACTTCGTAAAAAGAGCTTACTTAGCTTATTTTGGCATAAAACTGGGGGACCAAGATAAATCGTGGGCTCCACATAAAGCCTGCACTATATGCATTGAAAGACTGCGACATTGGACGAAGGGTTCGGATTCAAAAATACCTTTTGGAGTTCCGATGGTAAGTTTATGATTTCATAAAACTACGTAATTTAATCACTAGTATACTGTAACTTACCTAAATGTAATTGTAACTTAGGTACATAAACAAAAATTTACAGAAAATGTTTATAAGAATCTCAAATATTGCATAAGGTTGAAACACATAGAAATGTTAAATGTTTGGGTGATAACTTTTGATAAAATTCATAAAAACAAGTCTCTCGTCGCTTTTGTTAACGCTTTACAATTTTTTTTCCATATCAGGTGTGGCGAGAGCCTACTAACCACGAGACCGATTGCTACCTTTGCTTTGTCAAGACTTCGGGCTTCACTAAGAAAAATAAACATTGTATCGAGTACCCAAATTTCGACACCGCGATACGACCTGTGCTACATTCAAATGAGATCCCCATTCCAAAATTTAAGGGTCTGCCAACTCAAGAATTAGTTGAAAATGTTCCTGAAAATATTGTTATGCACTTTGAGGAGTCAGACACCGATTTTGACCCCAGCGTATTTGAAAGTCAAACGATCCGCAAAAGTTTAACCAGGCCGAGTTGAATGATCTTGTAAGGGATCTAAATTTGCCAAAAAAGGCTGCGGAAATTTTAGCTTCAAGACTTAAAGAGAAAAACTTGCTTACTTCAAACACATACATTTCATTTTACAGAAAAAGAGAAGAAGAACTTGTTAAATATTTTAGAACAGAGGATAGTTTAGTATATTGCTGCGACATAGTTGGTTTGTTAAAGAAGATGGGGGTTGAGTCTTACGATGCAAATGATTGGCGCTTGTTTTTAGACAGTTCGAAAAGAAGTCTTAAGTGTGTGTTGTTGCATAATGGCAATCTATACGGCTCGATACCGATTGGGCACTCAACAAAATTAAAAGAAAAGTATGAACATATAGAAAAGGTTTTAAATCTTATCAAATATAGGGAGCACGAGTGGATCATATGTGTTGACTTAAAAATGGTTAATTTTCTGCTAGGACAACAAGGAGGGTATACTAAATATCCCTGCTTCCTTTGCTTATGGGACAGCAGAGCCAAGGAAGAACATTATTTCAAACAAATCTGGCCAGCACGAACATCACTTACTGTCGGAGAAAAAAACGTAATTAATCCACCTTTAGTGAGCAGAGATAAAACCATATTTCCTCCTCTGCATATAAAACTAGGCCTCATTAAACAATATGTAAAAGCTTTAGATACGAACGGCGAGTGTTTCAAATACATAACTTCAAAATTTCCAAGTTTAAGTTATGAAAAAATCAAGGCGGGAATTTTCGACGGTCCACAAATAAGAACAATGATTAAAGACAGCAATTTTCCTAATGTCATGAATGAACGCGAAAAAAATGGCTGGTTCTCATTCGTGGACTTGATAGAAAACTTTTTAGGCAATTATAGGGCAGATAACTACGAAGAAATCGTAAAAAAACTTTTAAGGGACTACAAAGAGTTAGGTTGCAATATGAGCATAAAAATGCATTTTTTGAATAGCCATCTTGACCAATTTCCAAGTAATTTAGGTGATGTAAGTGACGAACAAGGGGAGAGATTCCACCAAGATATAAAAATTATGGAGGAACGGTACCAAGGCCGCTGGGATTCCCACATGATGGCTGATTACTGCTGGTGCTTGAAAAGAGACCTGCCATCAACAAGCAAATACGCTAGAAAGTCTTACAAAAGAAAATTTTTGCCACAGTGAAAGCTTCATATCTGTTTGTTTTTTTATTTTAAGTCATTTCTATCGTTATAATGTAATTTTACTGTAGTTTGAACTGCTTGTATTCATGAAACTTGAAAAAAAAATTTAACACATGACTTAATTTTTTAGTCCTAATTTGAAAAATCTGGAAAATGGCACATAGGCTGTCGACAAGAATCAGGACCTGATAGAGCCAAACCGAGTTGAAATTCGTATTCAGCGCACCCAAATTACCTAGAATCAAGTGTCAGATATCATTCAATAAAATACGTGTTGCCAGTGTAATGTTTACACTGAAATATTTCATTTCATTTTTTTAGCGCAAAAGACTTTTCATCAACAATGTTGGTTGTACGTTGCTGCGTCTTTTATTTCTATTTAGTGTAACTTGTTTTTTGAAGGCTTTGCAATTTTATTTTTTAAATTTGGAAAATGAAATGCAAAATCGAAAATAAATTTTGGGGTTAAAGAAGGGGAAGACTTTCGATCGAATATTTACGATGAAGTTAATGTCTGTGTGACACGAAGAAGCAATGACGGTTTCACCCCTTGATCTTTATTCGCGCCTGGAATTAATTCACGGGCACTCCAACTCAAAACTGTATCTACTAAATACGCTTTATGGAAAAATGTACACTAACAAATACGACTGGATAGAGAAAAATATATATCCTCCCTTTTTGTACATAAATATAGAAATAAATAACTACAAAGTTTACCTTTTGAAGCTCACTTCTTTTAATTTCATAAATAAAAATAGCAGAAATATGGAAAAAAGTTAGAAAAATCATATGGTATAATAATAATAATCTTCTATCTATATTATAATAAGAGAGCTGTCTGTCTGTCCGTCCGTCCGTCACACTTTCAGAAATTGTGAGAAAAAAATTCAGAAATTGTATTACGGGCGGCAATTTGAAGCTCAAGATTTTCATGACTGTGTTCTTTTCTGTAGTTTAGCCTGTCTGTTTGTCTGTTTGTGAAATTTATCCCGGGCAGTAATGGGGGAAGGGTGGGGGTGGGGGTAATGGGGGAGGGGTGGGGTAATGGGGAGGGGTGGGGGTAATGGGGGAGGGGGTTAGCCCCCAAGTTGCATGAATGGGGGTGAGGAGGTTTTGGAAGATACCAGATTCAGAAATGTTGACACAATGTGAAGCTCAAAATTTTCACGGCTGCGTTCTTTTCCGTAGTTTAGCCTGTCTAACCGTCAGCGAAGCGACGGGAACTGTACTAGTAATAATAATAACAATAATAATAATAATAATAATAATAATAATATATTCATAAATTGAGGAGAGAAATAAATAAGAGGAATTTGCCAACCGGAGAAAATTTTAATTTTTTTCTGCTTCGCATTTGGTTCACGTTCCTGCAACGATTTCAAAAGTCTCTCTTGAAATTAAAATTGTTTCACGTACCGATTTCTATCTGAAGATTTCATTTTCAGCGGATCACACTCAATGTTATATATTTAGTAGCAATACAGCACCTTTTTCGCATTCATAAAGTATTGATCTAACAGACTTTTTGTCACTTCGAATATTTTAATGCTTACGACAGATGTTCTTTCGAATTTTTAATTTATATTAAGGTTTATTTTCAGATAAATCGAAAAGTTACGTTATAGTTTTTAGTTTTAGATTGTTCAGTTAAATATTGTTTTAAGTTGCCTCAGTATATAGAGTGTGTGTGTGTGTGTGTGTGTGTGTGTGTGTGTGTGTGTGTGCGCGTGCGTGTGCGCGTAGGCACAGGGCATAATTGAGATCGAGTGTGTGATAATTCACAGAGATGTAGTTGGGTAATTCTTTGTAAGGTAAAACTTTTGGAATCTCGAAAAACTTTTTAACTTATAAAAATCTCGAAATTTTTAATGTCCGAAAAAAGATATGTTGGTCCTGATTAGGTTAGGCTAGTCAAGGTTTGGTTAGATTAGGTTAGGCTAGATTAGTGAGTACCTCACTATCTAATGACGTAACAGAAGACCCCTCCACTTCTGGCGCTCAGTTGCGTCCGAAACACTTATTACCCCCTTCTCGGTTCGATAGCACTAAAGTTAGGATAAATTAGGTTTGGTTACTTAATTTTCAAGATACATACGTTTAAAAAAGTTGGTACCTCGCTTATGTAGAGATACGCACATGTGTGTGTGTGTGTGTGGGTGTGTGTGTGTGTGTGTGAAATGCCCTAAAGATTTTCACAGGGTTAAATTGGTAACGTGAATGTGAAATCTATATAGACGACGACTTTGAAATTGAGTTTGGAGCCAATGACATTTGATTAATATGCGTCAGAGAGGACACCAGACAATACACTCTATTGCTCGTGTCTCCCTCTTGAGCATATTAAACAGCATTCCTTCAAAGCAAACATGAATTCGCAAGGTCAGATTTCCGCTTCGCAACCTGTGCGCATTTAGGGAAACTTACAAAGGACTAGGACGGGTCAAAAATTGAAAATTTTAATTTTTTCAGATAATAATAATTGGTCCTTTGCTTAAAATATACTTTACTGAATATTAAATGAAAATATTGTTATTTATCTTTTACTATTTTAATCTATATTTCTTCTCCAATTTAGGAGTGAATAATAGCTTAATTTATCAAAATAATTTTTTTTATTTTTTAATACATTATAGAATATGCTAAAATTATATTCATATAGGGCCTACTTTTCACCTTACAAACTGAAATATTTAATAATGAAAGATTTTAAAGCAGATTTTTAGAAAATGTTGATTTTTAAAAATTATTTTGATATATTTCTTTCGATAAATTATTTTGAGTAAAAATTACTAAATTATTTCTAGTAAAAATTACTAAATTATTTCTAATAAAAATTACTAAATTATTTCTAGTAAAAACTACTAAATTATTATATATTAATTATATATTATTATATATTAATTATTATTATATATATTTATTATTATTGTACGTATGTAGAGGGTGTCCATAAATGATTACCCTGATTAAAGCATGCTATAACTTTTAAATAAACACTCGTATTCAAACATAGTTTTAATCATAAGTAGATAAACATACAAAGTTTTGATACATAGTTAATGAACTTAATAAGCTTCCACATGTGCACCCCTAGTGGCACGTAAAATGTCTAAACGGTATTCACACTCACGCCACACATTTTCCAACATTTGTGGGTTAACTGTTGCAATTGCATCCGTAATGCGTTCTCGCAATGTCCTGATATCTGGAACAACTGTTGCATAAACCAAATCTTTAACATGAACCCAGAGAAAGAAATCCAGCGGGGTAATGTCGTGATCGTGGGGGCCATGGGATTGGCCCGTCCCTGCCAATCCATCGATATGGAAATGTTGCGCCGAGAGTTTCACGAATAACATGCGCCCAATGAGGGGGTGCCCCATCTTGTTGGAAGATGACAGTTGGCTGCCTGTCCTGCAGCTGGGGGATGGCGTAATTGGTGAGCATATCCAGGTACACAGTTGCGGAAACAGTGTTCTCAGCGAAGAAGAAAGGACCAATTATCTGGTCATGCATTAGTCCACACCAGACATTGATCTTCGGACTGCCCCGAATATGCTCCCTTACGACACGTGGGTTTTCCGATCCCCAAATACGCACATTGTGTCTATTGACTCTACCACTAAGATGAAACGTAGCCTCGTCTGAAAAGCAGACACGTAACAAGAAGTCATTATCCTCGTCAATGCTGTTCAAAATGTCAATAGCGAATTGTTCACGTTTTGGACGGTCATCAGGCTTCAGTTCTTGAACAATTTGTACCTTGTGGGCGTGTAACTTCAAACGTTTGTGTAACACCTTGTGCACCGTAGACTTCGGTATCTTTAGTTGGCATGAAGCTTGTCTCACCGATTTCCTTGGTGACCGTGTGAAAGCAGTTTGAATGTTTTCCACTGTCCCATCGGAAACTGATGGTCTACCACTGCTCTTTCCCTTTTTCCACGTTTCCAGTTTCCAAGAATTTTTTCATCCACGACTTAATTAACTTCACATCAGGTGGATTCTTTCCATACTTTGTTCTGAACCTTCGCTGAACACTGACAGGAGATTTTGTTTCTGCAAGCCACACAACACATTGTGCCTTCTCTGTCACAGACGCCATCTTAACTGAACAGCTACTACAGCGCTCCTAGCTGCGAATGCGGTAGACGAAACACACCAGCACAGAAACTCTATGCGTGTACGAGATCACCTGTAAAAAGAAAACGGATGTAAGATTCGTCATTAAAACATGAGAGCATACTGTTTTCAGGGTAAACATTTATGGACACCCTGTATATTTATTATTATTATATATTAATTATTATATATTACTAAATTATTATACTCTTGCATATAGGAAGAAATTCGAAACACACTCTCTCTCTCTCTCTCTTTCTCTCTCTCTCTCTCTCTCTCTCCCCCAAGCTATGAAATTGCTTCCACATTATTATGTTTAATGAAGCCAAGAACGACTGCTCTGACCTGCAATAATGACAACCACAGTGGCAAGACCAACAACTAAAAATTGATGAGTTTGATTTGTGAGGACATCTACGAGTATTGTACAACCTTTGAAGAGGAATGATGTTATTTTCGTTATTGTTTGTAATTCATTTTATTTGCTACATTTTAAACCTTTTCACGGAGACGTCACAGTATCTGAAGAAACTGAAACTTGGGATCATTAATGCATAGATTCCTTTATGCGTGTGAACGGAAGCATGAAAATTCGAAACGGAACAGATTCAGAGGTTTTGGAATCACCCACAAGCGGTTCTACGGCCACGAATCTATTTCCAAGAAGAAAGTATCATCATTTATCATTTTCAGTGTAATCTGAGACGAAGGCCAGGAAAGAGACCTTGAAGGAACTTTCCTCTAAAATTTAGGAAAGAATTAAAGCGTTCGGTGAAGTTAATAATTGTCTTATCCATTGCTTGATAAATGAGAGAATGTGATGATCGGCTCACTCTGTAAACATCTACGGGTGTCAGGAAATGATTGCCCCCCCCTGTAGAGCAAAAACTAGAAGAGATAGATAAAAACCGGCGAGACCATTTGAAAGAGCGTTAAAATCTGAATAAAATCCATTATATTCTATTCCTGTGATTTTAATTCTTACCATTTTTTTCCCCACAGAAACCATGGCATCATCTATTTTGAACGATTCAGAGAAAAAGCGAGTTCTTGACCGCATTCGAGCTGTCACATTTCGTGAAGCAAAGGAAGCTGGTGCAACTTTCATAACTCGACACTGGGTGGCTGAAAGATTAAAAAGATCAGAATACTTTGTCAAAAGGAATTGGAATAAGAATCCTGAAGATTGTGAAACAGAATTTCGAGGAGGAAGACCGGAGAAATTATCTCAAGAATCGAAAGACATTGTGCTTGCTGCATCACGGCGCCGAAAGAAGAGCTGCTCTGAGGTAGCGAAAGAGATACTTATCCGTCGTGGTAAGATAGTCAATCGGCAACTTGTGCATCAATTTCGAGTTCGCCAAGGCTTGAGTGCTTGGCATAAAATAGCTAAGCCACGGAAGAGTGATCTTAATATTGAAGATCGGCTATGGTTTTGTGATTATCTTGAGGAATGGACGGAAGACGATTTCCTTCACTTGGTTGTCAGCGATGAATTCTTCGTTTATGTCTCCAGAAAACCAAATTTTCAGAATGATCGGGTTTGGGCAACAACTCCTGATGAAGTCCTAGACGACCAGAAGTATCGAGAAATAGTAAAAAATCCAGCATGTGTGGGTATTTTCATTATGTTCGCTATTCGGAAGCTCATCTGGGTTATCAAACCAAGAGGAACCAGTTGGGATGGGCCTTATTTTCGAAATGTAATTTTAGCCCATGTAATTCCGTTTTTGAAAGACCCCGAGTGTGTTTTGGATGTTGAACAGGCAACCTTTCTTCACGACAAAGCCCCCTGTATGAAAGCACTTGCGACTCAACAACTGCTTAAGGACAATAACATTGATTTTTTCGGAAATAATGAATGGCCTGGCAATTCTCCCGATCTTAATGTCTGTGAACATGTCGGATCCATCATGAGGGATCGGGTGGAGTCCTTAATGCTGGAACAACCCATTCAGAATCGGTATTCAACAGAAATTATGACTGCAAAGATCAACGAAGTCCTTGAAGAAATGAGTCATGATACCGATCTCTTTGAGACACTTCTGGGATCATACCCCCGTCGATTAATGGCCGTCAGAGCTGCAAATGGGGGCAACACCCGATATTAAAACAAGTTTTTTTTATTCAAAATTAAACGCTCTTTCGCGTGGTTTTGTCTGTTTTTTCTATTCCTTTCAGTTTCTTCTGTACAGGGGGGGGGGGGCAATCATTTCCTGACACCCTTTACATGAACGTAACTGCATCGTAACTTCCAGAACTTGAAGTGAACCAAAAGGGAACCGAAATCTAAACCTTTGAGGCTCAACGATGTATTATATATATACATGCATGGTCTGTGTGTAACATACTGTATATACAGGGTGTTTCACAAAAGGTCTGCCATACTTTGGGGGTGATTTGAGGGGTGATATCAAGTAAAAAAGTTAATACAACATAGGTGCTATTTCCAACCGTTGCAGAGCTACGGACGTTTTAAGATGTGCAAACAACAAATCCCTACTTGTGTATAATTCGATAGATGGCAGCACTGGTGGTAGTTTCGGTTAACGAAGTTACCACTACTAATCCTCAGTTTTTTCTTTCAGTTGATTCTGATCTGTGGTACGAGACACTGTGTTGCTAAGGTGACAATCAAAATGAATCAACAATTTACACCCGCTAAATACGACAATATCCATTTCATTTATGGATTCTGTGATGGTAACAGCAGAGCGGCAGTTGAGGAATATCGAAGACATTTTCCGAACCGCCGAATACCGAACAGGCAAGTGTTTAGTGACACACACCAGAAATTAAGGGAAACAGGGACAATTGTTCCACGTAACGAAAAACATGTAGCACGACGGCTCGTTGCTGTGGAGGAGCGCATACTGGACCTAGTACAACGTAGCCCAACTACCAGTGTTCGAAGGATTTCTAGACGAATTGGTGAATCTGCATCGCGTGTATAGCAAACCATACACGATGAGGCTTTGTATCCTTATCATTTGCAACGTGTACAAGCTTTTCAACCGGATGATTACGATAAACATGTTCAATTTTGCCAGTGGATGGTTATGCATCGCCAAATTCTTAATCGCATACTGTTTAGTGATGAAGCACAATTCATTCGGGATGGAATTAACAATAGACGAAATTCCCGCCGATAATCCCCACGGTATCGTTGAAGGAAACTTTCAACGTCGATTCTCGGTGAATGTTTGGTGCGGTGTAATTGGAGATCAGCTGATTGGACCGTTCGTTTTGGAACAACCATTAACTGCTGATATTTATCTGAACTTCCTGACGAACGAATTGCCGTTTTTGATGGAGAACGTGCCCTTGGAGACAAGGCGCACGATGTTCTTTCAGCACGATGGGGCGCCACCTCATTTTGGTTGTCATGTTACGGATTACTCGAATCAGCAGTATGGGAATCGTTGAATTGGTCGTGCTGGTCCAATATCGTGGCCCCCGAGATCTCCGGACCTACCCCTTTAGATTTATTTTTATGGGGCCTTATGAAAGAGATGGTCTACAAGACCAAAGTACAAACGAGAGAGGAACTATTGCGTCGGATTATAGATGCCGCTGCTTACATACGAGAACACACTGAGATGACTCAATGGGCAGTGGACTCTTGTTTGGAACGAGCAAGGCTGTGCATTGAAAACCTAGGCGGACATTTTGAACATTTATAAGGTGTATCTCATAAAATGTAGCAATAAATACATCAGATTAATATTCTCGTTTATTTTTTCCCACACCTTAAAACGGCCGTAGCTCCGCAACTGTTGGAAATAGCACTGATGTTGTATTAACTTTTTTACTAGATATCGCCCCCCAAAGTATGACAGACCGGTTGAAACACCCTGTGTATATATATATATTATATACATACACACCTTTGGTTAGCTTCCGCCCGAATTGTTCATTCATTCTGACGAAGGTCAAGCTTTTCACTCCACCTTAGACCTACAGTTTAACGTGGAATCCGAACCACGCCCCATCAGCAGCCCAGCGTCTTAACTACGAGGCCACCTAGGCCACCTATATATATATATATTATACAGTATATATATAAATTTTGAAAAAATTGTCTAATGTGTACGATGTATGTATGTGTAGTGAAGAATAGAAGACGAAGTGTGTGTTTGAGAGCATGCTGGACTGCTCGCAGGGTAGATGAGAAGGAAAACGATCACTTAAGGAGGACAGTGACAGGAGAAGCAGATGTTCTAGCACTCCCTGTCCTCTGCCTAACGTTCCTCCCTTGAGTACTTTCCTGGTCGATTGGTGTCTACAATTTCCTCCTATACCAAAAACTGAATATAACCACATTAATATTCAAAATTATACATGCCTATATACTCTTAATGTATTTACTGATTTCATATTTGATTACATATATTAAATATTAAAATATAATTAAAATTGATAACGTTTTTTCATGGGGAATTTAGTTCTCCTCCCAAACACCAGATGGCAGAAAAAGCTAACACAAACGTGGGAGGAGTTTCAGATCTTGTTTTAAATTATGGATCTTGTTATAAATTACTTTTTTTTCCGACCTGCGTCTGATTTTTGGACACTCACCAAATTAGCCCTAGTTAGGCATAAACTAGATGTAAGTTGCTGTGGGCTGAGTAGATTCGCAGCAGGGGCCCCAACTCCTGGTTATTATTAACCAAAGTTAATAATGACATTCAATAAAAAAACACTTGAACCCATGCTTAACAAGGTCAGAAAATGCTAACAAATTATAATGCACAAGCACCGAAGGTTATGCATTTTGCAAATTTACACATTTTGAATACTACATTCATATGGCGATTTTCACACAGGGACTTCCATTACTAGACTTAAATAGTAACCAAACAAAACAACCGAAGGTCTAACCCAGAAGTGACCAAATCTTATGAAAAAAAGGAAAAGTGACAAAAGTACCTCATAAAATAGTACTGTTAATCTAAAACGTGACTCCACCACATCTGAAATTCACATTTTGACTTAAGTGATAAAGCAGATTTGGTAAATTTCCGTCAGAATTTTTAATTTGGCATTAAATTCAGTTTATATGAAATGGGTAGGTGTGCCTATAACTCAGTATAAGGCTTCTAGGTACTTGTAGGTTATCTCCCCCCCCCCCCCCACACCAATTTTGACAGAATATTTTCGTTAAAACTAACGAAAATGTCACGACTTAACCTAACCAATTATCAAGGGCGTACAGATATGGCGAGGATATAGCCAACTACACATGTATTATTTGCATAATACGGTAAACCGTAGTTGTGGACCCAACTACTGGGGCACATACCCAAAATGTGGAAAGGATGTGTCGCTCCGCAAATTAGCAAAACAAAAGGCAACACGGCACACACCGCCAAATGCTAGATTCGTATTTGTGTGAATACCTGTGGCGATCCAGACTACATGGTCAAGATCTTTTTGAAGACATACTTGGTTCAATAGTTGTATTTTGGCCTCCAGAGTAACATAAAAAATTTATGTTTTAATAAATATATATTTTTATACTTTGTATCTATGCGTCATAGTAAATACTATTCCAGAAATAAACAATGTTACAATTAATAATAGATCAACTGTACGCCCTTGATAATTGGTTAGGTTAAGTCGTGATATTTTCGTTAGTTTTAACGAAAATATTCTGTCAAAATTGGTAGGGGGGAGATAACCTACAAGTACCGGTTTCTAAGCTCATCATCAAAGATGTACCGATTCCACAATTTTACCGATGATAATTCCGATGCCGATTCCAAATTATATATACAGTATATCATATACATATATATATAATTTATTTATTTAGGAAATTAGTACTCAGTATTACTGTTTTTAGATTTTTCAGCTCTGAATGCTCAAAATTCTACATTCAATAAAATTAGGTATAAAAATAAATTGAAGATTATTAATTTGGTTTTCTTTATTCTCCATAAAATATTTTTTATAGGATAAAGCAGAGTTTCCCAATCTTTTGCGGTCACGGACCCCTTTCTAACTCTGGTAACTTCTGCGGTCGCCCCTCCTTCTGCATAACGCTAATTTGCTTAGCTTTTCAATATAGAAGAAAAAATACAAATTGCGAAAATTAGTGTACTTTTTATTGTCACAAGAAAAACTTTTACAGTAAACATTAAAAAGCAGGTAAGTATAACACGAACTATTATTTTTGTTAGTGTAGTAACCAGTAAATATTAATTTTTGTCTCCACCAGTTTTTTGACGGTCCTAATTTGATATAAGGATCCCGATTGGATGAAAGTTGATGACGTTGTCATAAGCTATGGCCAATCATTGCAAATCCTATTCATGTCGTTATCAACTTTCCGCCAATCAGAATTCATGTTACAAATTTGGACACACACACACACACACACACATATATATATATATATATATATATATATATATATATATATATATATATATATATATATATATATGCGTGGCTCTAATCTAATGGGGCATAAGTACACCTAACTCCGCATAAGATATACTAACCCATTTTACTAACCTAACCTAATCACATCACCTAACATAACGTACGCCCAGATTTACTAATGTAACACGATAACGTCATCATCTTTCAGTCATTCAGGATCCTTATAACAAATTTGAACTTGGTCAAAAAAATGGTGGCTGCAAAACTTGAATATTAGCCAAATAACATATAATATTGGCTCTTGTCTATTTAGGTAAGGTCATCATGAAGCTTATAAATGTGACAACTGTTATCATTTATAATGCTTGGAAATGAAAAGTTATTTGAAGTTGGTCTTTAATGTATGAAGTTTAATAATAATTTCTGTTACTGTCGGTTTTAAATATTTTAAAATATCTCCATTCTTTGTTGTTTGGTTTCAGTCAGTTTGCGGAAAGGTGAATTTTCACTTAATCCATCTCATGATGAAGGAACCGAGTTTCTTTACTGCGCTGCTATTGTTTGATGTAACTACTGGAACAGATAGGCTATACGAGCTTAAATTGTTGACATACATGAACAGTTCAACAAAATCGATCACAGTTAAGTTTAGCTCCCAGTGTACCATCGGTTCAATAGTCGGTATACACGAGTTACGTCGTGGCCACGTCGCAACACCGCTTCAAGTTAGATCAGTGAAGTTAAACGATGTTAGGTCTTTTCAGTACTTCACTGGTTGGCCGTCCTCCGCGTTCAGATGATGTAATAACTCATAAATAGTTCATATCTTGCATAAAACTGTAGGTCCAGACGATCACATGACGTAAGTTGCCACTACGAAGGAAGTTAAACAGCCCCAAACATTATTATTATTATTATTTGTCTAAATACACTGGACCACACCTACCTTACGATTCAGCGTATTCTAAGTAATGAAACCGATGGTAAATGTCATGATTATGTGAAAAAGCATTTTTAAGCATTAGCGCTTAATTCTGGTTGAATTTTTTATATTTTTACGAGCGGAAGCTTTTGTAAAGAAGGTTCAGTAAAATATATACTGTAATTTTAAGACAACTTTAAACTAATTTTTCAAATGAGTCAAAAAGTGGAACTTATGCTGGGTAAAAACGGATGAGAGGTGGCAGAATTTTTAATTAAAAAGACAAAGAAATTTAGGACGTTCAAAATCCGACACTTTTAAATTAAAGAGATGAAGAAATTTAGAACGTTCAAAATCCGACACTTTTTAATTAAAGAAATGAAGAAATTTAGAACGTTCAAAATCCGACACTTTTTAATTAAAGAGATGAAGAAATTTAGAACGTTCAAAATCCGACACTTTTTTAGTTCATCAAATACTACAGCTATCCTGCAATGAAGGACACTTAGCTTACCTTGGTTCTTACTTGGGATACCTGGTCCTGGAAACGAAGCTTCCATCATGGATACATACACCGGTGCACGCGTGTTTGCTGACGACATTTGAGAAGGAGAAATTTTGGTGCTCTTCCAATATGTGCTCTACCGCGAAATTTACATTCCAATACGTGATCTACCTTAGATTATTCGGATTAGCAGCAGGTACGTTAGTTAGCCTTATAGGGCTAACTAACAAAAATATCACGACTTAACCTAACCAATCGTCAAGGGCGTATAGTTGACCTAACGATTGGTTAGGTTAAGTCATGATATTTTCGTTAGTTAGCCTTATAAGGCTAGTTTCACGGTAGAGCACGTATTGGAATATGGTAGATCACAGTTTCGCGGTAGAGCACATATTGGAAGAGCACCGAAATTTTTAATAGAAAGTACAAAGGCTAAAGCCATTCTCATCGACAAAATTTGTTCAGTCAACATCTGTCAGTCAGCCTTTGGCGTTTATTACCATTTGATCACCGATGCTAAATCGAATCCTAAATTTCGGTATCAAAATAACAAATTAATGTACTTTAATGTTTTGCCAGAAAGCAAGGAATTTTATTGATATTAAGAACATAATTTTAGGTTATAATTTAGTGGGTTTTTTTTTATCCATTAGTCACATGTTCTTCAAATTGAAAGAAATACACTTGAAAGAAATACACTCTCAACGATTTTTACTTGGGATTTCACGAAATAAACGCCAAAGGCTGACTGACAGATGTTGACTGAACAAATTTTGTCGATGAGAATGGCTTTAGCTTTTGTACTTTCTATTAAAAATTTTACGAGAGACTTCATGACATCACGAGTTGAACAATCTTACTGTAACATATATATATAATATATATATATATATATATATTTATATATATATATACACACACACACTGTGTATATATATATATAGAGAGAGAGAGAGAGAGAGAGAGAGAGAGAGAGAGAGAGAGAGAGAGAGAGAGAGAGCACGCACTCATCCAATTTTAAGTTAATGAATTAGAAATTACTTAATTGAACAGAATATAATGTTTTATTTGTTAAGATCTTTCAAGAAGTTGATTGACTTTTACAAAAAATTTCACTCATTAATTTAGATTTCGTGTTTAATATTGGTAAAAAAGTTTGAACTTTTCGCGTTTACTTTTCCTGTCTATAAGATTAAGACTGATGTTGAGATATAGAGATTAAAATATTTTAACATAATTAATACTGTTTAGTGTTTTACTAATTTATATGCAAATGAATATACCTTATAAATCTTTGCTCTCCGACAAAGGAATATCTTAGAGACATGTCACAATGGAATGAAACAACTAAAGCTGAGGATAAAATTCGGATTTCACAACGAAAGTGCGGGGGACTTGCTATGAAGTCACGACAAAACGTCACAGCAAACGTCACAACAATTCGATGAGACAAAACCAGTCAAAAAGGATAATAATTCCGTTGGAAAATTGATTGGACACTTTTTTTTTGGGGTATGAAGTGAAAATAATTTGGGATGATATAATTAACCGAGATCTTCGGTTTCTGTTGAAAAGAATTAAAAACTTGGCAACTCGAACTATTGTATCTAATCTCCACTAAATCCAGTTATAGTAGTGTCTAATGTCTATACTCTATAGGACACATTTCCTGCTGTCCCTTCCCTTATATATATATATATATCATAGGTGGACGAATCGGAATGCCAATCCGAATGTTGTGCATAGATTCTGATTCTGCTTCGTTGTTCTCATGGATTCAGATTTTATATAAAAAAAGAAACTTTTCGGAATTAGATTTGATTTGTGAAAATTTAATGTAGATTGAATTAGATATTCATTTGAAATTAAACAGGATTTCATGGAAGAAAGCACTAGCAAATATAAGTTTACCCGAATTCTGCAGGTAAACCTTTGAAGAAGTTACCCAAAATATTTACTTAAACTCCTTCTTCGGGGGCAAGGAACCAGCAACTTGGGGCTACATCTGTTTACGTTGTTTAATTTTTGTTTCGTTATTTTGTGCATAAAGTACTTGTAAGGTTTATATATTTCTAAAAATTAAGTTTTTTAGCTAAGGCAACCCATTGTTGGTGATTACATTTCAAAGTTTTGCTAAAAGAAATTGCGGTCATGTATTTATTTCAGCGGTAATTCAGTATAACTTCGTCTCGAAAAGTGTATACATGCAGATAATTATTCTACGGGATCACAGAAATCTTTACGTATAGAATCAGTTTTGGAGTGAGTGGGAATAAAGTACAGTACGTGATTTATGCTAAAGCAAACTACGAGTATAGTGTTTACATCTCTTTACAATTCTCGTCCAACTCCACCTTATTAATGTATGTACGAGTATCTTTTTTTCCCTCTATCATTTTGAGCCTGACGAGGTCTTGGGTAGACATGAAGCTTTGCATCTTATTCATAAAGTTTTATTGAAAAAAATAATTTTATTGGAAAAAAAACATGAGAATAAGAGACATGAGAAAAAGAGAGGGTTTACAAAAAACCTCTTTCAGCAGTCTACATTTCCTCACCGATCGTTGCAGACAACCTCTTTCAACACGTCCAGTTATGGAAACTCCATTTTCTTACGAATAAACTTTGTTTCGGTTAAATCTGATTATTTCACGTAACTCGTCTATCTTCGTATTAAATTTAAAATTATATACTCGTATATTATCATATATTAATGGACATTTAATTTAATTGTTATTCCATATGTTTGTCATATTACCGCTGAATAAATCTTCAACCGAAATTTATTGTTGTCAATTAATCGTTAATAAAACTAAAACTACCTTACCTATTATTTATTCCGAGAGTAATTATATTGGGTGATTACAAATTATCTTCCCGATTTTAAACATTTATTATGAAAAAACTAACAAAATTACAGCGAAAAGCAAGATATACAAATAAAGAAGAACCCAAAACGTTTTATTTATGAGCTATTGAACTTCAATATGAGCTCTTTTCGTGGCTCTGCAGACATCAAAGTGGTATTCTGTTTCCCTGCATACATTTTGTGGCATATCATACTGAACTTTTCTAACAGCGTCACGTATCCTTTCCTTTAAATGTTCCAAAGTTGTTGCCATTGGTGGGGCGAAAACTTAATTTTTGACAGCCTCAGAGGAAGAAGTCAAGGGGGGGTAGATCGGGCGAACATGCCGACCAAGGAATGGGCCGCCCACGCCCGATCCAACGATCAGGCAATGGCTCATTCAGGAATGTTGTAATCTCAAAAGGAGCTCATATTGAACTTCAATAGCTCGTAAATAAAACTGTATAAGTTCTTCTTTATTTGTATATCTTGCTTTTCGCTGTAGCTTTGTTAGTTTTTTTTTCTAATAAATGTTTAAAATCGAGAAGATCAATTGTAATCACCCGGTATATATTTTAAGCCTAAAACCAAGTCTAAGCTTTTATCTGCAAATAATGACCACTGCAAAGTGGAGTGGTCATATATATATATATCCCGGAACGCAAACTACCGTCTGTTCCCCATTGTCACCTCCACTAGATTTCCTTTTATGTGGCATTGAGAAAGACAGTTTTTACAAGGTGAATAGTGACAATGTATCGGTTTTATGTGACCGAATTCTTACTGTAATTAACATGGTCACCCCTGACATGTTGACAAACAATACTTGAAAGGTAGAGTACCGATTAGATGCGTGTCTAGATACAATGATATATACACATGTCGAGACTGTCTGTCGTTCCAAAATAACTTGGTGGGTGTAATAGTGTAACCATACGTTGCAAACCTTTCATAGATATATATTTATTTTACTGCAGACATTTCTTGCATTTATATATATATATATATATATATATATATATATTACTTACTTTATGTGAGTTCGAACGACGGTTCAGGATCGATCTGCGGTCGACCCCTCTGCAGCATCCCGCCTCATTTACGGGATTTCGAAATATATGGGATTTGACGAAGGTCAAGCTTGTTGCTCCTCTTCTTATATATATATATATATATATATATATATATATATATATATGGCCCTGCGAAGCTTCGAGATTCGATTTGATTTCGAATCGGGAGAGAGGATTCGATTTGATTTGATAGCTTGGGCTCCGATTCGACATTTTCGAATCTCCATTAAGTCCGATAAACAACATCAATGATGTTGTTTTGAAGAACACTTTCGTAAATAAACACTTTTCTTTTTACTTACATTATAATTCAATCTATATACTGAGACTAATCGCTTGTGCAATAACACTTTTATCATACTTTAATATCATTGGTCCTCCTCATGATCAAATACTTAATACATTTTTTTTTTAAGGATTTACTTTGTTTTTTCTTCTCAAGAAGATTGAATTAATTTTATGCCTATTACTCTAAATAAACACCCTAAATAAAGAAACTATTTTCTGTTTAATTTGAAACTTAATTCAGTATATATACCCTATAATCTATATGTGTACAGTTGATTCGATTCGAGATTTGATTCGATTTTAATTGTTTGGGATGATTTGATTAGAGATTCGATTCGAAAAAAAATTTGGGATTCGCAGGGCCCTATTATATATATATATATATATATATATATATATAAAAACCTTTGGTTAGCTTCCGCCCGAAGTGTTCATTCTGACGAAGGTGAAGCTTTTCACTCCACCTTAGACCTACAGTTTAACGTGGAATCCGAACCACGCCCCACCAGCAGCCCAGCGTCTAGGCCACCCAGGGTACCCATTTATCTATCAACCACTTTTTTTATTGTGTGGAAGGATGAACAGCTGGGTTTTGCTGCGCGCCGGCTGCAGTCACCGAGTCACGAACCTGGGGCCGATGCATCCGTAGTCAGCGATGCTAACCACTACACCACCACCACCATATATATACATATTGAAAAAAATTCGTTTTTATATCAGTTCATAAAAAATACAAACCTTTTACCGTGTCAGATGTTTAAATAATCGATATATATATATATATATATATGTTAACCCCTCCGTTAATGGCCTTGGGCGGTACGAGGTTGACGGGGGTTTTGGTTCGGTGGCAGCAACGGATTTGTCACTCTGGAGTAGCTGGTACTGTGTAGGGAATCGCAGTAGTTTCTCTTATACTACTCTGCGATTGGAGGATTCCGCGAAACTTACTAAATTATCTCATGATTCCCCGATTCTTCTTGTAGCGTATCGGGAAATTGTTTTTTCTATTTTAAGACTAAGTTCTCTGAAGAAAGTAGGGTTCAAAGGAGAAGACAAAGATATGCTCTTACTGTAGTTTACTGCTTCTAAAATGTTACAGGTAATGCTTCAGCTCTAGGTCAGATTAGAATAATCGGAAGGATCAGAATAAAAATTTGAAAAATTATATGAGTTTATATACATAGATTTTGGCGGCATCATTATTATTTAATGTTGACCTGTTTTGTTTTTTATTCTCAATAAGCTGAATTTTTTTTGCAAAATATTTGAAGATAAAGATAAATTTTTCGGCTATAACAGTGTCTAGACAGATAACCAAGATATTTGAAGATGAAGTCATATTTTTCTTTTAAACAGCATTTTGACAGATCTGATACTATCATGATTTTCCGATTTCACTGAAAATGGAAATTGAAATATACATTTTATGATGGATTAAAATTAAACATGCATATGAGCCAAAATTAAATGCTTAAAATTTAAAATTAAGTGTTAAGCAAGACATGACTTCATCTTCTACAACTAAGAGAGAATGTATAAAGAAAATGAATATTGCAGAATTTAACACAATTACATGATTAAGCTAAATCTGAAAAATGATTAAGTAATTTAAAAAAGAAATAATCCATCACTTATTTAGCAAAACCAAAATAGGAAGAAAATCCAAAATTTTTCCAAAGCTTGCGTACAGTTAGTGTCACGTGAGTTTGGACTTTATATGCAAAAATTAATACAAGAATTATTCATTTTCACACACACACACACACACACACACACACAAATATATACATATATATATATATTATACTGTCTCCAAAAACGTGGCCACGTTTTACCAACGGTTTAAGAAAACCACAATTCCAAAGCTAATTAAATACAACAGATCATATATTGTCCTTAAAGTGAGACGTAATTTATTTAAACCGTTTAATAGTCTCTTTAGAATTTAAACCTGAACAATAGTTGTTAAAAAATAAAGCTGACAAGAAGAGTAATTAGGGACTAAGCTGAACATTAAACAAGTTTACAATGAACAAAAACAAACTGAATAAAATATTAATGCAGGAAGTAATCAATGTGTCCTCCATTATTATCAATGACCAATTGTACCCTTGCGCGCCACTGGGAACGTTTAATTGACAAAGTTTACAGACAAAATATTCAAAATGTCAATCAACTTCGAGAATGCATTTAAACAGCACCGAATGAGCTCGATCAAGACACCATTTCTGCAATGTTTAGCTAAGTCTCTAATTATTCTCCTTGTAAACTAATTTTTGACAACCATTGTTCAAGTTGAAATTCTAAAGAGACTACTTGAATGATTTAAATAAATTACATCTCATTTCGAGGATAATGTAAAGGACAATATATGATCTCTGTTTTATTTAGTTATTCTTGGAATTGTGGTTTTGTTGAACCGTTGGTAAAACGTGGCCACTTTTTTTGGAGGGGGGGGACACAGTATATATATATATATATATATATATATATATATAATGAATGATAAAAACAAGGTGTCACCTTATATACAGTACTTATAATGTATATATGAATAGTGCAGTGGGAAAATGGAATAAGCGACAAAATCGGTAAAATACGTTTTATGTTTGAAAAGACAGTTTATTCTTCCCTCTATCTGTCTATCACCTCCAGACACTGTTTCTAGTCAGAAAATGGGATATCTGCCAATTGGAGGTGATAGAGGGAAGAATAAGCTGTCTTTTCAAACAGAAAACGCATTTTGCCGATTTTGTCGCTTATCCCTTCTCCCACTGCACTACTCAATTATGTTAGTGATTATATTGGATTTAGAGTATAGCTTTTTTGCAAAATGAAAAAATACTTCAATTTGACATTGCTACATATACGTTTACATTTAATTTTAATTTTGTTGAAACTGGAATAGATAAGCGATGTTAATCTGGTCATGCGTCACATTTCTTTAATTGAAACGGTTCTGCCTCGATTTCTATTCCTTTATTTTTTAAACTGTAGCTGTACAGTGACGCGCAACTGCGGCTGTGCAGTGATGTGCAGAATGCAGTGTTGGAATATTTTGTGGAATTTGAAATCGCTCTTCGGTTTGACTTAAAGAGAATTCGCTGTCAGAGGCCCCGCGTGCGAGGAGGAGAACATTCATCATCCGCATGCGACAACTCTTACACACTAATTTGTTACGGACAAGAACATGTGAGCCTCGTCTGCTCTAATCATATGAAGGATAACTGCCCTTCCTTTGCCCTTCACGTCATCTTTCTTTATTAACTACGTTACACACACACACACATTCTCTCTCTCAATGGTGCCTCAGATTCAGGTCATCCGTACCTATAAATATGGTGTGCGACTTCTGAGACATCATATATATATATATATATATATATATATATATATATATGATGAATAAAACCGCGAAGGAAAGGAAACACAAAAAGGTGCTCAAGCGCTTTCGTCTAATGACATCCTCAGGAACACTGAAGTACATAAAAGGTTAGGGCCTATATATAGGTTACAGAAAGAAAAAAATTAATAAATAACATACATACACACAAACACATATATATATATATATATATATATATATACATACATATCTACACACATACATATATACATATATATATGCAATAAACGGAGAAGTAAAAATAAAACTTAAAAATTAAAAATTAGAGGATTAACAAAGAGGCAAACAGATTTGTAAGGAAAAATATCGATTTTTAGCACAAGATCAAATGAATTATAAAAATACAAATTTATACTGGAAATCTGCCCGGGTTTTAACACTTTGCCTTTTAGAGTGAAGTTTCGATATATATAAAAATAAAATGAGGATTAAAAGTTAATAAAGTAGAGTACAAGTTTACCAAAGATTTAGCGTCCTACCCTTTTTATCTAAATTTGTTTTGAAGGAATTCAAAACAACAGGATCGAGTTGAAAAAGACCTTTGCTTATGTTGAAGTTATTTGAAAGTTGGATAATGGCAGACTCAAGAATATTTCTATTGACAATGTTGCTAGAATGAAATAAAACTGAAGCATTATTCCAATCAATACAGTGGGATAACTCTGACAAATGGACAAAAAGAGCACTGGACAACTGTCCTGTTCTAACGGAATATTGATGCTGTTTTATACGTGTGTGCAAATCCTTTCCCGTCTGACCTATGTAAAAGGAATCACATTGTTTACACCCAATTTTATAGATGCCTGAATTATTGGTAGGGCTATTTTTTACTGATATTTTTCACAATATTGTTATATGAAAATACTACATTAATATCCAAAAGTTTAAGTACATTAGCAATGCCTAAAAAGCCCGGGAAAAATGGAAGTACTAAAATATTTTTTGACAAAGTACGAGTGTTATTATTGACACGATAGAAAGTTCGTTTTGCCTTGTTGAGACAAGATTCCATAAACGCAGATGGGTAATACAGATCACTTCCAATACCGGTGATTTTTTCCAATTCGGCATCGATGTATTCCGGACTGGCGATCCTAAGGGCGCGGAGAAACATTGATGAAAAAATGGCCTTCTTAGTGGGGGTGTCATGTCCCGAGTAAAAGTGTACGTAGGACAAATTGTTTGTTTGTTTTCCGATAGATACTAAACTTAAAACCTGGGCTTTCCCTATGTACCCGCACATCCAAAAATGGGATTGAATTGTCTTGTTCCACTTCTAAAGTAAACTTAATGGAGGGGACTTGATCATTTAACTGAAGGAGGAAGTTATCCAGGTCACGATTCATGGGCCAGATACACAAAATATCGTCGACGTACCGCAACCAAGGGATGCCAACCCCCAGGATTCTCGGAATGTAAGTAATTTCGAAAACTCCATATAAATATTGGAGAGGAGGGGCGATAAGGGGTTGCCCATGGCCATCCCAAACACTTGTTGATAATACTCGTTATTGAAAGTGAATTTACAGTCTTTGATGCAAAGCTTAATAAGTTCCAAAACAATGTGTGAAGGTAGTGGCAGGTCATACTTATGTAATTCTTGGGAGAGAAAGTCAAGCATATCATCAATCGGCACTTTTGTAAACAATGAACAAACGTCAAAACTGATCAATCTATCGTTAGTTTCAGTACGTGCATTATTCAATTTTTCAGTAAGATCCATAATAATAATTGAATAATGCACGTACTGAAACTAACGATAGATTGATCAGTTTTGACGTTTGTTCATTGTTTACAAAAGTGCCGATTGATGATATGCTTGACTTTCTCTCCCAAGAATTACATAAGTATGACCTGCCACTACCTTCACACATTGTTTTGGAACTTATTAAGCTTTGCATCAAAGACTGTAAATTCACTTTCAATAACGAGTATTATCAACAAGTGTTTGGGATGGCCATGGGCAACCCCTTATCGCCCCTCCTCTCCAATATTTATATGGAGTTTTTCGAAATTACTTACATTCCGAGAATCCTGGGGGTTGGCATCCCTTGGTTGCGGTACGTCGACGATATTTTGTGTATCTGGCCCATCGTGACCTGGATAACTTCCTCCTTCAGTTAAATGATCAAGTCCCCTCCATTAAGTTTACTTTAGAAGTGGAACAAGACAATTCAATCCCATTTTTGGATGTGCGGGTACATAGGGAAAGCCCAGGTTTTAAGTTTAGTATCTATCGGAAAACAACAAACAATTTGTCCTACGTACACTTTTACTCGGGACATGACACCCCCACTAAGAAGGCCATTTTTTCATCAATGTTTCTCCGCGCCCTTAGGATCGCCAGTCCTTAATACATCGATGCCGAATTGGAAAAAATCACCGGTATTGGAAGTGATCTGTATTACCCATCTGCGTTTATGGAATCTTGTCTCAACAAGGCAAAACGAACTTTCTATCGTGTCAATAATAACACTCGTACTTTGTCAAAAAATATTTTAGTACTTCCATTTTTCCCGGGCTTTTTAGGCATTGCTAATGTACTTAGTAAAAAATAGCCCTACCAATAATTCAGGCATTATCTATAAAATTGGGTGTAAACAATGTGATTCCTTTTACATAGGTCAGACGGGAAAGGATTTGCACACACGTATAAAACAGCATCAATATTCCGTTAGAACAGGACAGTTGTCCAGTGCTCTTTTTGTCCATTTGTCAGAGTTATCCCACTGTATTGATTGGAATAATGCTTCAGTTTTATTTCATTCTAGCAACATTGTCAATAGAAATATTCTTGAGTCTGCCATTATCCAACTTTCAAATAACTTCAACATAAGCAAAGGTCTTTTTCAACTCGATCCTGTTGTTTTGAATTCCTTCAAAACAAATTTAGATAAAAGGGTAGGACGCTAAATCTTTGGTAAACTTGTACGCTACTTTATTAACTTTTAATCTTCATTTTATTTTTATATATATCGAAACTTGACTCTAAAAGGCAAAGTGTTAAAACCCGGGCAGATTTCCAGTATAAATTTGTATTTTTATAATTCATTTGATCTTGTGCTAAAAATCGATATTTTCCTTACAAATCTGTTTGCCTCTTTGTTAATCCTCTAATTTTTAATTTTTAATTTTTATTTTTACTTCTCCGTTTATTGCATATATATATTGTATATATGTATGTGTGTAGATATGTATGTATAATGTATATATATATATATATATATATAGATATATATATATATATATATATATATATATATATGTGTGTGTGTTTGTGTGTATGTATGTTATTTATTTCTTTTTTTCTTTCTGTAACCTATATGTAGGCCGTAACCTTTTATGTACTTCAGTGTTCCTGAGGATGTCATTAGACGAAAGCGCTTGAGCACCTTTTTGTGTTTCCTCCTTTCCTTCGTGGTTTTATTCATCATAAATATTTTTCACGTGTTACTTTCGTGAAATAATTTTCATATATATATATATATATATATATATATATATATAACCTTTACCTTACCTTACAACCTTACAAAGGTTCCGCGCGATGATTTCTCATTTCGCGAAGGTCAAGCTTGTCGCCCCTCCTCTCGAGTTGGCCTGGTGAAGTAGTGAGTTGGATTCTTGCGCTCTCCACTTCACATAGCCAGGTACGCCCGGCTCATCGGGGATTGTTCTGAGCCAGGCGTCTAGTCTTCTTTTGAAGATTTCCACTGCAACTCCCTTCGTGTTTCTTAAGGTCTTTGGGCAACTGATTAAACAGTTTTGGTCCTCTCACTACAAAACTATTTTCTTTCAGGGTTAAGGATGTTCCCTGTCTCGCCTTCAATTTGGAATTCTAATACATTTATAAATAAACCTCTACCGCTTCTACTTTCCACCGTTGTTTGGGGAGCTATGGGATTCAGAGTAAGATTAGGGACTAGTTTCTCCATTATTTTCCAAGTGTAAATAATGGTGTATCTCTCTCTTCTCCTTTCCAGTGAATATAGGTCTAGTTCTCATAACCTTTCCTAGTAATTTAGTTCTTTGCACCTCTTGATCTTGGCTGTGAAGCTTCTCTGGATCCCCTCCAGCTGTCTAATGTCTTCTTTTTTATATGGAGATGTTAGGACCGAGCAGTATTCCAATTTGGGTATTATCAGGGTTTTCAGTAGAGGAATCATTACATTCCTATCCCTTCGTTTAAAGGTTCTCAATATCTGACCCGTTATTCTCTTTGCTCTGTTTACTGCTATCTTATTTTGTGTTTCAAATTTCGCATCATCTGTCATTACAACCCCTAAATCTTTTGCTCTGGAATTTCTCTGAATTTCCTGTCCATTTGGGGTATAATATTCCATGGATTTTAGGTCTTCTCTTTTTCCGTACCGGAATAGCTGAAATTTCTCGGTGTTAAACTTCATATTGTTGTCTTCCGTCTACTTGTAGATTTTGTTTATGTCGGTTTGTAGAGATCCTATGTCTTCTGGGTTTCTTATTTTTCTACTGATCTTTGTGTCATCCGCAAAGGATGTTACTGTGCTGTCTATATTATATATATATATATATATATATATATATATATATATATATAGTATATCAGTATATTAGAACATTCGCAGCGCGTTGCGCAGCAAAAAAAAAACGAAACAACCTAGGGGAGGACTGGGAGGGCGGGTATGTCACCAAAACCTTCTCTAATTCTCGTTCAATGTTTATACTAAATTTGGTGCTGATTACCCTAACAGCCGTTTAGGCGTATATACTGTAAACAAGTATAGAACAGACAAACAGACATCATCATCATCTTCGTCATCATCATTATCATCACCATTCGATGAAAGCTGTATAGATCGAAAGCTGTATAGGCCGAAGCCCTCTTTTAACTTTGTGGGTCCGGGAAACGCGGGCCCAACGTGAAAAATAGTTTAAAACGCCGATCCATGGTAAAAAATAATTTAAACGTCTTTTATTGTAATGTACGTAGTATTAGAAATAAATTGAACGAATTTAAGGCGATAATTTATTCCGGGAACTACGATATAGTTGCTATAACCGAAACGTGGTTAAATACCGTGACTAGGGACTTGTTGGGGGAGCTTCATATAGCGGGTTTAAACTTTTTACGAATGATAGGTTACATAGGTGGCGGCGTTTTGTTGTACATTCGTAATTCCCTTAGGGCTATCGAGGTTAAGATAGATTTTCCGGCAGCAATTAATGCGATATGTGTTGAAGTTAGGGCGCGTAGTATTAGCTTTAATTTCGTTATTGTTTATAGACCTCCCATTCAACCCCTCGATATCGATACTAGATTTTACACACTTTTTGGTAACTTTATTAATAATTAAAGTCTTATTAAAGTCTTCGACAACTATACTATCCCGATTATAATCGGGATAGTATAGTTGTCGGAGACTTTAACTGTCTTAACGTTAATTACGAGATGATGAGGGTTTGAGAGTGATTGAGTTCATGGAAGATAATTTTTGGATCACCTGAAGATCAGGGCCCCCAGCCTCAATTACCAAATGGTATCTTCGTTAAACTAACGAAAATATCACGACTTAACCTAACCAATAGTCAAGGGCGTACAGTTGACCTAACCGGACATTCAATTTATTATTATATTTAATACTGTAAAGCAAAAAACAAGAATACATGGGGGCCCTGATCTTCAGGTGATCCTAGTTTTTTACGACAGATGGTTACCGAACCAACGCGCGGTGACAATATTTTAGACGTGATGATGACGAACGACGAAAATATAGTCGAAGGTTTGGAAGTAGGTGAGAGTTTGGGATGTAGTGATCATCAAATTATTAGGTTTAAGCTATTGATAGAAAACAGTTAGGATAGTGACGTAATAGAAGTCTCTGATTTTTGCAGGGTTAATTTTGATAGTTTTGCGGACAGGGTGAGAGTAGTGGACTGGGGTAATTTATTTATGGGTAATGACGCAAATTTTCATTGGGACACGTTTAAAGAAAGTTTTTTTCAATATGGAAAGGGAGTTTATTCCGCGTAGGCCCAAGCGCGCTAGAAATAATGGTAGGCCCAAGTGGTGAACTAGGGAAATAGGTGAGTTTATAAACGAGCGTAACAGAGCGTATAGACTTAATAAGCACAATGGCACGGTTAGACTTGCATTCACTCGAGACTAGGAGATTAAGGGGGAAGCTTATTGAAGTTTTCAAAATCGTTAATAAAATCTATAACGTAAATTTTGACAAATTGTTCATTTTCAATAATAGCAATACTCCTAATAATGGATGGATCTTTTCCGTTTGACTGCCGCCATTGAAACATAAGAGGTGAGTGCCCCCAGCCTTCTTTACTTAGCCTTATAAGGCTAACTAACGAAAATATCACGACCTAACCTAACCAATCGTTAGGTCAACTGTACGACCTTGACGATTGGTTAGGTTAGGTCGTGATATTTTTGTTAGTTAGCCTTATAAAGCTAACTAAAGAAGGCTAGAGGCCCTGATCTTCAGGTGATCCCCTTATTTTTCTGAGTACACGATTAAAACTTAAAAATTAAGCATGGATCTTGAAAGTAATTAAAATTGTTTATAAGAAACAAAATTTGAAGGGGAAATTAAGAAAAGCTTTTTTATAAAGTAACTTATTTTGTATCATCAAGACATTTCAGTTAAAATACAAAATACAAAAAGTTTAATTATGTTTCAATGGCGGCAGTCAAACGGAAAAGATCCTAATGGATTTATTATTATGTGGTAGACGTTTCATTACTAACATTGCTAAAAACTTTTTTACGTTTGAAGTAATTGATAAATGGAATAATCGGAGCAATCCAAGAATAAGCACCCCAAATCAATTTACAGATCCGGGCAAAAGCCCCCTAGGACAAAAGCCGGCTCTTTTCCATTCTACCCCAGCAAAAAAAAATGAAATTATATATTATTTTCTACTGTAGTTTTACTTGCTGAATTCAATAATATATATCTTATTTTGGAGAAATTAGTAACAAAAGAGTTATAGTCCGTTTATTTTATTTAAAAGTAGAGATTGCATTTAAGATTTCAATAAAAATGTCCTTTCCTTTTTGTCTTCTCCTCCACAGAAATTCACATAAATAAGAATCTATCATATTTCTAGATGTTTCCCAATGTCTCTTGTTCCTTTGTTTAGCTAAATCAACTGTACGCCCTTGACGATTGGTTAGGTTAGGTCGTGATATTTTCGTTAGTTAGCCTTATAAGGTTAACTAAAGAAGGATGGGGGTAGAACGTTATTTCCTTAACTATGTTTATGAAATTCCATTTATCATCCAAAACAATATCTACAAAAGAGAGAAAAAATTAATAATTATAACCATAACTAATTAAAGCACAAATACTTTCTCCAAAATAAAATATATATTATTGAATTCAGCAAGTAAAACTACACTAGAAATTGTTGCTGGGGTAGAACGGAAAAGATCCCAAAGGTCCCTAGGACAAAAGCCCCCTGGACAAATTGCTGGGTAGGGCAAGTCAGGTGTCACATCTAATCTGAAAAGATCAGAAGATATTTAGGTGAAATAACCAATATTAACCTGTTATGTTAATTGAATGCCTAGTTAGGTCAACTGAATGCCCAGTTAGGTCAACTGAATGCCCGGTTAGGTCAAATATACGCCCTTGATGATTGGTTAGGTTAAGTTGTGATATTTTCGTTAGTTTAAACGAAAATGACGAGAGCCAAAATACATAAACTATAAACATAAACTAAACTATAAACTATAAACTATAAACATAAACTGTAAATAATAAAGACAAAATAATGATTAAAAAATTCTTCTTATTATTTTTCTTAGGGGGCTTTTGTCCTAAGGGGCTTTTGTCCTACACTCATCAATTTAGGGTGCTTCTTCTTGGATTGGGGTCTAACTGGGGTGCTTTTTCTTGGATTGGGGATTTTGGGGTGCTTATTCAGGCATTGCTCCGAATAATCTTCCCGCGTCCGTCGTGAACTCTACCAGCGTTAATATGTTTAAAAACCGTTTAGATAGGCATTTTAAAAATATTAACGTCGTTTAAAATAAAACAATTAGCAACAGGAACTCTGGGGGTGATAGTCGAGGTTTGAGTCTACTGACGATTGATGCCAGCGTGTGATATGCTAGCGATAAATTTATATTATTAAAAAAAAAATTAGACTAACACGAACTTAGATGTAGCTCGTAGCCTAAACTAACCCACTTTTTGTTATACTCTTCATTTTTTTTTTTCTTTTCTCATTCTCTCTTTACTTGCATGCCTGTAGTTTGCATGGTATGACAGTGTTTCTTTGAGTTAAGACTGCGTTTGCATGGTTTGTAAGCGTTCTTATTTTACTTTTTTTCATTTTCACCCCTTTCCTGTTCTCTTGGACTATTTTTCTGACTTGTAGGCAGTGGCCGGCGGATGATGATGGTGAGTATTTCTCTCTTCTTCTGAATGAATGTTAACCCACGAATGACAGGTTTTGCTACTTATTAACTCCTTATTCTCTTCTTTTAACTCCCTTCCTCTTCTTTTAATCCCCTACTCTCTTCTTTCTCTCGGGCTAACCTTAGAGTGGACCTTAGGGTCTTTGTTAGCCTTAGCTTCTGTAGATCTGTAGATCATCACAATGATCATCATCCCCTGCATATATACTGTAAATAAGAAATATAATATTTCTTGCATTATCTCTTTGAAACGTAGTTTATATCGAATGTAAGAATATGAGTAGGGCTGAGTAGTAGAGCCGCAAAAGGGAAGAGTGCAAGAATGTTGCAAGTTATTACGTAATGTTGCAAAGGGGGTGGGGGTGTTGCAAAAAAATACCCCAAAGGGGGGATGCTGCAGATGCAACAAGGAAAACTTGGAGGCGGCGTTATCCCCCAAGAGAAAGGAGAGAAAGGAGGAGAGGTGTTCACCTGGCAGGAGCCAAGTGCATATTAAGACTTCAGCCGAGTAGGCGTTGTTTTATAGGTTCCTAATCAGCCAGTTGGCTTAGAAGGCGTAAATGGCTTGAGTTGCCAGATAGCGCCATGTATTCAGTTTGTGCTATATATTTAATTAATTAATTCTAATCGAAGACTGAGTTGCCAGATACCATTGTATACATTATTATAGACGCCTAATCAGCCAGTTGGCTAGTTGGCTTAGAAGGCGTAAATGGCTAGAGTTGCCAGATACCACTTTTTAGCATTGCCAGATACCATTGTATACATTATTATAGACTCCTAATCAGCCAGTTGGCTTAGAAGACGTAAATGGCTTGAGTTGCCAGATAGCGCCATGTATTCAGTTGCCAGATACCACTTTTTAGCATTATTATGGTGAGTTGTCTCACTAAACAATTAAAAGATTTCGTGCCATGTATTCAGTTGCCAGATACCACTTTTTAGCATTGCCAGATACCATTGTATACATTTAGAATTCCGCTAGTAGGTTTAGAATGCGTAACATGTTATAATTAGAATTAAGTAAAACAACATTGCATCATTCTGTTTATTATAAATATATAGAAAATAAATACACATTTCAATAATAAATGAGGAATATGCATATAATCCGTCAATACAACAGTACAGGAGAAACACACACACACACACACAATTATGGAGATATATAGAAAATAAATATACATTTCAATAATAATTGAGGAATATGCATATAAACAAAAAAATATATACAGACACACACACACAATTATGGAGATATATAGAAATAAATATACATTTCAATAATAATTGAGGAATATGCATATAATAAAAAAAAATACACACAATTATGGAGATATATAGAAATAAATATACATTTCAATAATAATAGAAATATGCATATAATCATAACAGTACAGGAGAAATATCACGCAAAATATATAAATACATTTCACTTTTTTTTCAAAATACTAAACTCGCACTTAATCGAGTTTACAATTACATCATCATTGCTTTGCATTACGCAGTATATGCGGTTTAATAATATTTCACCGCTTAAAGTATAGGGAAATCTGTATTCGATATGAAGGGCTTTCATATCGTTCAGTACTATTTTTGTTCCCACTTTACAACCGGTTGGTAAGTCATCTTTAATACGTCTAGAATACAATCAAAAGCACGCACAAAGAGTTCATCGTTAGCTACATTATTAAACACAAGTTTATAAACACGCTTTTCCAATCGAGGGTTTATTTCTACCGACTCGAGCTTTTCAATCGTGAACTCACTCAACATAGCGGCAATTGAAATAATCTTCTAAATCGTTACGACAACTGCGCGTTATATAAAGAAATAGTTCTTCAGGGTGAACGGTGTAGGTGAGCTCAGCCTTGTACCGATCAATTGCTTTGTACCAAAGTTCATGGTATTTCAAAGAGTCTAAACTTTTTAAATAAACGTCCAGCTCTAGACCATTCTCACCCTGTTCAGCCCTACACTCGGTAAACCCATCGAGCAGAGCGGTGTATGCGTATTCAAGTACTGTATCAAAATAAAGCATATCCGTAACACGCGCGTCTAATATAGGTTTCAGCTTGCGGAATCCGACGATTTCAAACATTCTGTCGAGGATGAAACGGTTTCGCGTAGGAACAAGAGCGTTATTATCAGAAGCATTCTTCCACATCAGCCGTATATCAATGCACGGCCGATCGTTATTTATACACAACGTACATACAACGGCGTATGAGGGTGCGTCACTAATCTGCTCTCTTCTTGTACCTACGTTAGCAGGTATTTTATAACGATCTTCACTCCACTTCTCAACTATCACGAAGATTCTATTCATCTCCTCGACACTTAAATAAACCCGTTTGTTTGTTTGTCTACATTCCGTTTCCAGTACATAGCTAACGGTACCGGATTTACGCCTGAACACGCGCAACGATTTCGTCACGGACACATCGTACGAGGCGTTGAGAATGCTGCTCAAAGGAAGTTCCATCGTATTCGAGGAGCGCACGTCCACTCGGTTCAAGCTCTGAGATAACTATGAGCCGTGTGAGGCACGCAGGTAGGCAGGAACGGTTCGACGGGCGGCTGACTCGATGATACGTGAATGGGGTTGTTCGAACTCGTATGATCCGCGAGTCGCACCGAATTGTTGTACATATTTGTGTTTTTCCGGTACAAGAATTAATTTCGGTTTTATCACTACCAGACTACGCACCAGACAGTTTACCTCAGGATAAGAACTAGGCACATTTTATGTTTTACTAAACATCTTCACACTCCGGCGCACTATTTGAGAGGAACATATGCTCATATTTTTCCTTTCTGCCCATCAAACGATACTCGTCTCTAAAGTCTGTTAAAAACTCACGCAGGGCACTAGCCACAACCTCACTACGAACCTCATCATGATATACATTAATATAGTGATAAAAATACTTAAGATTGTCCATGATCACGAGATTCACATTTTCAGTCGTAGGGTATGAGTAATCGACATGGTGTAGCATGACGTAATACCGCTTGTCACACCACCCATCCGCAAGACTCATTATCCATACCTGCTGCTTCTCTTCTGCACGCGTTGTTTCTTTTACTTCACGGTATATGTGAGACTTTATAAAGTTTAGCTCTGCAGCATACTTCAGCACATCGTCTGTGGAACGAAAGCCTTCAACGGTCTCACCAGAACATCCGTAGAGTATTTGTACATCTTGGAACTTCGCACAATCCAATGTGGTTTTAAAAGAGGCATAGGAGGGGGGAATAGGAAGTTTGTCGGTATCCACCACATCCTGGCACTTTGCTGAATACCATTTCATAAACGTTGTACAAGCAATATTAAAGGTAGCCATTTTTTTACACGTCTGATCTCTCGGGCTTACTGCAGTCGACTGACCACGCAGGGACTCCCAGATAGTAGCATGACTCACGGTCTTACAGCGGGCGGAGCTTAGAACTTTCACCTGCGCCGCACACACACACACACACACACACACAAGGAGAAAGTGAAACACTAATTGAAACATGATTTATTTAATAAACGAGATATTCAAGTTATATATATATATTTACAAATACGATTTAATAAACGAGATATTCAAGTTATATATATTTACAAATACTTGTAATAAATCAATAGATACGATTATATACAAGACAAAACGTGTCAGTTATCAATAGAAGCATCAAACGTTATGGTATCCAAAGGGCACGGTATCATAGGTACCAGGTAACTGGTAACGTTTCCTATAGGTGTTACGGCACACCTTCGTACCCCTAAGTTCCTTCACGCCCCCCAGCTTCTGCGCCCGAAAATTGTGAGTGCCTACAATTAGTTGGGGAGGTCGTTCGCCCTCATCATCGTCCAAACACACTAGATCCTTCAACGATTCAAAGTTAACAACCCGCCGATTCGCATGGTTGAGCGTAATACCCTTTGCCTTCACGATATATTTCATTTCCTCCCCCACCCTGACCCGTACCCCATAAGTTTTAGGTCCTGTTGAGACAAAAGAGTCGGCGTATGCGTTGTCCCCATACTCATCCTTGATCTCATCAGTGAGCTCGCCGAGGAACTCCCCAATAGCGGGCATGTATTCACCCTCCCTCTCTGTGAATATCACGCTATCTGTATCGGCATACAATACTCTCCGCCCAAGAGAATGCAATAGACCCCAAAGTTTTATACGGGCGTAGGCTGTTGTGAAGCTGGCCACAGGTATGTTTGTAACCCTTGAGGTATCTGTGGCCAATTCAGTGTTGTTGTACTTTATTATGTAAGTATTACCTACATTCACGATCTCCATGACCTCTTTATCGGGAGCATTGGCATAATCCCAGACATCGCTATAACTTTGTGCCAAATGAATGTTCCCTTTGCCGGCATTCTGCGCAAATTTTCCCCATAGACTGTTTAGACACAACTTTGCACTAAAGCGCTTGCCAGGATTCTTTACAATTTGGACACGATCAAGTTGTATACCTTCGCGGTCGCGGTAACGTTGGATATAGGCAGACTTTTCATCTTCGGTATCAACTCCTCGCGGATACCCTGATGCCTCAACCTTATCCTTCAAAAAGGCGTTTATATATGGTGTGAAAAGGTTGGGTAGCTTCTGAAACCTCCACACCTCATGTATCTTCAGTATTCTATAACCATGGCGTACGGCTAGGGCCAGCTCAGGACTTGTATATACGCCTCTGATCTTACGCTGGTGGGGTATATGGTTACAATCGCCGTTATCCTCTTCCGCGCACTTCACGCACAGGGGAAACATGAGCTTGTCGTCGATAACGACAGGTAAGATCGGCATCCATAAATTGCGTGGGGGGAGTACGTCTACGAAAGAGAGCCCAAAGTAACGATCATTCAAATTTTTGAAAATTCATTGATGGAGGGTAGGCTAGGTCCCACCAGTTTCTCAGGAGCGCCCACGGGGTACGGATTGCTCTTCATCACGTATGGGTATAAAGAACAGAAATCGTAGTAATGGAGCTTCACGCCCTCCGTAGGTGGAAAGTATAGTCTGAATGGATTTGTACGTCCTCCAAACAAGCTATCACCACATTTGAGAGGATCCAGCACCATTGAACGCTTGATCGTGTTTATTTCCTCACGGTACACCTCGTCTGTCTCCATCCGTGCATCATATTCATGCTCCCACAAGACTTTGTGAGTGAACTGTGATCCTATAAGTTGATCGCGGGTGCGGGTCCATGCAAGACAGTCGGCAGGAGATCTACCGTGGATATCTCCGGCGATTCCGCACTCAGGACGGGGGCATCCATGCCACCAGCATCCGTTAAAGGAGTACACAGTCTTCACACCAGTGACACGGTTTTCACTTAACCCATCAACCCAAAAAACACGTCCATTAATCTTAATGGGTACTTCACCCGTGTTGCGGGCGTGCTTTATGTATACACCTGTCTGTTGCTGTAGGTGTATGAGCCAGTAAATAGCCTTGTGTCCGTAACTGCGGGGTTGTTTCGGTGAATAATGGCTAAGGTGTCTTTAGGCATGAAGTTATTCTTGAACACCGTAAAACATAATGATGCGATGGTGGTTGCGACTTGCAGTGGATCGCATTTGAAACGGGCTATGTACATCCTTCTAAAGGCCTGGAAACATACTCTAAGCACGCGCACATCATTCACGCAATAACGCTCACATTCATCAGCTATATTATAAGGGTTACTTTCATTAAAACTGTTGTAGTATCGATCAAAGTCTTCACGTTCATCCATACAGTCATAGTTAAAATAATGTTTGGGTGGTGGTGGGCCTACGTAGTTTAAAGTCTCGCTGGTGAGGAAAGTGTAAGGGAAGTATCCTTTGGAAACTTCAGCTGCTACTCCCATCACCTTGGGTAGCTTTGCTAATTTACAAGGTGTGAATAATAAAGTATCTTTAAATTGTACATTGCCTCTTATCTGCATCTGTATTAATTTGTTGCCTCTTTTCAATGGATCACCTGTAAATATCTCAGAGGATTCGTGTTCAAGCATCTCCTTATAAAGGAACTGCGTGTCAAACTTTGCCCCGTTATGGGCGAGAATATACACAGTCATTTTTTTGAACTTGTCGGCTAACTTGACAATATAGGACACAAATAGTTTCACAGGACTATCGCGGACATTCGTTTTAAAAACGTTTGTCCGTTTACCGCATTTGGGGCACTCGTCACATTCGATACCCATACACTCATCACAGATGGTCTGGCTCACAAGTAAATGTGGAATTACCTCTTTGGTTTCAGCGTTCGTATATGTTTCTATATCGTAGTATACAGTTATACAAGGGTTATTTTTAGGCTTAGCATCTTTCATATAACATACATGCTTTACTCCATCCGCCTTATATTCCTCCTGGCATGTAGGACAGTGAATTTCGTCACACTTGTGCTTAAATTTCCCCCAATTATCCATTGTGTGAAACATACCACATTCACAGATTCTCATTTTCCTGCACGTGCCAATTGATTTATGGAAATCAAAGCAGTTATTATTGAAGAATGTGCGTCTACACACATCACAGTCTCTCTTCTCAGCTTCAACTACACGGCTTTCACATTTGGTGCTTTTACACTGCTCACATACCATGTGACATTCTTTACAATGTCTCACTATATCATCCGCAAACTCGAGGCACCCTTACACAAATCATGATGTCTCCCATATTTTCGACTTTTGTCATAACTCGCGTAAAGCCACCTTATATTACGGATGGGGAGATACGTTGTCCCTGACAATCCTAAAATAAGTAGGGGTCTTGTACGATCTCTCACACAGCTTTTAAAAACATACACAGTCCTACGACGATCATCCAACCCAAATACAACTATACGGACATTCATTTCCTGTTCTACCATTCTCAGCTCTTCAGGACCCATATTACAGTCAAATTCAAGTTCACAGTCTACAGCTAGTTTACGGGCACGTTCCACGACCGTAGGCAACCAAATTTTTTGAGTCCGTGTATTTTGTACAGTAAACATACGTGCTAAGAGTACTGCTATAAAGCCGCAACCACGATCGACGTTTATATGCTTTCGGTAAATAGTCGGAGAATTGAAGTTAAGAGTATACGGTATGGCACTATGGCCCGCAACACGGAATACACGGTCAATATTTACCGTGAAGTTGTCCATATTAAAGGCTATACTACTTTGGGCGGCCTGCATTATACGTCCTAATATATATTCTACATCTTCAGCCGCCAAACGTCTAAATGGCACTATCACCCAATAATCACCTACATCACCGTCATCTGACCCGAATCCAAAGGACAGACTCGTCCTGACTTCACGCTCGTCGCGATTCTGAAGAGCAAACTCTACAATACGCTGTACAACCCGGCGTAGCCCGCGCTCAATTCCATTGCTCTACATGGCTCTAGGGTCGACCCTGACTCTATACAGATTTCTAGTCAAGGCTGGGGTGGGGGCTGCGGAGCGTACCAACTCAAACGTTATAGCATCCTCAACAGAACGGGGGGCAACTGTGGCGGATGAATTAGTGGATATATTAGCGGAAGGTGCTGCTGGGGGGCCTGTTGCGTAGGAGGTTGAGGGTTGGGGATCTATTATTGTAGACTTAACAGAACGGGGGGCAACTGTGGCGGATGAATAAGGGGATATATTAGCGGGAGGTGCTGCTGGGGGGATTGTTGCGTAAGAGGTTGAGGGTTGGGGATCTATTACTGCTGCAACAGGCGCGTATTTCGGTCGCTTTATACCTGACGTGGGGTTCTCATACCTCCGCTTTGGACGTGCTACCGGTATCGCTGGTGAGGGTTCGTTGGCAGGGGAGGAGATCACAACTACACTGTCGTCGAGGTCATCCGTAATGTCAATGATGGGGTGCTCTACCTCATCGTCATTCACGGTTCTGTGGGAGAAGAAAACAAAATATAAGGAACAGCACTCAAAATTTGTAATATTTTGTAAATGACCCACTTAGGAGTGTTAGAAATGGACTCTGTAGAAAAATTCAGATTCACGAGTCCATCCACACCTACAGGATGTGGTAAAACTGTGTTTATGCTTAAAATCATTAAAGAAAAGGGAGAGATGTTCTCGAAATTTGTGCATAAAGTTATATGGTGCTATTCGACGTATCAATCAGTGTTCAACGAGTACCAAGATGATATTTTGTTCCACAAAGGCGTATATGATGTTAATTCGTTAAAGGGAAATGAACATACAGTTATTGTAATTGACGATCTCATGTTGGAGATGGATAAAACGTTTGCCGAGACATTTACAGTATTCTCCCACCATCTTAACATAAGCGTGTTCTTCATCAATCAGAATCTATTTTTCAAAAATAGATACATGCGCGATGTGTCGTTAAATACGCAATATCTAGTCTTATTCGCGCAACGTAGAGATGTATCACAAATTGGGGTATTGGCCAATCAAATGTTCCTGAATCAGCGTAAGGAGTTTTTGGAAGTTTATAAAGAAGCTACAAGCACGCGTTACGGATATTTGCTTTGCGACCTTCATCCGCGAAACACGTTTAGAGTGCTTCTACGAACGAATATATTTCCAAACGAGCCTGAAACGGTGTATATTCCAGAATGACAAAGAGACTAAAGAAATACCGTGAATTAATACAAATCTATCATCGACTGCCCCGGGCAATGCAGCAGATGTTTATTAAAAATATCGACGCCGACTTTTTAAAATGCATCTGTGAAATCTGTCTTAACGTTATAAATTGCAATGTATCAATGAAAACCCCTCAGAAGGCTCGCCTACGCCGCTACAAGAACATAATACGTGCACTCGCTCGTAAAAGTCAAAGTGTAGCGAAGAAAAAACGAATTATTGTACAAACAGGAGGGTCATTTCTCCCCATCTTATTTTCAGTTTTGGGTCCTTTACTGACTAGATTAATATAATGAAGAAAGTGGTAGTGATTCCCCACGAGGTGTACGCTTCACTGCAAAGGAATCCAGACACGGATCTAGATCTCCGTAAAAGCAGACTTAAAAGAATGGAAAGCGAATTGCTAGCCCTATTAAACAGTGAAAAAACACCTGATGAGAAAAGAATCTTATACCAAGAAGCTCTGCAGAAATTTCTTCACGAGTATGATACCGTGCCCTTTGGATACCATAACGTTTGATGCTTCTATTGATAACTGACACGTATTTGTCTTGTATATAATCGTATCTATTGATTTATAACACGTATTTGTAAATATATATAACTTGGATATCTCGTTTATTAAATCGTATTTGTAAATATATATATAACTTGAATATCTCGTTTATTAAATAAATCATGTTTCAATTAGCGTTTCACTTTCTCCTTTGTGTGTGTGTGTGTGTGTGTATGCGCAGGTGAAAGTTCTAAGCTCCGCCCACTGTAAGACCGTGAGTCATGCTACTATCTGGGAGTCCCTGCGTGGTCAGTCGACTGCAGTAAGCCCGAGAGATCAGACGTGTATTCGCCAGCGTAGAAGAAAAGATCAGACGTGTATTCAAATGGCTACCTTTAATATTGCTTGTACAACGTTTATGAAATGGTATTCAGCAAAGTGCCAGGATGTGGTGGATACCGACAAACTTCCTATTCCCCCCTCCTATGCCTCTTTTAAAACCACATTGGATTGTGCGAAGTTCCAAGATGTACAAATACTCTACGGATGTTCTGGTGAGACCGTTGAAGGCTTTCGTTCCACAGACGATGTGCTGAAGTATGCTGCAGAGCTAAACTTTATAAAGTTTCACATATACCGTGAAGTAAAAGAAACAACGCGTGCAGAAGAGAAGCAGCAGGTACGGATAATGAGTCTTGCGGATGGATGGTGTGACAAGCGGTATTACGTCATGCTACACCATGTCGATTACTCATACCCTACGACTGAAAATGTGAATCTCGTGATCATGGACAATCTTAAGTATTTTTATCACTATATTAATGTATATCATGATGAGGTTCGTAGTGAGGTTGTGGCTAGTGCCCTGCGTGAGTTTTTAACAGATTTTAGAGACGAGTATCGTTTGATGGGCAGAAAGGAAAAATATGAGCATATGTTCCTCTCAAATAGTGCGCCGGAGTGTGAAGATGTTTAGTAAAACATAAAATGTGCCTAGTTCTTATCCTGAGGTAAACTGTCTTGTGCGTAGTCTGGTAGTGATAAAACCGAAATTAATTCTTGTACCGGAAAAACACCTACCCAATATGTACAACAATTCGGTGCGACTCGCGGATCATACGAGTTCGAACAACCCCATTCACGTATCATCGAGTCAGCCGCCCGTCGAACCGTTCCTGCCTACCTGCGTGCCTCAGACGGCTCATAGTTATCTCAGAGCTTGAACCGAGGTGACGTGCGCTCCTCGAATACGATAGAACTTCCTTTGAGCAGCATTCTCAACGCCTCGTACGATGTGTCCTTGACGAAATCGTTGCGCGTGTTCAGGCGTAAATCCGGTACCGTTAGCTATGTACTGGAAACGGAATGTAGACAAACAAACAAACGGGTTTATTTAAGTGTCGAGATGAATAGAATCTTCGTGATAGTTGAGAAGTGGAGTGAAGATCGTTATAAAATACTTGCTAGCGTAGGTACAAGAAGAGAGCAGATTAGTGACGCACCCTCATACGCCGTTGTATGTACGTTGTGTATAAATAACGATCGACCGTGCATTGATATACGGCTGATGTGGAAGAATGCTTCTGATAATAACGCTCTTGTTCCTACGCGAAACCGTTTCATCCTCGCCAGAATGTTTGAAATCGTCGGATTCCGCAAGCTGAAACCTATATTAGACGCGCGTGTTACGGATATGCTTTATTTTGATACAGTACTTGAATACGCATACACCGCTCTGCTCGATGGGTTTACCGAGTGTAGGGCTGAACAGGGTGAGAATGGTCTAGAGCTGGACGTTTATTTAAAAAGTTTAGACTCTTTGAAATACCATGAACTTTGGTACAAAGCAATTGATCGGTACAAGGCTGAGCTCACCTACACCGTTCACCCTGAAGAACTATTTCTTTATATAACGCGCAGTTGTCGTAACGATTTAGAAGATTATTTCAATTGCCGCTATGTTGAGTGAGTTCACGATTGAAAAGCTCGAACCGGTAGAAATAAACCCTCGATTGGTAAAGCGTGTTTATAAACTTGTGTTTAATAATGTAGCTAACGATGAACTCTTTGTGCGTGCTTTTGATTGTATTCTAGACGTATTAAAAGATGACTTACCAACCGGTTGTAAAGTGGGAACAAAAATAGTACTGAACGATATGAAAGCCCTTCATATCGAATACAGATTTCCCTATACTTTTAGCGGTGAAATATTATTAAACCGCATATACTGCGTAATGCAGAGCAATAATGATGTAATTGTAAACTCGATTAAGTGCGAGTTTAGTATTTTGAAAAAAAGTGAAATGTATTTATATATTTTGCATGATATTTCTCCTGTACTGTTATGATTATATGCATATTTCTATTATTATTGAAATGTATATTTGTTTCTATATATCTCCATAATTGTGTGTATTTTTTTTATTATATGCATATTCCTCAATTATTATTGAAATGTATATTTATTTCTATATATCTCCATAATTGTGTGTGTGTGTGTGTATTTCTCCTGTACTGTTGTATTGACGGATTATATGCATATTCCTCATTTATTATTGAAATGTGTATTTATTTTCTATATATTTATAATAAACAGAATGATGCAATGTTGTTTTACTTAATTCTAATTATAACATGTTACGCCTTCTAAACCTACTAGCGGAATTCTAAATGTATACAATGGTATCTGGCAATGCTAAAAAGTGGTATCTGGCAACTGAATACATGGCACGAAATCTTTTAATTGTTTAGTGAGACAACTCACCCTAATAATGCTAAAAAGTGGTATATGGCAACTGAATACATGGCGCTATCTGGCAACTCAAGCCATTTACGTCTTCTAAGCCAACTGGCTGATTAGGAGTCTATAATAATGTATACAATGGTATTTGGCAATGCTAAAAAGTGGTATCTGGCAACTCTAGCCATTTACGCCTTCTAAACCAACTAGCGAACTGGCTGATTAGGCGTCTATAATAATGTATACAATGGTATCTTGCAACTCAGTCTTCGATTAGAATTAATTAATTAAATATATAGCACAAACTGAATACATGGCGCTATCTGGCAACTCAAGCCATTTACGCCTTCTAAGCCAATTGGCTGATTAGGAACCTATAAAACAACGCCTACTCGGCTGAAGTCTTAATATGCACTTGGCTCCTGCCAGGTGAACACCTCTCCTCCTTTCTCTCCTTTCTCTTGGGGGATAACGCCGCCTCCAAGTTTTCCTTGTTGCACCTGCAGCATCCCCCCTTTGGGGGATTTTTTTGCAACACCCCCACCCCCTTTGCAACAACCCCCACCCCCTTTTGCAACATTCTTGCACTCTCCCCTTTTTCGGCTATACTACTGGGCTGTCATTAAATATCCCTTTTATATTACTAAGAGAGTTACAAGAAACTGAGTTTAATCTTGAAATATTTCCTCTCATTATTTATTAAAAAGAAGTGAACGTCGTTCGACAAAAGCCGCAAATCAGCTTTTTGATGCACAGCGAGACACCAACGTAATTGCATGTTGCGAAAGAAATAATTGTCGTTATTGGAAAAACGCTTCTGGCTTGCCTAAAGCTTTCGATGGAGAGAGAGAGAGAGAGAGAGAGAGAGAGAGAGCTTGAAATTCATAGAAATTTAAGTCTCATTGATAGCTCATTGTAAGCGAAGTAGAACTTGATTTAAAGCGAGCTATTGTTACACACTTGAAAGAATAATGCGTTATTATAAAACTACAAATGGCGAAAGTATCTTCGTATTTAATGACAATGATAGCGCAAATATAAGTGTTTGAGTGCCCATTAATACTTTATATCAAGCAATTGTTTAAAAGTGAACCAAAGTTTGGACGCTGTTTATGTTTTTAATCAAGACCTAATTCGCCAATCTCAAAAATAAAACGGATGCAGTTAAATGATACCAAAGAAAACATTGTTTTAGCAATTGAAATTGGATCGAAAGCTGAAATATAAATAGCTGAAAGAGCCGCAAAATGAGTTCACTCATGAAGGAAACATATCCTACTCCAAATTACAAAAGTGAGATCGATAACTCATTGTGGTCTCACTGAGTTTTATTTTACTTCCCGTTTTATGAACCTGAAGAGTGAAGAGTCGAGTTTATTTTATTTAAAACTGCGATATTAACATTGATTTAATTTTATACACGATACTAAAAATTATTGAATAAACACAGAATGTTAAATTGCTTATAATTCAACATTTTTATGACGTAGTTTGGAATTTGTGACAATGTTATCTTTCTTTCACAAAATCGATGTTTGTATGGAACTCTTATCCATCAATGTATTATCAACATTGACATGCATGGCGTCACCGTTCTCAACATCGGGTCACCTTCTTGGAACACGAAAAAGACTTTTGTAGTATATATATATATATATATATATATATTAGTGGTGGATCGGATGTCAGTTTTTCAACATCTGCGGATGCGGATGCGGATTTTTAATTTCAATATCCGCGGATGCGGATATTTAGTCAATCTATCAATATAATATAGAATTATGAATATATGACAATTTTTCAAATTTCGTGATATTACTATTATGGCAGGCAATGCATAAGAATTAAAATTAATATTAATGTTTTCATTATGATAAAAATAATAACTTTCTCAAGAGTTTCAGCCACAGAAAATTCAATGAAACAAGTTTCATTCAATTTTCTGTATTACCAGTTATTTATATTTTGAGGTTTATATATTTGTTTCTTCATTAATTAATACTTTACATGAAATGTGCATAACTGGGCCTTACTTTATAAGCTAATTTAATTGTAAATTGCATAATTTATTAGAGGTAATATCCGCAGTCAGAAGTGCGGGTGCGGATGCAGATTTTAAAATGACGCGGATATCCGCATATGCGGATGCGGATATCCGGTCAACTACTAATATATATATATATGTGTATATACACACACGGTATATATATATATATATATATATGCTAGAATGCACACTGTGTATATATATATATATATATATATATATATATATATATATGCTAGAATGCACACTGCGCCTTCCCTGGTTTTCACTTAATTTGTATACTAAATTTGGTGCAGAGTACCCTTGCCCTTTAGGGTGTCTCCTCCCAGTCCCCCGAACATGGGGGTGAATTGGAGGGGTGGATGGGTTACTTAAACCTTCCCTGGTTCTCCCTTGATGTATATACTGAAGTGGGTGCAGTTTATCCTTGTCGTTTAGGCGTGTATAAATGAACAGACATCATCATCATCAATCGTCCCATATATATTATATCATCAGATAAACTCTTTGGTTTGCGTTAATTTTTCTCTGTATTTTTCAGATATTGTTACCGACAACACGATTTTATGATCATTCTTCTCCCCAGACTTTTTACCCATCTTTTCATATATATTCTTATAAAAAAATAAAATAAAAAAATAAGAAATTTTATTCGTGTGAGTATCTGTGCTGGATTCTGACTCTTGTAACTGAGAATTACAGATAGCTTTAGATGGATTGAAGCAGGCAAAAATGCATCATGACTAGTCGTTATTAAAGTCAGAATTATAGCCAAATTTATTACAATACTTGAATTAGAATAATAAAGTTAATTCCGAGCATATATATATATATATATATATATATATATATATAGTTGACTACGGATCACCAATTTGATGTGGCCAAGAAAGTAGGCTTACTATAATTTATGAATTAAATTGAAATTAATAATTAGGGGTCACCAGCTTGGGCCCAAGCCCAAACAAACAGTATTTAATAAGGAGAGAGAAATTACTTTGTTGTTTTGTGTTTAATTAGGAAAATAAATCAACTATTTGTTCACAATGATTAACATTTCTATAACGGTGGTTATAGTGATTAACAATTATATAACGGCATTTATACTATGCTAAAGATGACTGATTAATTATTAGCAATAAGAAATGGTTATACATTCTAATTGTTAAGTAAATACACTAATTCAGGTAGGTTGATGAGATATGCAGAGGTGAACACAAAATGAGTAATTAAGCCAATAATAACTGAAATAATGCAAGTATGGTTGGTACAGTAAATAAATTAGGTCGGTAAGAATGAAATACGTAAAAGATCACATAAACAATCGGATGCAAAATAAGTAAGGTATGTGAATAAACACAATAACAAGGTGATACAAAACTACGGTATTGGTACAACACTTGAATAGGCCTACTGCGTTCTTAACGGGAGAGTTAGTTTGAACGGTAGTGAAGACACCTTTTAGGGCCTACACGATTAGTCAAAGTTTGTGGAGTTCTCAGCCCGCTCCCTAGTGGGCGTTTGAAAATCTTAGGGGGGCGCTAGGAAACTGTAAAACTGTTACCTTCTATTAATAAATCACTTACCACTTATCCTGTTATATTATTATCTGTATGAGGAGGCACCAGCAAATATTAATGGACATAAGGGGGCGTTGGCCTAAAAAAGGTTGGGAACCACTGGTCTAGCACGACGTAAGAAAACACTGTAGGCCGAGTGAGGGCCGACAAGAGGCTTACGGCGACGCTGGATAACTCTGGAGACTGAAGAAACCTATGTGAAGGTTTACCGTCCTGCGTTTCAACGTGTATAACTCTGAAGACGTGTTGAAGGCCTACGTGAAGTTTGACCGTATTGCGTTTCAAAGTGTATAACTCTGAAGACGTGTTGAGGGGCCTACGTGAAGTTTGACCGTATTGCGTTTTGCCGTAGATATCTCTGAAGACGTGTTGAGAGCCTACGTGAAGGAGGATATGCTGCGGGCCTGAATTGTGGTGAAGGATGAGTGAAGCCAGGGCCAGAAGGATGTCGCCTCAAGTGTTGATTCGCTTCGTGTATTGTTGGGGTGTTGCTTGAGGGACTGAGGAGTGCTGAGGTCGAACGGCGCTACGTGAAAGAGGAGATTCACGAGGAGGCGTAACAAGCAATGTGAGGCTTGTGGCTTGTAGCCTACAAGAAGGTTTACGGACCTGGGCTTCGAAGGATTACTTCTGCAGGCGGACTGGCCTTACCGGCGAGAGGATGAGTGTTGAGGGCCGGTAGACTTGTAGAAAAGGGGGCCAACGGAAACGCCTGCAGCAGTGATGGTGCTTCTTCCAGGATGAAATTGTAGAGGGCCTTACTTGATGGTAGACTTCGTGTATGCTCGAACCGAGCCTTGAAGGAACAGTGCTGCTACTGTGACGAGTGTTGCTACTGACGAAGGTGCTGAGAGTGAGACGTAACCACCAAAACAAGAAAATGGCAAGTGAGAGTGATTTGAGAAAGAACCCGCATTTTATAGGTCTTGGTGACGTCCTCTGGTGGTCGTTTCGGGAAATACCACAAAATCTGTGTTTCCTGTGTGGGCCTGTTTCATGCCCACGTGTATAGCCTTTGTTTTGATTCCATGACTGATTGAGAACGGCGAGGAAAGCATTTTCGGTCGGCCTCTACATATATATATATATTTATACACACATTTTAACTGCAAACAACACAGAGTATAATTAATGTAAAGAACGACGCTTGTGTAGAAGAGCGTTCAATACAAGATGAGGAGGGAGAACGAACAAATGAAAAATGAGGTACCACCCGGGAATCGACCCCCGGGATCATCCGATTGCCGGTCAGATATGCTATCCATATCCACTACACCATGGACCTTGATCAATCAGAAGTCGTAATTCTCCTACATACGAGCAGAAACCAATGCCCTGAGGGGGCACCTTCGCATGCCTCATCTTGTGCGGAACGCTCTTCTACACAAGCGTCGTTCTTTACATTAATTATACTGTATTGTTTGCAATTAAAATGTATATATGTACGGCATGCGTAGGTGCCCCCTCAGCACCTTGGTTTCTGCTCGTATGTAGGAGAATTACGACTTCTGATTGATCGAGGTCCATGGTGTAGTGGATAGCATATCTGACCGGCAATCGGATGATCCCGGGTTCGATTCCCGGGTGGTACCTCATTTTTCATTTGTTCGTTCTCCCTCCTCATCTTGTGCGGAACGCTCTTCTACACAAGCGTCGTTCTTTACATACATATATAATATATATATATATTATATATATATATATATATATATATATATATATTACTTGAAACTTCAGCATCAAATGTTTTAATTTGCAGATATTTTAATTTCCCACTCATAAAATGGAATAAAAATGACGAAGTCATATATGTTGAGAAGTTTCATGGCAACATTAAAAAAGATGATAGAACCCAAGCAATGATGTTATTAGTATGATGAAACATTACGCCCTTACCCTTGAAATCTGTGAAGCCATTAGAAAAAAGAACGTTTTGGATTTCATTTTGACAAATAACAATGAGATAATAATAAATAAAAAGGTAACGCACACAAATTTCTCCGACCATTACCTAATCGATATACAATTCAAGTTAGCATCCAGAAGTCCGAAAACGCATCCCAGAGAGGCAGAAGGAATATTTAAAGGCTGAAACATAAATTCAAAGAAAGTACAGGGTGTTCGAAAAGTCCGATCACCTCCCCCCCCTACAAAATGTACATATTGTAATACCAATTTTATTTTTGTGTGATTAGTTGAATTTATATGTGATTCATCGACATTTTTTTTTCTTTTGCAGGTATTAGAGTTGTGTGAACAATGGCAGACCAGTCCACTTACACTCTGGAAGAAAAGATAGTGATGAGCAGATGGGCTCATGAAAGGTCACATACTGGCAAAACGATGCATGATATCCAGAATGATTTCAACACAAGATTCAATAAGGCTGTAACACCAAACAAGACGGTATTACACTGGGAGGAAAAGTTGTTAGAAACTGGCTCCATCAAGGACAGACCACGGTCGGGAAGACCAACACCGCGAGCAGAACAATATGAAGGTGTGATTACGTCGGTGGCTCGTTCACCAAAAAAAATCACTTCGGAAACGATCACAAGAACGTGCAGTCCCCATATCCACAATGAGAGATCACATGACAAAAGATCTCGGCATGAAACCATACCGCTCGTCATACAGATATTCTTAATTAGTAACTGTAATTAGTAACTGTATTTACTGTAATTAAAGTAATTGTTGCTAGTGACTTGTTTCTTAAATACACCTACCACATATAAAATTAATCACACAAAAATAAAATTGGTATTACAATACGTACATTTTGTAGGGGGTGACGGAACTTTTCGAACACCCTGTAGATTGGGAAAGTTTAAATAAAGATTTAAAGGAAGCAAATTGTGAATTGCTACTTCACAAGAAGACTCCAGAACAAATACTAGGTATAATGGAGACTGAAACCAAACCTATATTATTGAAGCATAGCAAGCTCGAGAGAAAAATCAGGGCACGGAAGCAAACCGTAAAACATCTCCACAGATGCAGAACTGATGCAAGGAGACTCAAAATAGAGATGAAAATAGGCGAAATAGAAATAGACCTGAAGCAAACATTCATACATAAGACAAACGAAGATGAAAACAAGGTAGTATAAAACATAAAAAATAACCCAAAATACTTCTACACGTTTGCAAAAAGGAAAATGCAGTGTAAAGAGAGTATTGGTCCGTTGATAGACAGTGAGGCCAAACACACAAATTACCCCCAAAAATTGAGCGAACTGCTAAAGGAACAATTTAACTCTGTATTTAGCACCCCTAAGTCCGAGATGGAAGTAGAAAACCCAGACGAATTTTTAGACATAGCTACAAATCAGCCAAGGGCAAATTCAGGCACATATCTATTAATAGACTTCGAGTTCTCGGAAGGAGCTGTAATTAAGGCTTTATCACAGATGCGAGACAACTCAGCTCCAGACACATGGAGTGCCACGTTTCTGAAGAAATGTAAAGAGAGTATTGCCAAACCGCTATCCTTAGTATGGAGGAAATCACTCAACACAGGAGAAATTCCACTGCCATTAAAGAACGGGAACATTGCCCCCTTATTTAAAGGTGGTAACAGAGCAATGCCCAAGAATTATCGGCCAGTGGCTCTCACCTCCCACTGTATAAAGGGCTTTGAACGTATAATTAGAGGCAAAACTACCTACTACCTACAAGAAAAGAACTTATGCAACCCAAATCAGCATAGTTTCAGGGCTGGAAGATCATGCCTATCACAGCTATTAGACCACTAGGAGAAAATATTGGAAACACTGTGTCGAGGACAAAACAGATGTAATATGCACTGACTTTGCTAAAGCTTTCGATAAATGTGACTATGGAATCATAGCACAAAAACTTAAGAATACAGGAATTACTGGAAAGCTAGGAAGATGGGTATTTAATTTCTTGTCGCAAAGAACACAAAGAGTGGTAGTAAACGGAGTTAAATCGGAAGTCTCGGAAGTCGTGAGTTCTGTCCCACAAGGAACAGTATTATCTCACTTGCTGTTCATAATAATGGGCGTATGAGTACTGGTAGGACTAGACTCTTCCATAATTTGAGCATGATGTTTGTTTTTCTGCTGCGGAAGGTCCTCCAGATGATTCCCATTATTTTTCTAAAAGTTGTAATTTTGATGTTATAGTGCTCTCTGAATTCTGCATTTGATATTATTACTCCAATATCCCTGACTTGTAGATTTGGTGTTATCTGTTTGTCTTGCAGAGTTTTGTACCTTTTATTCTGCAGCTCCTTCTTATTACCATATCTTAGAAGTTGGAATTTTTCTTCGTTGAACTTCATACTGTTGTCTTCTGCCCAATTGAATAATGTTTCAATGTTGTTTTGTAATTTTCCTATGTCACCTCTGTTATCACCTTTAAATCTGGTGGGCACGGATGCGAGTCCTGTGTCGAGTGACTTCCTCCATAGTATAGCGGTTTGGCAATACTCTATTTACATTTCTTCAGAAACGTGGCACTACATGTGTCTGGCCCTGGCGCTGAGTTGTCTCGCATCTGTGACAAAGCGTTAATTACATCTCCTTCCGAGAACTCGAAGTCTATTAATAGATATGTGCCTGAATTTGTTCTTTGCTGATTTGTATCTATGTCTAAAAATTCATCTGGGTTTTCTACTTCCATCTCGGACTAAACACAGTTAAATTGTTTCTTAAGCAGTTCGGGGCTTTTGTGTATTTGGCCTCCCCGTCTATCAACAGACCAATACTCCACTTACACTGCCTTTTTCTTTTCGCAAACGTGTAGAAGTATTTTGGGTTATTTTTTGTTTTCTGCTACCTTGTTTTCTTCCTCTTTTGTCTTATGTATGAATGTTTGCTTTAGGTCCATTTCTGTTTCGCCAAGTTCCCTCTCTAGTTTGAATCTCTTTGTATCAGTTCTGCATTCGTGGAGATGTTTTACGGTTTGTCTCCGCTGTCTGAATAGTGTCCTGATTTTCCTCTTGAGCTTGCTATTTTCTTTTTTGTCTCTCTGGAACATGTTTCGGTATTATAGGCTTGGTTTCAGTCTCTATTATACATAGTATTTCTTGTGAAGTATTCTCGTAAAGTAGCAGTTCCCAGTTTACTTCCTTCAAATCTCTATTTACGTTTTCCCAATTTACTTTCTTTGAATTTATGTTTAAGCCTTCAAATATTCCTTCTGACTCTCTGGTATGCGTTTTCGGACCTCTGGTTGTTAACTTCAATTACATATCGATAAGGTTATGGTCGGAGAACTTTGTGTGCGTTACCTTTTTATTTATTATTATCTCGTCGTTATTTGTGTTTCGAGGGGATTTTGTTGCGCAAGACACAGCGGGCATTCATATATATATATATATATATATATATATATATATATATATATATATATATATATATATATATATATATATATATATATATAGTGTTTTGAACGCATAATTAGAGCCAAAATTACCCACTACCTACAAGAAAAAGACTTGTACAACCCAAATCAACATGGCTTCAGGGCGGGTAGATCATGCCTGTCACAGCTACTAAACCACCAGGAGAAAATATTAGGAACATTGTGTCGAGGACAAAACATTGATGTAATATATACTGATTTTGCTAAAGCCTTCGATAAATGTGACCATGGAATCATAGCACACAAACTTAAGGATACAGGAATTACTGGAAAGCTAGGAAGGTGGAATTTTAATTTCTTGACGCAAAGAACGCAAAGAGTGGTGGTAAACGGAGTTAAATCGGAAGTCCCGGAAGTCGTGAGCTCTGTCCCACAAGGGACAGTATTAGCTCCCTTGCTGTTCATAATAATGATTGCAGATATTGATACAGATATTAAGGACAGTATTGTATCATGCTTCGCAGATGACACGAAGATATGTAAGGAAATATTGAACGAAGATGACGTAAGAAAACTACAAAACGACATTGAAACATTATTCCAGTGGGCAGAAGACAACAATATGAAGTTCAACGAAGAAAAATTCCAACTTCTAAGATATGGTAATAACAAAGAGCTACAGAAAAAAGGGTACAAAACTCCGCAAGCCAAACAGATAACACCAAATCCACAAGTCAGGGATCTTGGAGTAATAATGTCGTCGGATGCAGAATTCAGAGAGCACTATAAAATCAAAATCACAACGGCTAGAAAAATAATGGGAATCATCTGGAGGAGCTTCCGCAGCAGAAAAGCAAACATCATGCTCAAATTATGGAAGAGTCTAGTCCTACCAATAATTGAGTATTGCTCAGTACTCACAAGCCCACACCGAAAAAGAGACATTGCGAGCATTGAAGCTATACAAAGGACTTTTACGTCTAAGATAGAGGAAACGGAAGGTGAAGACTACTGGTCTCGACTACAATCCCTGGAACTCTACTCTCTTGAAAGAAGGCGAGAGCGGTACACAATAATATACATATGGAACATACTTGAGGGCTCTGTCCCTAACCTCAGAAATGAAATAGAAACAAACTGGAATGAGAGAAGAGGCAGATTTTGTACGGTCCCAGCTGCGGTGGGACAAGGAGCCATGAAAACGAGGATGGAAAATACCCTCAGAATACGGGGCCCAAAGCTTTTCAATGTCCTTCCAAAAGAAATGAGGAATCTCCAGCACACCAACCTGAATAACTTCAAGAACCAGCTGGACAGATTCTTGTGCAAAGTCCCTGACCATCCATGCGTGGCTGGCTACGAGGGCAGGAGGCGATCAGAGAGCAATTCCCTCCTTCACCAAGTCCCGCAAATGAGGCGGGATGCTGCAGAGGGGACGACCGCAGGTCGATCCTGAACTGTCGTTCAAACTCAACAAAAGTAAACAAAAGTGTATATATATATATATATATATATATATATATATATTACACCAAATAAATGGCTATTTGGTTTGCTGTTTTGTAAAACAATTTTTTTTTTCTTTTTGTCTCTGTATATGCAATAGAAAGTCCGTTTCCAGAAAATAAATACATACATAGTTTCAGTAAATTATACATGTTCTTAAGACAAAAAATATGTTCCCTTTCCATAGTTTTAGAAAACTTAATAACTTTCTTCAGCTTTTATATTTCACATTCAAAAAATAGATAATTACATAACCTATAAAATAATTGTTAAGTATTATAAAAACAAAGAAAAATATCCAGCATGCGTGCGAGAATTATAAGAGATTTTATGTTACTGTTAAGCTTCGGCCCTACAGCAGGAATCACCGGTTAATTTTCTCTGCGGTCTACATACAGTAGGTTTTTCTCTCTGGCTGCAGAGTTTTCGCCAAAATTTAACTTATGAGCTGAAATGCGTTCGTTTTTTATCGTTTTGTTTCGTCCAAATGAGGAAGACACCCTTTTACTTCTATACTGGGCTAGTTTAGGTAACTTAGGTTAACTTTTTCTTATATATAGCTCTTTCTTATATATATATATATATATTAACGATTTAGATGTCGGCCTAGTCAGTACAGTTTCAAAGTTTGCGGATGACACGAAGCTGGGCGGTAGGGCGATTAATGACGAAGATAGAGGTAAAATCGAGGAAGATCTGAATAAAATCGTTGATTGGTCAGTCACATGGCAAATGAGATTTAACGTCGATAAGTGCAAAATTTTACATATAGGTTCGCGTAACGGTAATTTTGCGTATAGTATGTCAGGGAAGGAGTTAACAAGCGTAGAGCAGGAAAAAGATTTAGGAGTTATAGTCACTGGTGATTTAAAAGGAGCGAAACAAAGTACAGCAGCGGTCAATAAAGCGAACAAAGTATTAGGTTTTATAGCTCGGAATTTTGAGTACAAATCGCGCGATATTACAGTTCCTCTTTATAAATCATTAGTTAGACCCCATTTGGAGTACGCGATCCAATTTTGGAATCCGCATATGCGCAAAGATATAGACAAAATCGAAAGAGTTCAAAGACGAGCAACTAAGATGATTCCGTCACTTAGGTCAAAGTCGTACGAGGATAGGCTTAAGGAGTTAAAATTGACTACACTCGAGACTAGAAGGCTAAGGGGTGATCTAATCCAGGTTTTCAAAATTATGAATGGGTTCGATAACATAGAGATAGCTTTTTCGAAATATCTCAATATAATAGGACTAGAAATAACGGGTGTAAGTTGACAAGTAGAAGGTTCGAGACAGCAGTTGCCAAAAACTTTTTTACGCATACATAGAATAGTAAATAGCTGGAATAGTTTGCCGGTAGAAGTAATTAGTAGCACGTCTATAAACATGTTTAAAAATCGATTAGACGCATATGTTGATAGATTGGGTATAGTTTAAGGTAGTAAAATTAAGGCTTTGTGGTTCGGAACCCACGTAAAATTGTAGGTCCCCTCCGCCACCACGGAGGGCATGCACAATATACAATTACGAACACAGTTAGGTGGACCAGCCATGAGTGGATCCTAGGGTCTTTGTTGGTCTGAAACATTATAACAGGTTAGTTAAACTCTCGGGTAGATTTCTAGAGCCTAGAAAAATGAATGGAATGGAAAGGTACGTTTTGGCCCAAACAAACCAATAGAAAATTAATGCAGTTTGGCTAAAAAGTTAAATTTTGGGGCAAACGCTATAGCACCGTTTTTGTGTCTCTACCAAGGACCACTACCCACACTTTTTTTTTGTGTAGGGGTTGGAGGTTTCTTGTAATGTCGCCAACATTATTTCACCGAAATCAACTTAAAATCACCCACTTTTACTCGCCCGAATATAAAGTAAATTTAAACTTTATAAAAAGAAAAAAAAACGATGTTTGTTTTTGGTTCTTTCGAAATGTAAAAGTTTGTCTATAATTTAAAGTAAGTCCTATAATCAGTGTATGGGATTTATTGCCTATTGATGACTCTACCCCTAGAGAATCTCTAATACTTTCAACACTTCTACATTTTAAGTTAGTTGCAATGGGCTACATCGTGGCCGATGTCGTAAAACCACTTCCCGTCGATCAGAGAAATTGAGTGACAATGGGTCTGGGGAGTAATTGGATGGGAGACCGAGCTCCGCGTACAGATAGTTTAGGACCCGTGGTTCGGATTCCACGTAAATCTGTAGATCCTCTCCATCATAATGCCTTAGATGTTGCGAAGGAGATTAAAGAACTCTATCGTTACATTATTAGTTAGAAACAAACAGTGACTTATTAAACAAACTTATTAATATTACATATTAAACTATTAAAGTAGTTATAATCATCAGCATCAACTGGAATTAATAAGATCTCAGGATAATCCCTTTGAGCTCGCTATTTTAATTAATAGAGTTAATATAATATATAATATAAATTAATAGAATTAATCATATTTTAATATAATTTCATGTATATGAACAATGTATTAGAAATTAATTATTCTAAATTACTCTCAATATTCAAACATGAGAATCAATATCGAAGCAAGAAATGGAACCTTTTATTTACATTTTATTTACAATTTATTAAAAATTAATTATATTTAATGAACGTCCCATTCCATATCTAAGCTATGACTAAAAATGATTTTTTTTTCCGTTGTTTAATCTATTTTATATATCTATTTTAAATAAATAAATAAAATTACTTTTGAACGACATTTTCACTAAATAAATGGTTTTTTTATGAGGGGTTGATTTTATATATATATGTATGAGAGAGAGAGGCGTATTTGCTAGCATACAATATTAAAAATTGATACAATATTACAGTTGTTTTGCATTGGGAGTTGTATAGATTAAGTCACCTTAGCACCTTACATAGCCTAATTTGAAGCCATCTTTAACATGGCGGATACATGGCTGACTTTTTTTAACAGAGGAAGAACATTTTGGAGCGTTACTTTCGCTTTGAAATCTGAATTTTATCCTTGGCTTTAGTCGTTTCATTCCGTTGCGACATTTCTCTTTTCCTTTGCATATAAATGTGTAAAATACTAAACAGTATTAATTGTTAAAATATTTTAATCTCTATATCCCAACATCAGTCTTTGTCTTATAGACAGGAAAAGTAAACGCGAAAGGTTCAAACTTTTTTACCAATATTAAACACGAAATCTAAATTAATGAGTGGAATTTTTCGCAAAAGTCAATCAACTTCTTGAAAGATCCTACCCAATAAAACATTATACTCTGTTTAATTAAGTAATTTCTAATTCATTAACTTAAGAATTTTACCTAACGTAACCTAACTCTGCTGCTATTCTTTTATATAACTACTGGAACAGATAGGCTGTAAAACAGTGATGCACAAACCCTGGCCCGCGGCCCAAATGTGGCCCCCACAGGTCTTTTCAATTCACATTTTTCACATGAAAAGGGTAGCTACCCAAAGAAAAATCTGAAATATTACCCCTGGTTATAAAAATGCATATTTATAAAAAATAGAATATCTATATATCTATCTGGCCCCTACATATAAAACAGATGGTTGGTTTGGCCCTCACATCAAAAAGGTTTGTGCACCACTGCTGTAAAAGCTTAAAATATTTCGAGTATTTCTTTCAAATGTAATAAAAATATACTCTATTTGAAGAACATGTGACTAATGAATACAAAAAAGAAAGGTAAATTATGATCTAAAATTATACTATTAATATCACTAAAATTCCTTGTTCCTCGATAAATCATTGAAGTATGATACATTAAGTGTTTGCTATTTTGATATTGAAACTTAGGATTCAATTTATCATCAGTGACCAAACGCGTTTTTGCTGACGACATTTGAGAAGAGGACAAATTTTTTGATACAAACTACAAAAGCTAAATCCATTCCCATCGGCAAAATTTGTCCAGTCAGTATCTGTTCTTGCCTCTGGCGTTTATTAGCGTTTCGTTACTGATGCTAAATTGAATCCTAAATTTTGGTATCAAAATACTCTATAAAAAAAATTAATGTACTTTAATGTTTTGCCAGAGAGCAAGGAATTTTATTGATATTAAGAACATAATTTTAGATTATAATTTATTTATTTTTTTTTATTTATCAGTCACTTGTTCTTTACATTGTCATTATATTTGAAATAAATACACTTTCAACGATTTTTTACACTACTTTATTCTTCGTTTATCAAAATATTTTATGTACGACATTTACCTTATGTTTCTCTTCATAAAAATGAATACAGGAATTTATTGAATTACTTAAGAATTTTACCAAACCTATCTGAACTTCGTGAAGTCCCTGAGTGGAACAGAAATTACGCTAAATCCTTACTTTCCCCATTTTATTAAGGATTCACTAGTAAGATTATAAAACTAGGAATTTCATGAAATCTTTAGTAAGATTGGGAAAGTTGCGATTTCGCATAATTTCTGTTTCATTCAGAAACTTCAAGAAGTTAGGTTAGGTTAGATTAAATTCTTAAGTATTTCGATAAATTCCCTTAACCTAACGTAAACTAACCTAACCTCACTTTCTGAAGTCCCTGAGTGAAACAGAAATTACGCGAAATCACTACTATCACCAGTATTACTAAGGATTTCACGAAATTCCTAGTTTTACAATCTTACTACCGATTTTATGAAATTCGTAACTTCACAAACTTACAAGGGAATTCATACAGACCTAAGCTTTTGCGATTGGTTCACTGTTATGACTAATGAACATTGTGGATGTTAGGTAGGGCCGTAGCTTGGGGGCCGCCAGGGGAGGCTCAGCCTTCTATGGAAAATTTTGAGCCTCCCCTAAGCCCTAAATATAGATTAACTAAAATAAAGTACCAAAAGTAGTTTTAGAATTATAATTCAGTTTTGTAATTGTCTAATTGACCCCGTCCAATAAATGCGTATATATAAAATTTTAACTTTAACATGTGTTTTATTTTTACAAAGCATGCCCTATATTATCGGTACTATGTAGCCTCCCCTATATTACCAGTAGCCTCCCCTGGAGATTACCATTAGCTACGGCCCTGATGTTAGGATAGCATAATTTGGTTTGATGAAGTTACTTTCAAATTGAATGATCACATACAGTAAATCGTTACAACTACTGTATGTGTTTTGGACAGTGCAAAAGCAAAACATTTACGTTGAGAATCATGTTAATCTTCCAGACCTTACGGTGTGGCTCGAGTTTTCTTCTCTGAGCATTGATGGGCAATTCTTTTTTAATGGTACTGTAACAGGTCAAAACTATCTGGAAATTATAATACGAGGCCCAAAGCTTTTCAATGTCCTACCAAATGAAGTGAGGAATCTCCAGCACACCGACCTGAATAACTTCAAGAACCAGCTGGACAGATTCGTGTGCAAAGTCCCTGACCAGTGATCAGCCTTGCGTGGTTGGCTACGAGGGCACGAGGAGATCAGACAGCAATTCCCTCCTTCACCAAATCCCGCAAATGAGGCGGGATGCTGCAGTGGGGTCGACCGTAGGTCGATCCTCAACCGTCGTTCAAACTCACCTAAAGTATGGACCTAAAGTATGGTAAGTAAATGCTGCGTAATGCCATTCTTGCAGTACGACTTCTGTATGGGGACCATGACGTTTACTTTCAGTTCGGGCTTTTCCTAATAAAGAGTTTGTTAGGTTGTGGATAGGTCGTCGTGGAACCGCTAATGAATATCCTCCAAGGTCACCTGATCTTACACCTCTGGACTTCTATCTGCGGTGTTAGCCGAAGGATAAAGTATATTGTACTAATCCTCAAAATTTGCAACATTTCAGGAAGCGATTGTTTGGAATGTACGCAAAATCTCATATGAACATTGCTGTGTGTCTATCTGTTTTGGGACGTTGTACCGCATGTTTGCGTGTAAATGGTGGACATTTTGAACCATTTAGCATAAAATTTTTATTAAATGTTTTTACATGCTTACTTGTGTACGCAGTAAAGTTTTTGCTTAAGTACAATTAGTATCCAAAATAAATAATTTAAAAATGTGGCCATATTTTGAATAACCTTATATGTATATATATATATATATATATATATATATATATATATGTTAACCCCTCCGTCTATGGCCCTGGGTTGGTTCGGATCGACGGGGGTTCTAGTTACGGAGGCAAGCAACGGATGTTTCTTCTATATACTTTTCTTCTATAACTTTCTAATTCTTTTCTCTCGCTTTATGGGGTCGACACTCTGTTAATTCTTTTCTTTCAATAATACTCTGATACTTCTACTTTACTGACTAAATTCCTGAAGAGGACAAGGCTCGAAGGAAAAAAGATAAAAAAACTTTCTCTTTTTGTAGTTTACTTCTCAAAATGTACAGGTAGTGCTCTGAATTTACAGGGGTAGAGGTTCGACCTCTTTCGACCATAGCTCAGGCCGGAATCTAAAAATACTAAGGAGGCAAGGGGCCTCTGCCCCCCTCCCCGCAGCGAGGCTGCTAACCAGGGGAGTCTCTTAGCAGTGACCAAAGCAGAGTCTCGTAATGAAGTGTCCTTCATTTTACAAATACATGTATAAAATATGCCTGAATGTTGGGGGATGGCAGTTGGAGGTTAAGTTTCCCCCCTTTTAAACACGATCAGGTGTTTGAAAGTTTCCAAATAAAAATTTTAAAAAATAAATAAAAATAAAAACTAATCTTATTTTTTTTTGCCACGTCTTCATTTCTGAAGGCGATATTATTTCACGACTGAGTACATTTTTGTTTGGGTTTATTACAATTATGATTTCGATTATGGATTACTTCCCATTCGCTTATGATTGTCCCTTACAGTTCTATTGAAGTACATTCTTACATTATATATAAAGTCATTACATTCAATTATAGTTTCATTGAAGTACATTACAAATTATTATTAATTAAAGTATTAGTTAATTACAATTAAACAGTTACTATAGCTTTGTTTTGTTTTTACAGTGTTTCATATTAATAGACAATTAAGATGTTAGAAATATAATACAAAGTACATGGCACACATGATATAGATTTATATACATAATATGTTATAATATGTTTAACATGTTATAAATTTGGATCAGAGCGAAAGGGGATGTTTATCTTAGAAACGTTCGGTTCTGCTGATTCGCGAATTTGAGCATTTAACTACTGTAAGCCTAATGAATGCCTTGTGAGGGTTGAACGCACTTAAAAAAAATAATTAAAAAAAATATATGTGGACGTATTTTACATGTACATAATCCAATAGGTTGTGTGCGTAATATAGAGACGCGTAAAATATGGACTGATAGGTTGATAGGTATCAGTAGACAATAGGTAGGAAACAACATAACTAATGATGTATAGAGAATGAAGTTTCTTTTTTTTTTTTTATTATTATTATTATTATTATTATTATTATTATTAAGGAATTTACCATACATTCAATACGGAAGATGTCCAAATACTAAACACGTGATTCAGTGTTCAAGGTATGGAAAACGTGAAGAGAATTAAGTTACTTTATGACGTCATAGTTATTGAATTTTGTACGTATAATACAAATCATTATTAGGAAGATTTACAAGAACGAATTAGAGGCAAAGAGAGGGCATTAATGACTAAGAAGTACAACTACGGGTTCCAATCCTGTTATATGCAATGTGTATGCATAATCTAGGGACGAGGGTGAGATGCAAGACAATCATAATTAATTAATAACTTTTATAACAAATAAAAATGGATACGACTAAACCATAGGTATGGTAGATCGTAGGGTTTTGACACGATCAAAAATAGGAAGCCACAAGTAAAATTATTATCCAAACTCGCGTTAAGCGATTTTGGTTCTTATGTAAAAATGAATATTGATTATTCATTGTCCATTTTTACATATATATATATAATATATATATATACACATTTTAACTGCAAACGACGCAGAGTATAATTAATGTAAAGGACGACGCTTGTTTAGAAGAGTGTCCGTACAAGAGGAGGAGAGAAAACGAGCAATGAAAAATGAGGCACCTCCCGGGAATCGAACTCGGGATCATCCGATTGTCGGTCAGATATGATAAACATTACAGCAAGGTCCTCCATGAATCAGAACTCGTAATTCTCCTACGTACGAGCGGAATCGAATGCCCTTTGAGGGGGCACTTTCTCATGCCGTATATAAATATATATATACATTTTAACTGCAAACGACACAAGTATAATTAATGTAAAGAACGACGCTTGTTTAGAAGTGTCCGCACAATCCCGGGAGGTGCCTCATTTTTCAATGCTCGTTTTCTCTCCTCTTGTGCGGAAACTCTTCTAAACAAGCGTCGTTCTTTACATTAATATATATATATATATATATATATATATATATATATGTGTGTGTGTGTGTGTGTGTGCAGGCCCTCTTGGAGGTCCAGAGAGGCCCGGGCCACTTCCAGCGTTTGAGGCCCATCGCTAAACCCAATTATTACTTTCACTGCAAAACATTATATTCAAACCTGAAAGTGTCTAAATTTGAGGCCCCCCTTAAGCTTGAGGCCCAGGCCAAATAGCTCTCCTAGTCCCCCTCTGATAGGCCCTGTGTGTGTGTGTGTGTGTGTGGAAAAAGGACAATATTAAAATGACCGTTGTAAGATATGAAATAAAGGTATCTCGGATTTAGTTTGATGAAGAGACATTTCAGTCAAATAAATAATGTGACTTTTGAAACGTTTTTACGACAATAAATAAATAAATAAAGGCTCTTCAAAACACAAATAAAGCCATAAACAACACATATTTTTGCCGTCAGTGCGAGATAAATGGATCATGTTTCCTTTGAGGCCAATTCTGACCATCGTACCTTTATTGTCCGCTTTAAATGAGAAATTAGTATCTTCATATCGCATCCTGATAACGCAGTGGAAAATATTATCTCGTATAACTCCTACTAATTTATATAAGAGGAATCTTTACAGAAAAGTTTGAATAAAAGTTTCATGTACAAACAGGGCCGTCGAGAGCTGCCACGGGCCCCGGGGAAGGATTGGTATATGGGCCCCCCTGTTTACTCAGTATTTTATTATGAATGTTTTTTGTGTACATAACAAGCAAACTGATTATATTTCCAAGTCACTATTCAAAACATACAGTATGAATAAACAACTCAGAGGAAAATGACAATTTTTTTTCGAATCAATTATATTAATTCTATCACCATATAATTTACAAATGCAGTAGCAGTCCATGCAGACAAGACAATTGTTTACTGCAAGATTTTCATAATTAGAAGTGTACTTTCTTTGCCTTCTCTCTAGCAAAGTGGAAAATGATTCTGATGAAATTTAAAGTACGGGCTAACTGGCTTTCAATTACAATGGTTTCCAGATCTGTCAGTCGGTCTTGAGTATTGGTGGACCGCAGATAATATTTTATCTGTTTCAGTTTGACTATGATAATCTCTATAAAATGTATGTTCATTAATTATATTTCCTCTCTGTTATTTAATCAGTTGCTTTATTAATAATTTTAGATTTTATCCCCCCTCTTTCCGGCCCCCTAGAGGTCCGGGCCCCGGGCATTTATCCCGGCTTCCCCGCCCTCTCAGCGGCCCCGTGTACAAAAAAAAACAAAAAAGGCGGGATGGAATGACAAAATATGACGGAAAAATTATTCTCATTTGGTAAACTTGTTTGTCAGTCGAATTGATTCATGTTTTGTCATCGTGTTTAAAACAGTAAAACCAATTCGGGCAAAAGTTTTAATAAAAACTAAAACAAGAGGTGCAATTATCAGTATCATTTATAAATCATTGACGCATTCTTTGACGAGAAGTTAGCGCCTCGTCACACGTTCATGTTTTCTTTTATTTGTAAATTAGTTATCGTTCAAAGGTAAAGTAATTTGTCATGTAAAAGCTGAAAATTGGATGATATTAATCATGCTATTTGATTTAGCATATCTCTATAAACACGCGATCTAAAGCCAGCCAGCAGTTGTTCGCGTAATGCGCATTTTAAACGGATGCACAGACACTGTGTTACGTTTTAGTTGCATGACCTTTTTCACCTTACTGAGAGTAAGAACTCCGTCCTCGCTCTTGTTTAGACATAATAAGAACTCATTTTCCGAGGGTAGCTGTTCATCATAAAACCGTACCGTGTAATTGCCTCTTAACCGAAAGAAAACCGCATTGAAGTAATTCACTCCACGAACTTTTTGAGTCGCATTATAAATCCGCCGACCTTTCAAGATATTCCACTTTACTTATCTTTCTCTCATTCTCTTCATTTTAATCGAAGAGGTTTAGAGAACTTTAAAAGTTGTTAAAATGCGGAACCTCTCTTCACCACTTTTTCAAATGAAATAAAAATAAGCAAATTGAAATTTTTTTTCTCGCGTGCAACGCAATGAAAAAAAAATTGACTCAAACGAGGAATGAAATGGAAGCATGCAATCAAAATAAAAAGCAAATAAAATACGATAATGATTTTTTGTTAATAATATTCTTAATATATTTACTTTTTTTTATGTGTAATTTGATTGTCTTTCTAGCTTCCTCCACCTTGACAAATTTTCATTTCTTAGTCTTACTAAGATTTTAGGGTGCTACTGTAGTATGCGGTCTACCGACGATTCGGCGGTCTACCTTTTAATTATAGCTTCTTATCTTGTTTACTAATTGTTTGTTTACATCCCATTGTCAATCGCCCTTGACGATTGATTAGGTTTAGTCATGATATCATGACTAAACCTAACCAATCGTCGGTAGACCGCATACTACAGTAGCACCGATTTTAGAATAAAATCAAGACACAGCTTTAATAGTAAATATATTTATTATAACTGCGGATGACCACTATACGAACCGAAACCTTATCAATATATTCATATAATAATAATAATAATAATAATAATTATTATTATTATTATTATTAATAATAATTAGAAGGTGTAGCTCTCTATGAAAACAGCTTAAAACTTTTCCACATTCTGGAAGCTAGAGAAACAAACTTACTGCCTATATAAAAAATAAGTATTTTTGGTAGATTTTCTTACTTGCAGTTTATGCGTTTTAAATTTAGTCTATAGCGTTATGGACATAGGCGAATTTACGTATAGGCACCTGCCTAAGACGGCAAATTTTGTCGTATTTCAACCTAAATATGGCAAAGAAAACAAAAATGGAAAATAAATAACTTACAAGTGCTAACAAATTAAATGGATTCACAAATAAGTTTTAAAATAAAAAAGACCAGTGCCTCTAACAGCAAACTAGCGATATCAAATGGCACAACTATAAGGCACTTTAATTCCTGCCTACGGGCGACAAAATGCTAAGTACGCTTCTGGTTATGGATGAAAATGTACCTCAGCAATTGCTAGCGCCGGTAACACAATGGGTAACACCGTTCCCTATAAGCGAAGTAAAAGCATTGAGGTCGAGGGTTCGACTCGGATGGTTCTGCTAATAATAATCATACAAGAGTTAGCGTAAGGGGCTGCGTCGGTCTGGCCTGAGCGCTGCGCCAGCTTGTGAACCTCTTCACTTATCATTGTACTATTACCTGAGCAATTCGTAGATGAAGTCGGTATCAGTTTTTTATGTAGAATTAGTTGTACAGAATTAGTTTCACCGAGACTATTTTGTGTATCATAAATTAGCAATGACAGGCTACTTAGTAGTAGTCTCGGAATACACTAGGGTACTTGCACTATATAGGCTAATAATTATTATTAATACTAGCTGATGTGCCAGTACATGATGGGCAAGTTTTACCAGTAGACTATTGATAAAAAGCTCCATGACGACGTCAAGGTTGTCTACATACATGAAGCGTTTTTTAAGGAAAAAAACGCTCTTCATTTGGGTAGACTAAATCAGAGCAAAAAAAACCATGTGGAAAGAAAATAAGAAGAGAGTGAACCAACAAAAGAAAGATAAGCTAGCATCTACTTTATTTTATTTTTAAAAATTTATTATTTTTATTTAGTTCTTGATGACGTTTTATTAAATCTACAGAGCAAAATAGAAGCTTGGTCTGGGCATTCATGCTACTGAAGAACCAATCCTGCTGATTATTCACCGGACCATCTTCCAAACTGGAACGAGTATTTGCTTTCCATACAGAACTCACACCAAATGATGAATGATTTAAGAGACGAAGAAGGCACTTATTTATTTAGGTATATGTGTCCAATTTAACAGCATCTTTCACAATCAAATAGCTTATTTCTGACTAATTCTACAGAATTTGATCACTTCACCACTTCATTCTTTCAGATTGATTTGATTATTTTTTCTTTTTGAGTCAAATTTAAATATTTTAATTATTAAAATTTGTTTGTGAATTTTCAGAGCTCTTAGTCTTTTTTATAGTCCCCCCCCCCCGCGACTCATTTTTGTTCTATTTTAGTTATAACGAAATTTTGGCGTTACACACACGCACGTCTTTACAATTTTATTAGTATAGAACAGGGGTTCTTAACCTTTTTAGGCTGTGATCCAAATTCTGGTCTCGGGGCTAGCTCGGCGACCAATGCCTTCAAAATTTCATGAGCTCATCTGCTCATCACTATCCTTTCCTCCAGAGTGTAAGTGGACTGGTGTGCCATTGTTCACACAACTCTAATACCTGCAAAAGAAAAAATTTCAATGAATCACGTATAAATTCAGTTAATCACACAAAAATAAAATTGGTATGACAGTATGTACATTTTGTAGGGGGTGACGGTTTTTTTCGAGCACCCTGTACAACACTCGATCTCAAAACAAAAAATATATTCATACAATAGTCTACTTTTACACTACGACACGTTTTACCATTCAACACAATCAAACAACCACCCATCCAGCACATCACGCATTGACCCCAATCCTTGGATAAACACATATATAGTGTATATAATCCTTTTATACTATTACGAGTATTATTGTTTTTGTGAATTTTCATAGCTCGTATTGTTGTTTACATTCTTTTACAGTCATTATTTTTGTTGTTACAACTAAATTTTGTGTTACGCTTACGCCTTTACAGTTTTAATAATATAGGTAATAATAATAATCATAATAATAAGATTCTATAATATATATATAATTATATATATATATATATATATATATATATATATATATATAATTAGGGGTTGAAGGGACTCGTGTCAGTGGCATGGTTTCTTTACTGGGTGAAACTCGTGTGTTTTAATTTCTTTCAAGGTTGAGAATAATTCAGGAAATCGGTTACGTTATATTCAGCATAAACGATCGAACGTTTCTTTAGAGAAATTTACTCTTAGTTTTAATTTCGTAGATGTCATTTCCCTAATCTGAATTAAATTGCTTCTTAAACATTTCACTGTCTCATTTTTTGCCTCCTCATCTCTTATTAATTTTAAACCATTGTGAGAAATGAGTTTCTATAAAGATTTGAAATCTATCGACTTTTCTCTAAGATTCATTCACGTACGTCAAAAATCCATTATTACTTTGAAGAAGCATTTTTTTACGTGTTTAGACGTAACATTACGCCTACCCCCCTAATCCCCACCTCATACACCGTAATTATTGAACATATTCATTCTTTACATTACCCGAGCGCAAGAGAACATTGTGGGTTCATTTCACGAGCTGTATCTGTAAATGAGAGCCATTTTATGTTTGTCATTTTCAGTGTTAAAATTAGTTAATTAAATAGGCATAATTTTCGCTTGAAAATCTTCTTCGAAAACGCATTTTGGGCATGATGACAAAATTGAGACACTTTATTTGTGTCCATATTTCATTTACGTTTTATTATTAAATAATAATATCGGAACAATGAAGAGGAGCGGAAAATTTGATAATTAAATGTTCATTTGCGAAAGGAAATGAAGTTATATTTTTACAAGTTAACAACAAAATATTTGTTATTTACAATTTTTTTACAACTTCAAAACTGAAAGCGATACACCAAATACAATTTATGTTTTTTTCTTGTTATTTTTTTTCTTGTGTGTGTGTGTGTGTGTGTGTGTGTGTGTGTGTGTGTGTGTGTGGTCTGATCCTCCTCCCCCGAACCCTCCCGAAAAAAAGCTTTTCAAAATAAGTGTATGTAAAACCTAAGCTTTTGTACACGATCTAGACACTTTTCAAATCAAAATGCAAATGCTTCCACAGATCTGACAAAACATATATATATATATATATATATATATATATATATATATATATATATAATATATAATATATATGATTAGCCATTGGAAAAAAGTCGAACTGGAATTACGTCTGAACCACTCGAATGGATTTAAATCGAGCGTAACCTATTTGAATTCAATCACATACGCTCATATAAGAATTACTTCAAACTATTCTTCAATGGCTGGTTAGGCTACTATTGAGTTTGGTTAGGTAAATTTAGGCTTGGTTAGTACCAAGGTCGAACTGGATTTATGTCGAACTCATTCGAATTATCGAACTGGAATTAAATCTAACTCGACCTTATTTCATTTTGATCAAACTAATTTGCGTTATAAATATAAAGTAAAACGTGACATCCAAGAAGCGCATTTCCCTACTAAGATACATGGGGGTGAGTTTGCTCCAATGCTTACCTGAGCTAGAGCAGAAACAGAGTTAGTGGCCAACTTAAGTCTACCCGATTCCAGCGGCTGGGAGCGAGACAGTGGCACACCACTTAGTCCGCCACTGTAACCACTGAGCTACCAAGTGCCCATATATACATATACACACATAAAGTTTGCCAGAAGTCCTATCCGAAAAGCTAATATCATATATATATATATCAAAAAAAGAGTTTTTATCAATGAATTTCAAATAGTGGATTTAATTATCCCAGAAGAGTTCCTTGTTCCATGCACGGTCTGTGTGTATCATAAAAAAATCAGGGGACCATTCTGAGTTCATTCCCATCTTGAAACGGACATGTTATGTGCCTTGAAAAGTGGACGCTCAATTCTGCCAGTTGAGGTTTAAGTTTTGGTTTTTGGCTAAAATATAATAATTACCCCTTTTTCTGTGATGTATTCAATCTGACGTGAAGACAGCGAGTCTTTTGCTTATATTGAGGTTTAAATGTAGCAGGGCTAGGTTGCTTTAAACCCTAGATCCATGTCCCAAAGCTGGATCCTGTCTGCTTTGCAGATAGCTGGTGAGGGAAGCTATATTTATGGGACCTCTTTGCGAGTGACCCGTTGCCCACGTCGGGCTAGCATCATGAAAAAGAAAAACTGTGGTATTTGTCATTTACCATTACTTATTCGGACTATAGTGGATTTAATTATCCCAGAAGAGTTCCTTGTTCCATGCACGGTCTGTGTGTATCATATATATATTATATATGTATATATATATATATATATATATATATATATATATATATATATATATATATGTCAACCCCTCCGTCTATGGCCCTGGGTTGGTTCGAAGTCGACGGGGGTTCTGGTTAGGAGGCAGCAACAGATCTGTTACTTGCAGTAGTTTCTTCTATACTACTCTCCGAGTTCTTCTTTAGTGGCTCGGATTCTGAGAGGCTTATTAAATTCTTTGAGGTTTCTCCCCGATTCTTCTTGTAATGTATCGGGAGATTCTAATGACTAAGTTTTCTGAAGAGAGCACAGCTCGAAGGAGAAGATAAAGACTTTTTCTTACTGTGTTTTACTCTTAAACTGTTACAGGTAATGCTCAGCCTCGTAGTTGGAATCAGAATAAACATGGAAGAAATTGTTGGGGTTTATATACCCCGATTCTACTAACATCATCACTATTAAATGTTGAAGAGGCTGCATTATTTTTGCACAATATTTGAAAATAAAGTAAATCTTTTAGCTGTGGTAAGGTTTAAACGAATAAACAAGATATTTGAAGATGAAGCCATATTTTTATCTTAAACCGCGTATTTTCAGATCTGATGTTATCATGATCTGCCAAGTTAACTAAAAGTGGAAATTGAACTATGCATCTTTACACTAAAATATGCATATGAGTAAAAATTAAAGGTTTAAGATTTACAATTAAATGATTAGGCAAGACATGACTTCATCTTTTATAACGAATAGAGAATGTATACAAAACATGACATGGCCAAAGTTGCTCAGGATTCATTATTAAGCTAAATCTAAAAATGATTAAGAAATTTTTAAAAAGAACAAGTCATCAATTATTTAGCAAAGTAGAAAGCACATCAAAATTTATCACAACGGAAAAATAATAATAATAAAAAATAATAATATCGCCGCGTATACATTCCTAAATGGCGACATAATGTCGGGTCGTGCATTGAGTACAATCTAAATACATCACTGAGTACGCTGCACTTTTGGTTCATTGCAATTATGATTACAATTATCAATTAATTCACATTCGCTTATTATCGTTAATTATCGTTATTAAAATACATTAATTTCTTGATATTAAATTATTATTGTTAAAGTACATTAATTACATTTAAATTATTATCATTAATTACAGTTTTATTTTAAAGTACGGTACATCAATTACATTATTAAGTACATTAGTCACTTACAATTCTTACAGTTTTTATATTTATATATGGTTATTAGTACAACACAGAGTACATGGGCACATACGGTATATATATATATATATATATGACACACATGATTTAACATAACGCATGATAAGTTTTTTATAAACTTGGATCAGAGCGAAAGGAGATTTTTATCTTAGAAGCGTTCACTTTTGCTGTGGTTATCGAATTGCGTACACTTGCATAAGCATTTTCGAGTTCATTGCAAGAGGTGAACCTACTTAAAAGAAAAAGTAAAAAGAATACATGTGAACGTACTTACATGTAAGGTAATTATGTACGTCCTCAGTGAACATGTACGAATGCCTAAACTATTGTACACATATTGGTAGTCACACAATAGGTTGACAATAGGTAGCTGAATGAATAATTAATAAAATTAACAAAAGATAAAGGTCAAGAAGATGTATGAATGAACAACATTTACATAATGACGTATAGAGTGTAAAGGTTTTTTTTTTTATTATTATTAAAGAATTTACCATACATTGAACATGAAAGATATCCACATACCAAATGGGTGATTCAGTATTCACGGTATGGAAAACGTGAAGAGAATTAAGTTACTTTATGACGTCATAGTTATTCACATTATGTCATACGTACAGTATAAGTCATTATTAGAAAAGATGAATTAGAGAAATACAGTAATGAATAAAGAAGTACAAATCGAAATTCTATCCAAAACTCGCTTAGGCGATTTTGGTTTCTCATGTAAAAATGAATATTGATTACACTGGTCAACACTCATTTTATTGCCAATCATATTAGAGTGATTTTGGGGTAACTTTGTGGTGCTGATTCCGAATATGACATCGGTTTTGCTAGATTGGCTCTAATTTATGAGATAATTGGTACCCCATTGAAACACGTAAAAATGCAAAAAATTTAATGTTCAGGCGGAGCCTACTTACAAATCGCATTGAAATTGTCTCAAATCATACAAAAGTAAACACATGAAATACATAATGGCATTTTATTCGGTATAATAACAGATAAACACAGTAAGCTGATTCGCATAATTACAATTAATGTAGAGTAAATCTCTGTACGATTCTCTTTTATGTGGGTTATCAGGACAATCACGTTGGAGGTTCCAGCAATAGTCTGCCATCATGTGTCTGTCCCATCTGCCTTGATACCTTTCCTCCATCACCTTGATATCTTGATGAAACCTCTCCCCTTGTTCCTCGCTAAAATCACCAAGATTATCCGGGAATCTGTGTAAGTGGCTATGGAGAAAGTGTACCTTTATGCTCATATTAGTACCCAACTTTTCAAAGTTTGTGAGCATGTTTTGCACCAGTTCTTCATAATTGTCTGCTTTGTGGTTACCCAAGAAGTTCTTGACAACTGAGACATAACTGCACCAGGCAGAAGCTTCAACACCATTCATAAAGTTTGTGAAATTAGAATCCTTGATAAGTGTACGGATTTGAGGGCCATCAAAGATTCCAGCTTTTAGTTTTTCCATACTTAGTCCAGGGAACGATCTACAAATGTATTTGAAGCAATCGCCATCTTTGTCCAAGGCCTTAACAAATTGTTTCATTAGTCCCAGCTTGATATGAAGTGGTGGGAGGATGATTTTTTCCCTGTCAACCGAAGGCTCGTTAATGATGTTCGTTGCACCTACAGTCATGTTTTCTCTTGAAGGCCATGTCACTTTTTTCCAATGATCTTGCCTTGCCCTACTATCCCATAAACAGATGAAACAAGGGTACTTCGTATATCCACTTTGCTGCCCAAGCAAGAAGTTTACCATCTTTACACGTACCGCTCCACTGCCAACTGTCAACTGACTACTGGTTGGGTGGCCGATGACTTATATACGGAGGGGGAATATTCTAGAATGATCGCGGAGTAAACACTAAGAATATTCGCGTGTCTCACCATCTAGAATGTTCCGGTAGTTTCCCATATGCACGCGTTATGGTTACGTTTCTTATTAATTGAGGGTATTCATTATCTCAAGAACTAGAGCCAAATCGGAAAAACTACTTTCATTTTGGAATTCAGCAACCCCAAAATACCCTAAATTCGTACGAATTTCCTTGGCAACGAAACAAAAAAATTTTTTTGTTGAGCTGTGTTATTCATTGTTCATTTTTACACACACATATATATATATACACACACAGGGTGTTTCAGGAGGAAAGGTCAATACTTCGGGAGGTGATAGTACCAGTCATTGTGAGGAAAAAAGTTCATATGAACATGTGTCTAATTCTGAATGGTTACGGAGATAGAGCTGTTTCAATCTGATGCGCGCGCAGCTCTTCCTCCCCCTTCCCTCCCCTATAACCTTGAACTATGTAAGCTGTAATATAAGCATGTAACATAAGCTAATTGACAGCTGACTGTTGTGAGTGACATTGTTTGGTGTTTGAAACAGTGTTAAGAATGTCACACACCTTCACACATGCCGAATATGCAGATATGGTGTATGTCTACAGTTTTTGCGATGGAAGTGCAACAGCTGCTGTTGCAGAATACCGGTGACGGTTTCCGAACCGTAGCATTCCGGATCGAAGAGTGTTTACCAGGGTTCTCAACACAGTGCGTGAGATTGGTACACTTCCCAGCGCTCGTTTCATCTGAACGTGAAGGTTAAGAAGATGTGGATGAAGTGGAAAACATTCTTCTATTGGTAGAGCGTAGTCCTACTACTAGCTCACGAAGAATTTCTACACGTCTCGGTGTACCACACACAAGAGTGTGGCGAACATTACGTGAGGAAGGCTTGTATCCATATCATGTACAGCGTGTACAACACCTTCAACCAGGAGACGCTGCCATGCGACTGGAATTTTGTCGTTGGGTAAATGCTAATCGCCGATTGCTTCGATTAATACTGTTCACCGATGAAGCTACTTTCACCCGTGACGGTATCAACAACACTCGTAACTCTCATCGGTGGTCAGACAAAAATCCAAATGCCACTGTGGAAACAAATTTTCAACATCACTTCTCTGCCAATGTGTGGTGCGGTATCATCGATGATCAGCTGATTGGCCCTGTTACTTTAGAGAATCGTTTTACAGGACAAAGTTACCTAGAATTTCTGCAAAATGAATTGCCAGGGCTATTGGAGGATATTCCTTTGGCTACACGCGCTGGTATGTACTTTCAGCATGACGGAGCTCCTCCACATTCTACCCATCTGGTGATGCAATACCTAAATCAAACTTTCCCTGGTCGATGGATCGGCCGCGGTGGTCCCATTCAATGGCCACCAAGGCGTCCAGAGCTCTCTCCGTTAGATTATTGTTTGTGGGGGTGGATGGAAAGTCAAGTTTATAAAAGAAAGGTGGATACACGAGACGAATTGCTCGCGCGCATTTTGGATGCTGCTGCCCGCATAAAGGAACGTCAAGATCAACTCAGACGAACAACACGCGATCTTCGCACACGAGTTGCAAAGTGCATTGAGGTTGACGGTGGGATTTTCGAAAACGTATTGTAAACTGTAACAAATTTGTCATTTCTGTATCTGATACCATTCGAAATGCCAATGTTTAAACATTAAATGTTAGAAACAGTAATTGGTTTCTCTTCCTTGATTACCATTAACAATGCTTTTGTATTTGTAGATTCAAACAGCTCTATCTCCGTAACCATTCAGAATTAGACACATGTTCATATGAACTTTTTTTCTCACAATGACGGATACTATCACCTCCCGTAGTAGTGACCTTTCCTCCTGAAATACCCTGTGTGTATATATATATATATATAATATATATATATATTTATATATGTGTGTGAGTGTGTGTGTGTGTGTGTGTGTGTGTGTGTGTGTAGGGGCTGATGGTGTCCGATGTCCGGTGTTCGTTTATAGAACGCGATCACGTTTCCGGCCATGATCGCGGGTTACCCGATTTCACGGTTAACCCAGTACACCCTGCCGGTGGGTGTACTACACCACTACACACACTATTATTCTATTACAGGAAAATATACAGTTAAATGGTTTCTACACACCACAGAACTTGAAGATCATCCGCTCCCGAAGAGTGTAATCCCTCCCTCTTCACTGGCATTAAAGAAGGGGAGGCGTGGCACTCAAAAGTTGTGATGCAACAGACTGAACTGGTTATTATGGAGATACATTAAATAGTATGAATGCATAAACACCAATCGGAGGAAGGGGTGGTACTAGCACTTAGAGGGGTGAGGAGTGGCACTCAAAAGTTGTGATGCAACTGAGGGGTGTGAGGAGAGGCACTCCAAAGTTGTGATACAAAAGACTGAAGTGATAATTCTGGGAATTCATTAATTATTATGATGGCGCCAAAATGGAGACCGAGTTGGGGCAAGGGGATAGGGGTAGGGTTTGTTGGGAGAAAAGAAAGGGGCGGCACTTAGTGGGTGAGGAGGCGGCGTTTAAAAATGAACTTTTCTTAATTCCTTTGAAATTCAACGAAAATCATTAAATTTAATGAATTTTACCTCATAAATAAGTCCATGAGGTATGTATTCGAAACCTAATACCCCTTTCCATAACCTCGCCCCTGCGGAATTAAATTCGATGAATATCATTGAATTTACTGAATTTCATCGCACAAATAGGTTCGTGGAAAAGGTACTCGGGGTCCGATTGCCACTTTCTATGACCCCGTTTGTGCGGAAATAAATTCGACGAAAATTATTAAATTCAATTAGATTTACCTTAGAAATAGGTTACTGTCGCTGGTATTGGGTGCTCAATGGCCCTTTCTATGATCTCGCTCTTACGGAAGTAAATTTCAGGGAAATCATTAATTTTTTTTTTAATTTTTCCGCACAATGAGGGATCCTCCAGGAGGTATTAGATGACTAATACCTCTTTTCGTGACCTAGCCCTTGCAGAAATTCGACGAAAATCGTTAAAATTAATGAATTTCGCCACGCAAATAACCTTGTGCACCTCTGGAGATGTTTAGTTGACAAAGTTTACAGAAAAATTATTCAACATGTCAGTGAATTTTGAGAGCGCATTTTAAAAGCATAGAATGAGCTCGATCAAGACACCATTTCTACAGCAGCTCGCCAGTGGCGCACGAGGCTACAATTGGTTATTGATAATAATGCAGGACACATTGAATACTCACTGCGTTAATGTTTTATTCAATTTGATTTTGTTTATTGTAAACTTCTTCAATGTTCAGCTAAGTCTCTAATTACTCTCCTTGTCAACGTTATTTTTTAACAACTATTGTTCAAGTTGAATTTGAAAAGAGACTACTCTCACCCAATGTAAATAAATTACCTCTTATTTTAAGGACAATATAAAGGGTTTAATATGATTTCTGTTTCATTTAGTTATCCTTGGAATTGTGGCTTTGTTGGTCCGTTCAAAAAGGTGGCCACATATTTTGGGGAACATAGTATATATATATATATATTATATATATATATATATATATATATATATAATATATATATCGTAAAGAACGACGCTTGTATAGGAGATATTCCGCGCAAGACGAGAGAGAGAGAACGAAACAAATGAAAAATGAGGTAACCACCCGGGAATCGAACCCGGGATCTTCCGATTGCTGGTCAGATGCGATACCATTACACCATAGGCCTCACTCTTCCAAATGCCGTAATTCTTCTACATACTCGCAGAAACCAATGCCCCAAGGGGGCACCTCCCGCATGCCGTAACATTATATACATTCAACTGCAGAGAACACGCAGTATAAATAACGTAAAGAACGACGCTTGTATAGGAGATATTCCGCGCAAGACGAGAGAGAGAGAACGAAACAAATGAAAAAATGAGGTAACCACCCGGGAATCGAACTCGGGATCTTCCGATTGCCGGTCAGATGCGATACCATTACACCATGGGCCTCACTCTTCCAAATGCCGTAATTCTTCTACATACTCGCAGAAACCAATGCCCCAAGGGGGCACCTCCCGCATGCCGTAACATTATATACATTCGATTCCCGGGTGGTTACCTCATTTTTTCATTTGTTTCGTTCTCTCTCTCGTCTTGCGCGGAATATCTCCTATACAAGCGTCGTTCTTTACGTTATTTATACTGCGTGTTCTTTGCAGTTGAATGTATATAATGTTACGGCATGCGGGAGGTGCCCCCTTGGGGCATTGGTTTCTGCGAGTATGTAGAAGAATTACGGCATTTGGAAGAGTGAGGCCCATGGTGTAATGGTATCGCATCTGACCGGCAATCGGAAGATCCCGGGTTCGATTCCCGGGTGGTTACCTCATTTTTTCATTTGTTTCGTTCTCTCTCTCTCGTCTTGCGCGGAATATCTCCTATACAAGCGTCGTTCTTTACGTTGTTTATACTGCGTGTTCTTTGCAGTTGAATGTGTATATATATATATATATATACAGGGTGGCGCAAAAGTCGGGCATCATTGGAATTTTCAGCGTTGATTATAATATATTATTTTTCTTTTAGGTAGGGGATGGCTGCGAAATTAACAATAGACGAGAGGGTAAGCTTGGTTTTAATGTATGGAATACCAGGTACAACAAATCGATGAATCGGTAAAGAATTTAAATTCTGTACCGAGTCATCGATTTGTTGTACCTGATACCCCACTATTGAATCAGTACCCATAAGTCTGGTGTTCGTCCTGATCCAGTAACCCAACGTATTCCTCCCCTCCCTCCTACATAGAAGTATGTAAAATTTAGAGTGGTTTTGTCCGGTTTAAAACGCCTATATCGAATATCGAGCAGTTTATATACAGATATGAAATATAGATTTGCAGAATAATTGATAGCAGCATATTCAAGATATGTTCATTTGTATGCTTGTAATGTTTTAAGTAAATATTTACTTTACTTTGACCTGTCCTTCCTAATATTTATGTTTCGAGACCAGGACATTTTACATCTATATTTAATTTCATTTCTAGCATTGCAACATATACGTCGCTTTAGCATTGTACATTAACATTCGTTTTAACATTCGTAGTTCAATAACATAAAATACAAAATTCTATGACTAAGGTATAAAGCCATCAATACTTGTCAGATTAATAAGTTATAGGTGGCGGTCCCAGAATATGTAATAACGGTTCTTTTAAAACATCCTTGGATCCAAATAGTAGAGGAAGCTATTTTGCCGAAGGAGAGACGCCAATATACACACACACACACACACACACACACACACATATATATATATATACAGTATATATATATATATATATATATATATATACTTTCTTGGTTAGTTTCCACTCCAATTGTTCATTCTGACGAAGGTCAAGTTTTTCACTCCACCTTAGACCTACAGTTTAACGTGGAATCCGAACCACGCCCCACCAGCAGCCCAGCGTCTTAACCACTAGGCCACCCAGGGTACCCATTTATCTACCAACCACTTTCTTCATTGTGTTGGAGGATGAACAGCTGGGTTTTGCTGCGCGCCGGCTGCCGTCACCGGGTCCTGAACCCGGGGCCGATGGATTCGTAGTCAGCGACACTAACCACTACACCGGGTTCAGGACCCGGTGACGGCAGCCGGCGCGCAGCAAAACCCAGCTGTTCATCCTCCCACACAATAAAGAAAGTGGTTAGTAGATAATTCGACCTTTCAGTTATATATAAAAGATAAAAATAAGAGGAACTTGACCGAATCCTCTTTACTTGAAAATGTTGACAATTTCAACAATGATAGAGTTAATTTTTACATCGATCCACTTTTAAATATAGTTTTAGCCCGAGACGCTCTTTTTTTAAGTTTTTCCTGCGCCGTTCTTATCTGCCAGATACATGAGGGTCATGTGCCGTTTTCGCCATGTAATTTTTCTTTCAGTTTAGTCTTCTTACCTGAACGAAGAGTAGTAGATCTCTTCGAAAAGTTTCGTAATTTTTAATGCTTTTTATCTTTTATTTTCAATCGGAAAATATATAGTCGGTGGTTCGGATTCCACATTAAATTGTAAGTCTAAGGTGGGGTGGATATATATATATATATATTTTTTTTTTTTTTTTTTTTTTTTTTTTAAATTCCGATTGAAAATAAAAGATAAAAAGCATTAAAAATTACGAAACTTTTCGAAGAGATCTACTACTCTTCGTTCAGGTAAGAAGACTAAACTGAAAGAAAAATTACATGGCGAAAACGGCACATGACCCTCATGTATCTGGCAGATAAGAACGGCGCAGGTAAAACTTAAAAAAAGAGCGTCTCGGGCTAAAACTATATTTAAAAGTGGATCGATGTAAAAATTAACTCTATTATTGTTGAAATTGTCAACATTTTCAAGTAAGGAGGATTCGGTCAAGTTCCTCTTATTTTTATCTTTTATGTATAACTGAAAGGTCGAATTATTAATATCAATTTAATGATCTGAGATAATCGTATGCTGGTGTAAGGCCGAATTAGGGTCGCCAGTTCTAAGATTGTTTTTAGGTTTATAATTTCTGTCAGCAAAATTATTAGTTCCTCCAATATAAACCTCGTGACAACTTCCGCATGAAACTTTATAAATTCGGGCATTACACTGGGGAACACAACTTTTGGTGACTTAGATGTTAGACCTGTTTCTGAGTATATTGAGGTCGCTGATTCTAAAAATGACATTAGTTTTTCTCCATCAGCTCTGCTTATCAAGATATGATATATATCTATATATATTTCTATATAATGTATATAATATTATATAATTGCTGACTGGCAATCACTGTTGTTGTCAATTGAATACAAAAGTATGATGAATGTCAGCAAAAATAGTGTATTAACATCAAACAAGCATAAGGTACGAAAAATATTTCTTAAATTCAAACAAGCTTGAGACACGAACGGCAAAAAAAGTTCTTTCATTGAGACATCTCACATAAACCGCGTTTCTGAGATTTCTTGCGATGAGATGTGCCAGGACATTCGCGTTGGATGCTCCAGCAATAATCTGCCATCATGTGAGTATCCCATCGTCCGCGGTACCGTTCTTCCATGGTCCTTAGTTCTTGGTGAAATCGTTCACCCTGTTCCTCGCTTAGATCACCGAGGTTATCTGGGAAACGATCCAAATGACTGTGGAGGTAATGCAGTTTGATGCTCATTTTACAGCCAAGTTTACAAAAAGAAGAGAGCATATTCTCCACTAGTTCACCGTAGTTATCGGCCTTATAGTTCCCAAGGAAATTCTTCACAACCATACTAAACGATGACCACGCACGTACCTCAATGTTGTCCATTGAATCTTGGAAACGCGGGTCTTTCATGAGTTCCCGGATTTGCGGTCCATCGAAAATACCTGCCTTCAGCTTTTCCATGCTCAGCGCAGGAAATTTTCTACATATGTAGCCAAAACACGTCCCATCTCTGTTCAAAGCCTTTATAAATTGTTTCATCAAACCTAGTTTGATGTGCAGTGGTGGCAATATGATCCTTTCTCTGTCAACCAAAGCTTCTTTGATGATATTTTTTTCTCCAACCACCATGTTTTCTCTCAGAGGCCACTGTCTTCTCACCCAGTGTTCATCTTTAGCTCTACTGTCCCAGAGACATATAAAGCACGGGTACTTGGTGTACCCGCTCTGCTGGCCCAGGAGAAAATTCACCATCTTCAGATCCACACAGATCACCCATTGGTGGTCTCGGTATGATATCTTTTCTAGGACTAGGGCGACTGTCCCGTGCTCTTCTCTCATACCGACTGAGTGACCAATTGGGATTGATCTGTATCTGTTGCCGTTTTGTAGAACACATTTTAGGCTCCGTTTGGAGCTATCTATGAATAACCGCCATTCACTTGGTGTGTATTCCGATATGCCCATTTTCATCAGCAATCCGCGCACATTGTTGCAGAAAACTAAATCGTTCTCTTTTGAGAAGAAGGGCAGTAAATCCTTTTCTCTGTCGCGATATAACGTGATTTTGGTTCCCGGCAGCAGTAAATTTTTTTCTCCCAGCCTGGAAGCTAACAATTCAGACGATTTCTTCGAAAGACTTAAGTCCCTTATGAGGTCGTTTAATTCGTGTTGACTAAAACCTTCTGCAACTGATGACGGTCCTTCGAAATCACTGTCATTTTGCCCACATATGCTTTCTTTGTCAGTAGCAGATTCATCATCTTCTTGAGGGAGCTCTGGAAGATGGCTGAATGATGGGACAGGTATCTCATCTGAATGTGAAACAGGCCGTCTAGCTGAGTCTATGTCAGGATACGTCCATTTACTCCGGTTACGTCCATTGATGCCCTTTATATTCACCAAACAAAAGTAACAGTCATCACTGTGGTTTCTCTGTTCTCTCCATACCATTGGTATACCAAATTTCAGGCACCTCCTCTTTCCGTTGGTCCATTGCCGCAGATGCTCCGTACACGTTTTACACACAACATGAGGAGCCCATGGCTTATCTGGTCCCCTAGTTTACTTTGAAATAGGCAAAATAAGCTTTTTTCACAAAATCAGTAATAGTTTTTCTCTGTTCAATGAACGTGTACTCTCCGCAGATAAAACAAAACACATCTGGATGATTTAAACACTTTCTTCGTGATGAAGCCATGTCAACACCTGTAACAGGAAAGAATTCACGTTAGTACATGTACAATACACATGCAAAACAGCAACATCAGCAAAATCATAGCTACAATTTAATTATACAGATGCATTTAGATTTACGAGCAACTCATAATACCGTTCCAGAAGGGTAATAAAGTAGGTAATGACGTATGCAATATCTCAAAAACTAGAGCTGCTAGAACAAAATTGATGATATTTTCTGAATCAGTGGCATGAAAATATCCAGAATAAGGTTTAAAATCTCAGGCACCAAGAAAAAAAATTTTTTTGTTCCCCAGTGAATTAATTATCAGAGGCAAACCCAGGCTTGTCGTTAGAAGGAAATTTCTAGCAGTGTAATTTATCCAAGTAACCAGATTAGTGAAAGTACTTAAATATTCTCTTGTCCAATTGCATTAAGTAGGTAAAACTAAAGTACATTTTTGTTCTCGAGATATTTATGGAACATTATCGTAAAATCTTTTCTTAGTTAGTTTAAAAGCCCAGTTTACAAAGGCAAGTGGATAACCCAATTCAGCGAAAATGTTCCTTGATAAATTTGACTTCACTGTCAAAGAACTGAGGACTATAAATCATAAAGGCACGGAGGAACAAACCGATTAAAATACTGTCGTAACCATGAAATTTGCATGCAGAAATCTTTTGTAAAATAAGAGCAGAAATTTTAGTTTAATATTTTGTTGTTTAAATCTCTAAAGCAAGGTGTTTTGGATTATGGTTATCGAAGAATATCAATAGGGTTCTTGTTGCAGGATGGAAAAATAAAAGATGTTTTAGATTGTTTAACGTTCGTTCGATTTTAATTTGGTGTTCTCACGGTAGGAAAAATAACCCAAGACAACCGTGCGGGAGATTTTATAGCAGGGCGAAAAGCGGCCAGAGACACAAAGAGGTCAGACCGAAGCCCTAAACCTCAAGGGAAGCGGAACCAAGCTGGGGGGATTCACACCAAGAAGGGCTTGGGTTCGTTTCGGTTGGTGGTGCGATTTTTGTAAGCCAAGTTCGAATCCACTTGCTAAATTTAACCATGACATGGGTCAGAAAATTGGAAGATCGGATGGCTTCGAATCTATTAACTTTATTTAAATGTATTCCTGGGTAAAAGGAGGAGTCTATACTCGGAAGTCAGGTCCAGCTCCAATCAGGGGCAGAGGGATCCTGGGAAAACTTAGTGAAGACTCCTTCTTTCTTTATGTATGGGTAATAGCCTTCCGGGGGACGGCCTTGAGAGAAACAAATGGTTTGATAGGCTTTCAAAATATTAGAAGGCGGGGTCCTTAAGAATTGTAAGGTAAAATTGAAATTGTTAAGTCAGTTTGTAGTCGTCCTCCTGAAGTTAACTGTGGCTTAAATACCTTAGTAAAGACTTGTGGTGAAATAACAAAATTTAGAAGTTAAATTTGAACTGTCTCATGATTGTACTTAAAAATTTGCATTTCATTCGTTTACGCGAAACTTGTGTATAAGAATTTTATTGTTAGCGACCTGCAAAGAGAACTTGGTTAGCAGATCGTAATTAATGTTAGCCAACGGACCAAGAATTTTGTGAACTTTCAATTAATTTAATTTGGTTCAAATTAAATGTTAAACTGTACGTCTGTGCCTTAGTTTGCATGACCCGTCAACTGGTTGGCGAAGAAAACCACTTTATTTGGCGGACTTTCGTTTTGGCTGGTGCGGCCAACAAATCTGCGGTAATTTCGCAGCACAGTTGAGAATAGGTGCCCTCTATACTGTAAGTAAAGAAATTCTTCCATTTTCTTCGTCGATTTCGACCACTCCATTTCTCGTTATTTGTTTTGTTACACTCAAATATAAAGCCCGTCTATATAAATGATTTAAATTCAGATAGCTGTGAACTTTTTCTTTGAATTTATAATTGGTACATTTAAAAGATTTAAATTCAGACAACTGTGAACTTTCTCTTTGAATTTATAATTGAATTATATTGTATGAAAAATTGGTAGGTTTACTTCAGACTAATTTGCTAAATTCATGTATTGATTCGAGTGAAATTTAATGAACTTTATAAGAGGGAGTGTGTTGTTTCTTAGCTACCTTGCAATAGGCCTCTTTTGTAAGCTGAGGGTCAATTAATATTCAAAGATTGAAATTCAAAGTAGGCTTTCAGTAAGCCGAAGGAACTTACGCCCATCAATTTAAAGGGCCATCCGTCGGGATAGGCCGAGTCATCCTGAACGCAAAGAACACGTGCGTAAGAAATAATTTGAAATAGAATTAAAGATTGGCGCACAACCTAAAGGGTGTCAGTGAAGTGAATGAACATAATTAAAAGGGTGTACAGTACCATAAATAAATAAAAGGGTTGTGCACTATAGAAACGAAAGTGAAGGGCATTACAATACCTCTCTTTGTAGAAACAGAATGAGAGGAAAACCAAAGTACCAATTCGTACTCGAATATGCATTTTTTCTGAAAACATTAAATGAGGGTTTATTTTGAGATCAGCGTTTAACTAAAATATTTAAAAAAGGAACTTATGAATTTTCTTCTTTTCTTCAAGTGTAAATTTAATGGACGGTAAAAATGTCATTCAATTTGTTTAAAATCGAGAGAGGATCTAAACTGTTCTAGGGGATAACAAACACATCATCCACACACATCAACAAACGCATCAT
>JAJOZX010000022.1:1320000-1445000 GCA_023014485.1 Bathynomus jamesi
TCCTATCATTTTAGGATATTAAAATAGAGGTTTGCAGTGACGATTCCGCTGCACGTAATTTTATTCGACTTATTGCTCCTTTAAAGGGGAGGGGACTTATTTTTCACAGGCGTTACCACCCGGCTCAGTGTCCTCATTTGGATTAAACACATAAAATCGAACACTGAACATGCGAAGTGATCTAAACTTCAACTCAAATTATGAGAAAAGACAAAAAACCTGTGAAATTATATATATGTATGTATATATATATATATATATATATATATATATATATTAGGGTGTTTCATAAATTAAAAGTTTGGAAAAATTTTAATCCACATGGATCCCCTTGTTCCATTTGCTGAGGAGACTGATAAACCGAAGTATTAATTCAATAGTTTAAAGTTTACGGGTCCCCAGTTTGATGCTCTGGCAGATCATAAACGGAAAAAATTAAACAAAAATCTGTCAATGAATTTTTATTCAACAAACGAGTACCATTTCACTACACATTTTCACAAAGATACAAAAAACATAACCACTTCTTGCGAATCATTTGTCCATGAAATCCTTCTTGGTTTTATTCGGGTATTTCGCGGGTATTTCGCGGTACGAAATATTCAGCCGATCGTAGGTAGTCGTCAGTCGTCACATCCTGTGAGATCAGATTCCTGCGTCGCTTCTTGGTATTTCCCTTGGAGGAGGATGGAAAAACTTCCACGGTTGGGTCAACGACATCTGAGTCAGTCTCTGACGAAGTTGAAATCACTAAAGCCCCCGTATCTTCTGCAGCTCCTTGTTCCTTCCTGGCCTTCTCCTGTTGTTCCTTAATCTTGTCCAGCCTCTTCCTTTTCCTAATCTCCTTATAGTGAAGCTTCATGTCAACAGGGCCCATGCTGCAGGAATTTGGATCTTCACGCTGCATGTCGAGAAAGTGGATGTCCTCCTGATTCTTCATCATTTCCTTAGCCTGTGAATGAGCAATGTCCATGATCTCCTTCGCTATTGCCTCCTTGAACATCGCCTCCTTCACTCGGAAGGACTCTGCTTTATGTGACTTGTGCTTCACAAGCCGGTCGTATTCCTTGAGAAGGGATTCCATCTTCCTCAAGGCCGAATCTCGACGCATCATGGGGATTCTCGCTCTCTCCCAAAATATGAGACAGGCATCCAGGCACAGGTTCAGGCATTTAGTACGTCCAAATTTTTGCTCCTTTTGGTGGTAAAAGTACTTTTTGAGTACTTGCAACTGAGTTGGAAGGCCACTTGATGTGATGTTCGCATCCGTCTGGCCAATAAGAAACACTTCTGTTTTCGCTCTGGTAGACACCTGGAAAAGAAACAAACTAAATAATTCCACAGAAATAATTTCACATCGTAATTAATTTCATTAATTAAATAAAGAAAAGCAGTAACTGGGACTCGAACCAGTGTCATAGCCGTTTGGCGGCATCGCTCAAGTCGGCGTACACAGCACGCTATCCACTACACCATCTAGGGAGTGGATAGCGTGCTGTGTACGCCGACTTGAGCGCAGACGGCTATGACACTGGTTCGAGTCCGTTACTGCTTTTCTTTATTTATAAAACTGATACGTGTACACTACGTTCTCTTTGACAATTCATTAATTAAATAAATTTCAATACCGCAGTAAAATTACATTAATTAGTATCATAAATAATTACCAGCTTAGTTGTCCAATATGCAACAGACTAATTAATTTCATGTAATATTAATAATAAATATCACTACCACAGTAAAATGACAGAAATTAAATAATAATAAATTTCAATACCACAGTAAAATGAGATAATTAATAGCATATATAATTACCTCCATAGTTGTCCAATAGGCTATAACACGAACCGCTCAAGTGACGAAGAAAACCGTCTTCACTGCAGGCAGGCGAGAAATGAACTGACAAAAAGTCGTCAAAGTTGGGGACCTCTAAATGCAGCGCGATCTGGTTCAAACTTGCACAAACGTGTTTTCTTGTTCTTTAGAATACGGAGAAACGTGTGGATTAAAACTCCAAGCTCATTTTTATTTTACCCTATAGGTATGAAACACCCTAATATATATATATATTGTAATATGTGTATTACAGATATATATTTGCAGTATAATCCATCATGTAAAAGAATGTTCAGCGAAGAGCCTGAAAAAAAAAAATATATATATATATATATATATATATATATATATATATATATAAACAATATTTTATTAATTTTAGTACGTATTTTAATTATAAAGTAGCTAATGGAGGTGAATCCAGAGGTGGCGGGAAGAAAATCCTATCAAGTAAATAAGTATGAGTATCCTCCCAAGCAATGTTATTTGTTTCGCTTGCCTCGCCATCGTAATGCTTAAAACTAAACAATAGGGTTGTTTATTATTTTATCCTGTTATACTACATGACAGAAGATTTATGCCGCGCCAAATAAATTTTTATCTCCGAGCCATAGCTTTTGAACCGTTCAACATCAGTTGATCAAGGTTCATGCATATACAGTATGTATCGTCACAAGACAATGTGTCGCGAGCAAGAATCGGGTCTTTACATCAAAAGACAAAGTCATAAATATAGGCGAGGGTATAGATGTCATTCCGACATAGTTCTTGTTTGTATTATTAAACTACAGATGTAACCATTAATAAATAAAGTTGCATTTAATAAATAAAGCTGCATTTCCATTAATAAATGAGATTAAAATTGAATTATATATATATATATATATATATATATATATATATATATATATATATATATACACCCTACAATACATTATTCATTTTCCAAGACGTGTATAACGGTTATTTGGCGAAACGAGCTTTGTTTAGGTTTAAAAAGCGACTTGAGAGAGAAGAATTAAGTGTTTTAAAAGTTAACCAGTCACGTAAAAGCTTGCAGTCACCGCCTTCTTTTAACTAGTAGCAAGACGCCTATAAAAAAGTCCTATGAGAATGCCTCAGTGGAGTTCTCGGCATTTTTGTATATGATATCTCGGATTCCTTCCTTTTGTTAAGGTTGTAAGATGTAATAAAATTATAGTGCAAAATTATGAAAAGTGTAAAGGCTGGGTAATGTAATACCAGTCATGTAAGTCCATTTATTATTTTCTCTCTCTCTCTCTCTCTCTCTCTCTCTCTCTCTCCTCTCTCTCTCTCGTAGTTAAATTAGTAATTAACACACACTTTAAAACTCTAAATTAATAAACGCTTCAGGAAAATGCTGTCTTATTTTTCTTTGGGTTGGCGCTGTTTAGAGTACGAAATAGTGTTGTTTCGTATAGAAAATACCGGTATTAGAGAGAACAGTATATTATTAAGTATATTCAAATTGAAATTCCAAATCTTTATTCAGAAAAGAATACAAGTGACAGAGTTTTAAATTTTTTAGATATTTATTATAATATTAATACTGTATTTTCGCATAATTATTATGACATTAATATATTCACATAATGATATTAATATATTCACACAATCATTATATTAATGGTGGCAGCGATTCTTTTATTGAATTTTTCATGAATTTAATACAACCCACGCTCCGTGTTTAAATTTATCCGAGACTGTAATAGACTCTCAATTTTCAGACTCAATTTCAGCTTCACCTAATGGTTCGTTTTCCCTCTTCCTCCTCCCTCCCCCTAGATCCACTCCATTCCCCCCAAAATGCCCGAGTCAGCTGCCCATTTTTTCTTTCCTTCCACTAAGATTCCCTATGAGAGAGAGAGAGAGAGAGAGAGAGAGAGAGAGAGAGAGGAGAGAGTAGTAGAAATGAAGAGCCTGCAAGCAATTTCGTGTGAAATTTGTTACAAGTTTTTTCATCATTTACGAACAAGAAGGGATCTCATTTTAGCCTTTTTTATTCAATCCACTCTATTATTTATTGTTTATATGAAATGAATTAGTTTTATTATACTTTTTTAAAGTGGATTTATATCGTTTCATAAATTTTATATTAAGTTATCTTAAGAGAGAAATTTTCACTGTGAATATCATGTTTTTTGGTTCAAAAGGTAAATTCCAGTTAATGAAAACTTCTTTTGCGCGAAGTTTAATTAAAGGCATGGTTAAAATTTATCCAGCCTACTTTTGTTCTGGAATTGAACATAGTATTTGGAAATTGTTTACAGTTATAAATTGCCATGTTTTTGATTAGTGCACACAGACCTTACTTTTATATTTATAGAATGTTATTTCGTTTGTTTATAGGCCTACACGTATCGATATGGTATATATACAGGGTCAGTGTTGGGTAGGGTTGACAAAAAACTGGGTTTTATTGGAAAAAACCAACCAACCTGGGTTTTATCGGGTATTTTCGGGTTTATTTGTTTTTTTTTTGGTTTTATCAGGGTTTTTCGAATTTTCTATAGCTAATATAAGAAAAGTGTATAATAAAATAAAAAAACTGGCCTTTAAAATTTTTTGTGCTTATATACAGTATTTATTCAGTGTTCTTCATAATGATTTTTGCTATTTTGTTACAGATACATATAGATGATTTTTTTAAAAATATAACTTAGATATAATAGCTAAAGCTTAGTATTACCAGTATCTATACTGAATTATTTTTATTTAACACTAAGAATTTAAGAAACCATGCCATTTGTTGCTGGAAGTGGTAGGAAACCTTCCCGTGAGTGGGCCAATGTCATACGAGTTGAAGGAAGCTCAAAAGTGAAATGCAAACATTGTGAAATGGAATTAAGTTCTAAAATTGAGAGAATCAAAACACATTTACAAAAATGTATAAGGAGAAATGAAAATCCTCCAACTCATGATCATGTTGCACTAAATATTTCATCTGAATCATCAGTTTCTGAACTATCATTTGATTCATTTCTATCATCATCTTCATCAGCTTCTGGTGTCTTTGTCAACAGACCTGACAGTTGTTCTACTTCTCAACCTCCAAAGAAGAAACCTAAATCTTTGTATTAACCCCATCGAGCAGTATTTGTAGTACTCCATTAAAGTCAAGATTGACCCAACCTCAGATGACCGATTTTGTCATAAAGACAACAGAAAAACAAAAGAAACTGCTTGATCTACAAGTTGCCAAGTTTTTCTACAGCAATGCAATAGCTTTTAATGCTGCTAGCAGCAAAGAATATAAACAAATGATGAATCTGTTAAGAACTGGGTATTGCGCACCAACAAGAAAAGACAACCTCCAAAGAAGAAACCTAAATCTTTGTATTAACCCCATCGAGCAGTATTTGTAGTACTCCATTAAAGTCAAGATTGACCCAACCTCAGATGACCGATTTTGTCATAAAGACAACAGAAAAACAAAAGAAACTGCTTGATCTACAAGTTGCCAAGTTTTTCTACAGCAATGCAATAGCTTTTAATGCTGCTAGCAGCAAAGAATATAAACAAATGATGAATCTGTTAAGAACTGGGTATTGCGCACCAACAAGAAAAGACCTAGCAGGAGATCTTCTTACTGAAGTACATAATGAAATAGAACAGAATCTGAGTAATGACTTAACAAATGCTATAATAACTCTGCTACAAGATGGATGGTTATCAGTGCGGAATGATCCCATCATTGCCACCTCAATCCACACTGGTCGCTCAACATTCCTGCTATCAACGACTGATTGTGGATCAGAGAAGAAAACAGCAGAATATTGTTGTGAACTTGCTATAGCTACAATAAATGAGACCCAACAGAAATACAACAAAGATGTGAGTAATTTGAGTTCATTAAAATTTTAGAGAGATTATTAATTAAAATAGCTCAAGTAAATAAAGTGCATGAAAAAACTACTTCAGGAGAAATGTCCTAACATTCTAACCTATGGATGTTCATCTCATTACCTTAATCTCCTGGAGAAAGAAGTTACACCTAATAGTGTATTAAAACACATAATCGAAATTCACAAGTATTTTCGCAGTCACCATCAGCCATATGTAAGTACCATATATATATATATATATATATAATTTCAATGTGGGCATAGAATGTTTTGAGAAATATTTATAAAAATGATAATCTTTATAAAGTTTATATACAGATAGATTATTAGAGAGAAAGATAGATGCTGTAATCTATATATATATATATATATATATATAGTTACTATATTTAATATGTTCTCTCCAAATCCTTTTATTTTGTTAATCAGGGATGGCTGAAGGACAAGGGAGGACTAATGCCACAAATACCGAACGATACTCGGTGGAACTCACAGGAAGCTTGTGTAGACACATTTTTTAAAAAATTTCATAAATCCATGGAAATCAATACTGAGCAAGAAATTGATGGAAAAATTGCAACTGCCCTGAACAATTCAGGTTTATACAGAGAGGCCCTTCACCTTCAGAAGCAGCTAAAGGAAGTTGCTATTGTGCTTGATAAGGTATACTCAGCTACCTATGAAAATTTGGTTAAATTTTTAAGTATGGTACATCTGCTACTTAATTATTTTAATACCTACTCTAGTTTTATTTTAATTAATTAATGCTTTGAGTAAAAATTTTATTTATACTTTATTTTGGGATTTATTATATCAGTGTAATAAAATTTCAGCAACTTTGGCAACCGCTGTTGATTGAAATGTGTAGCGTCGTTATCGCAAATGCTACTTTTAATTCTGCTACTTTTGCTGAGATTACCCATATATCACGTTATTCTTTTGAAATTAGTTATTGAATGCTACGAAGCTCTGACACAATAGACACAATAAGGACCATGAGACACATACAGAAGCATAATATTAACATATTACAGTACAACGTAGATGGCCTCACAAACAAAATCATGCAGCTTAGGGAATTCGTACACAAACAAAAAAGTCACATAGCACTTATACAAGAAACAAAACTAAAACGCACACGCAAAACACCCACCATCCCTGACTTCACGGCGATCCGTCAAGATCGTACTGGAGGTCAAGGGGGTGGACTCATCACTTACATACGTAAAAGCATTAGCTACATTGATGCCATGCAAAACATTACAAACACAATCCAAGCAGATAACACAATAGAAATACAGGCAGTTAACATTAAAACACGCGCAAAACACAACACCACACTCATCAACATTTACACCCTACCAGATCGTTTACCTCAGGTGCCAGCCAATTACAATCCACAGTTACACAATCTGGCCTCTCTCATTAATGTCATCCTAGGAGGAGACTTCAACGCTAAAGACACTAGTTGGAACCTTCACAACCAAAACACCACCAGAGGCGCCCACATAACCACACAACTAAACAGCCTCTTCATTCTTAACAATACAGAAGAACACACACACATACCACATCAAGCAGGATACTCAAACTCCTCCCCAGACATAATGTTCTGTTCCACCTTACTAGCAACACATACACACTGGAGAACAGAAAAACAACTCTCATGAGACCACCTGCCCATCATCATTACAACACGTTCTACACTCTGCCCCAACAGCCATAGGCACACTTACAGAAATTACAAGAAAGCTGATTGAGAACAGTTCAAAATTCAGACTGAGGAACAATTCACCACATTAAACAGCACACCCATCATCAATACAACACTCAAGACATTCAATCAGATCATCAATAATGCAAACAAATACATACCAAGGGTAACATTAGGAAGTACAACCCAAATTACACTAGAGAAATAGCCCACCTCATAAGGCAACGTAACAACCTGAAACATAACACACAAACACCACACACAGAAGCCATAACACGGCAGATACAACAGCTCAACACAAAAATAAACAACAAACTTAAAGAAAAACAAACAGAAATCTTTAGGGAATTCATAACAACACAAAACCACACCACAGATACATCCAGGCTATACAAGATTATAAACAGCATTACCCACTCTAACAGCGGCATTCACACCTCACACGCGGCTATCTGTCGCAGCCAAAATAATATCCCAACATATACACAACAAGCTAACATTCTAGTTAATCACTCGCAAAGATATGTCACTTAAACAGAGACAACAACCAGAAACACGCAGACAGACAAACGGCCAGACACAAGAAAACCTACAGACTCGACACGACCATTACACCCTTCAATACAGACCAGGCCACCAAGATCATCAAAAAACATTAAGAATTCGAAGGCTACTGGACCAGACAACATATCTAACATACACCTTAAACACTTAGGCCCACAGGGAATACTAGCTCTCACTAACATCAGCACATATTCATACCAACACTGTATTATTCCTGACATATGGAAACAAGGTAAAATTATTACACTTCTTCTTCTTCTTTCTCTTCGCCCGTTCCCGCCTCTATGCGGGGTCGGCGTTTCTGACCAGCCTCCTCCACACAGCCCGGTCCTGGGCTTCTTCCCCCGACAAACCCTTCTCCCTCAAATCGTCCCTCACCTTCTCCATCCACCTTCGCTTCGGTCTGCCTCCTTTCTCCTGCCAATGCACCTCAATATTCATCGTTCTCTTACCCACATAATCTTCGTCCCCTCTCATCACATGTCCATACCATTTCAGTCTACTTTCTTGTATCTTCCTCGAGATTTCTCCAACCTTTGTTGTGCCCCTTATCCTTTCATTCCTTACTCTATCCAACCTTGTCACTCCGCACATCCATCTCAGCATTCTCATCTTCGTTACATCTAGTCTTTTCTCATGATCTTTCTTTATAGCCCAAGACTCAGCCCCGTACATCATAGCCGGTCTTACCACAGTCTTATACACCTTTCCCTTAACCCTTGCGCCTATTCTTCGGTCACACAACACCCCTGAAACTTTCTTCCAATTTTTCCAACCAGATTGCACTCTGTGTGTTATTTCTGTGTCCAGCTCACCGTCCTCAGCCACTGTCGATCCCAAGTACGTAAACTTACTTACTCTCTTTAACCTCGCTCCCTCTAAACTAATTTCTGAGTCTTGATTTTCGTAGAACCTCAGGTACTCTGTTTTCTTTCTGTTGATTTTCAACCCTCTGTCTTCAAAAGCCCTCCTCCATTCCTCCAATTTTCTTTCTACTACTTCTCTCCTGTTGCTGCACAGAACAATATCGTCTGCAAAGAGCATACACCAAGGGGATTGATCTTTTATCCCCTGGGCCAACATATCCATAATCAAAACAAAAAGGTACGGGCTCAAAGAAGATCCCTGATGTACAGAAGACCAACCCTCACGGGGAACCATTCCGTTACACCTACACTACTCCTAACCTGGGCCCTTGCTCCTTCATACATACTTTGCACCAACCTAACGTACTATTCAAACCAAAGAAAAATCCAACAGAACCAGATTCCTATACACCCATTACTTTACTATGCACACCTTCCAAAGTAACAGAAAGACTAATCTTACAAAGCACCAACCCACACATACCACTATCGCCTACTCAACATGGATTCAGACCTCACCACTCAACTACGACATTACTCACTAACCTCACGCAGCACATCATGGATGGCATCAACTCCAGACGACCAGCTCAACGTACACTATTAGCAACAATAGACATTAGTAAAGCATTTGATGCTATCCCACGCTTCCCTCTCATAAACAAAATGCTTAACACAAACATGCACAATAACACCAAACGGTGGCTGAGAAACTATCTTTCAGGAAGATACTCACATGTCACATTTCTTTGAACTGTTAGGTTATCCGCACTTTGTTTAACACTTTTTCCTTTGTATCCGCTTAAAAAGTGGTGAGTAGCGCCGTGGCAGCCGTAAAAAATGAAGCGTCGGTACCACATCCGCTACGAATTTTGAAATTCAGCGGTACTAACATCGCTATTGAAATAGTGGCGTCGCTCCTCTTAGCATTGTACAGGGTGGCGCAAAAGTCAGGAGTCAAAGACCCAGAAAAAATGGCTCTTTTCCGTTCTCTGTCGGCCACTGTTTTTAAATAAAAATTAGATTTTTAATTAAAAAACTTATAATTTATAACGCTTCAGTTAAAAAATTGTAATTTATAATTCATGATGTTTCAGTTAAAAATTTATAATTTATTTGATTTATTCAAAATGACCTTTGACTCCTGACTTTTGCACTAATTTGAGTTGGTGGCGCAAAAGTCAAGAGTCAAAGGGTCAACATTGCATAAACTGTAAATTTTTCAACTAAAAAAGTAATTTTTATTTAAAAATAGTGGCGGTCATAGGACGAAGAAGATTAATTCTCTCTGACTCCTTTATCTCCTGACTTTCGCGCTACTTCCCCCCCCCTCCTCTCTCTCTCTCTCTCTATATCTCTATATATATATAATATATATATATATATATATAGTATATACTGTATATACACAGTATATACAGAGTCAATAAAACATTCCACCCGATTTTGAGAACTTTTTATTCACCCAAAATCGGGCGAAACTTTTTATTCATCCTGTACGTATATATATATATATATATAAAATAAATACAATTTTATGATTTTTGTTGTTTACAATAACTTTAACATAAAATAAATAATTGTGACATTGAATTATTTATTTTATTTTATTTGGCCCTCAAGCTTTAGGCTTTACTGGGCTCCTAATTAAAAATAAAACAGATAATTATTATTATTAAATATAGTATGTAAATCATGAATAAGAATTATTAATTAGAGTATATATTATTATAGATATAAAACAAGTACATAGTCATTAGTGAAAATATGATACCAATACTATACAAAGAAATCAATATTGGACACGAAAGATGAACAAGTAATAAACAAGTAATGTACATTTGATCCTAGATTACACACGAGAAATGAATAAATAATAGATTAATGTACACTTAATCCTAGATTTTTATTAGTATTCCATTATTAATCGAGATTTCAACTTGTTTTTATATGAAATTACATTCACAATATTTTTTATATCGGCATTTAAATCATTCTCTAGTTTCAGTCCAATGAAAATGGATAATTTTTGAGATGTAGATAAACTAAATTGAGGAATAACGTGCTTTTGATCTATTTCTTGTTTGATATGAGTGGATTTTTTGACGAGTTACAAAATATCTATTTACCCATTGTAAGTTAATGATTTTGTTCTTACACTTGTAAATAAAAATAAAATGTGCCAGTCTGATTATATCTTTGAGCTTTAGTAGTTTTAGCTCTTTAAATAATGCCCTAGAATGATCATGGAAATCAGTATCAGATAGTAGCCTTATTGCTCGTTTGCGGATGACAAAGATAATGTTTAAAACGTTGTTAGCAGAATTTACCCATCCAAGGGTGCAGTACGCGTTATAGGGAAGAACAAGAGTATGAGTTAATAAAACCTATTTAGGGACAATATGTCTAAATTTAATCATCATAGCAACGCTCCTTGAAATTTTTTGTGAAATATAATTTACATAATCATTCCTTTATAAATTCTTGTCTAACATTACACCAAGGAATTTTGTTACAGTACACTCCTTTATAGTGATTTCCTCAACATTTATTTCATCAAGATACACATTTCGTTTGTTAGTAAAAATCATGAAATTTGTTTTACTGGTATTTAGGAAGAGTTTATTGGTGGTCAGCCATTTCATTACATTGCTAAATTCTGACTTAAATATACTCTTAGCTGTATTAACATCTTTACAAGAAAAATGAACAGTTGTTTCATTTGCAAACGTTATGAAGTATATCAGAAGAGCGTAGAAGGTCATTTGTATATAATAAAAATAACAATGGACCCAAGACTGAGCCTTGTGATATAATTACCATGTTTGATAATCATTTCAGCTGAGCTGACCATATTTACTGATACAAATTGATATCTATTGGACAAATAACGTTTAAACTAATCACTGGTACCTCTAAAGCCGCAATAAAATTTGTATATAGAATATTAGCTGTCTATTGTTAGTATGGTGTTCTATTCTTGTAAGTAAATCCATGAAAGACATTTGTATGTTGTACAAAAATAAATTGTTTAAAAAGTTTATTTTGGTGCTGAGACTGTAGAAATCAATCGTAATAAAAAGATATTTTATAGAGTTATGAATGCGCTTCTGCAATAATTGAAGGGTGGTTTGTTTATTTTTCATATGTACCGCGGTGCACTCTAAATAGAAGTGGACGTTTCGTTAGACGTTTCATTGTCCCAATTTTGTGAATTTTGAAATGTCTAATGCACTACATTCACAGTAATTAAACATTTTGTTAAATATTGTAGCAAGTCAATTGGATGCTACTGTAGTATGCGGTCTACCTACGATTCGGCGGTCTACCTTTTAATTATAGCTTCTTATCTTGTTTACTAATTGCTTGTTTACATCCAAATGTCAATCGCCCTTGACGATTGATTAGGTTTAGTCATGATATTTTCGTTAGTTTTAACGAAAATATCATGACTAAACCTAACCAATCGTAGGTAGACCGCATACTATAGTAATACCGTCAATTGAAATGTCTAAATTGTCCCAATTTTTTAAACAATTGGGATCACCTGAAGATCGGGACCCCAGCCTCAATTGCCAAATGATATCTTCGTTAAAACTAACGAAAATATCACGACTTAACCTAACCAATCGTCAAGGGCGTACAGTTAACCTAACCGGGCATTCAATTTAATTTATTATTAAATTTGGTACTGTAAAGCAAAAAACAAGAATACATTGGGGACCTGATCTTCAGGTGATCCAACAATTGAAAAGACCAATCTGAAATGTCTAATGAAATGTCTAACAATGAAATGTCTAATGCATGAAAATTTACGGAGTCTAAGTTTAAATATAAATTTAAATTTATATGAAAAGAATTGCTTTACAGCATTACTCTTAATAACTTGACTTTCAGTTTATATCCATTCTTTCTTGTAATTGACTGTTTATCCTTATCAAATAACTTCCTGTAATATACGTTATCAAAGTCGCTTATTAGTTTTAAATACTAGAATTAGATCTTCTTTAAGTGGACGCTTTTCGAATGAATACATAACTAACTGTTCAGCTAATTTTTCCTCGAGTATTTTACTTCTCAGTTCTGGATTCATTTTGTTTGCACTTACCCGAACTCTTTCTAATTTATCAGTGTCTTTTCAAAGGCATAAACTGTTTAACTTAGAGATGCAACCAAGGGTTGGCCAAATGTATATCAAGAGTCCTAGCTTTAAGGCTAGGCTCAGGGTTCAGGGCTACAGGCTGGTTCTTAATCTTGAAAGGCTTTACTAGCGAAGGCCTGCCGAATAAATAAAATTAATAAAATGCATGAAAGATATTTGGAAGACCTTAGCCTACATGGAATCAGGGGTGTAAAAAGTACTAAAATACGTTACTGAAGTTCAAGTACAAGTACTTTATCAAAATGTTACTCAGGTACAAGTAAAATTATCCATCCTGAAATTTACTTAAGTTAGAGTAAAAAAGTATCTACTGAATAAAGTACTCAAGTAACGAAAGTAAAAAGTACTCACCTACAGTTCTCGCAACCATGCCGGTACATTTATGTTGTGGGCCATGAGGTCTTTAAACAAAACGCCGTAGATAAAAGATTTGCCAAACTACGTAAATTACCAGTGATGTAAGATTTGTGACGCTTGTGACTTGGCAAGGCGCCAGCCTGCTGATGCACATGATTGGCTTCTTAAAATACCGCGCACAACTTGCGTTTTGACTGGCTGGAGGCTGTCACAAATTTGAATTTTAACGAAATGGCTAAAATGAATTGTACTTGAGTAAAAGTACAAGTAATTCTCCCAAAAATTACTTAAGTTAGAGTAAAAGTACTTGAAAATATAAATACTTTTTATAAAGTAGACACTAGAAAAAGTTACTTAAGTATGGTACTTAAGTAAAATTACTTCGTTACCTTTACACCCCTGCATGGAATAAAAGAATAAATACACAAATATAATAATTACTTTCTCATCTTTTCCAGATGGCGTATAAATGTGACGACTAAATAAACCGTCACAATTTCAAAATATTTTTAACCACACTGCGCATACGTCTAGGGGTTGGGTACGATTCGATGTGGCCGACTCGATGCGACCCAACTCGATGTGGCCGACTCGATGTCAGGACAACTCGATGTCAAGCCAAGTCGATGCCAGGCCAAGTCGATGCCAAACAGTGTTGTAGTCGAGTCTGAAGCCAAGACCGAGGCCGAGTTCAATAATTACCTTACCTACCTAACCTTACCTAACCTTACCTAACCTAACCTACCTTACCTAACCTAACCTTACCTAACCTAACCTACCTAACCTACCTAACCTAACCTACCTACCTAACCTTACCTAACCTTACCTAACCTAACCTTACCTACCCTACCTTACCTAACCTACCTACCCTACCTACCCTACCTTACCCTACCTTACCTAACCTTACCTAACCTACCTAACCTAACCTACCTACCCTACCTTACCTAACCTTACCTCCCCTACCTTACCTACCTTACCTAGCCTTAATTATTTTTTATGCTTTACTTTTTCTTCTTAAAATACCCTTAAAAGATAATAAAGCACAATATGCTTCGACTTGGCCTGGCATCGACTTGGCCTGGCATCGACTTGGCCTGGCATCGACTTGGCCTGGCATCGACTTGGCCTGGCATCGAGTTGTCCTGACATCGAGTCGGCCACATCGAGTTGGGTCGCATCGAGTCAGCCACGTCGAATTGTCCCATCCCGACGTCCAGACGGGTGCAAAGATCAGAAGACTAACTTATTATACAAATGAAATGTTTAATTTCTACGCCTTTATATACAGTATATGAAACATTTAAGCACCGTTTTCAGATATTTCAAATATTTAGTAAACATTTCAAAATAGCTATTACTCACTTCAGAAAGCTAAGTTTATTATTAGATGTCGAGTAGACGTTTCATATACATAACCAAACGTCTTTTTATATGTAGGAAGGAGAGGCCAAGGGCGAATGCCCGAAAAAACGCCCCCCTCCCACACATAGAGGAAGAAGAAAGCCAAATCAAGGTTCAAAGTTTTCGAGATGCCTGGACACTCTGCGTTTGAAAGACTGGAAGTCATAGACAGGGGGAAAGATGGACTGAGGAAGATTGTTCCTGAGTTGACCGGTTGAGTAGATGAAAGATTGGAAATACAGATTAACCCTTGCGTTAGAGAGTTGGACAGAAAAGGGATGATAATATGTTGAAAGTCTGGTATTGCGTGCTCTCCTTAAAGGAGGAGGCATGCAGTTAGAGAGTTCAGAAGAACAGTGTCTGTCATAATGGCGATAGTAAAGAGAGAGTGAGGCAACATTGCGGCGAAGAGAGAGGGATTGAAGACAGTCAGTAAGAGGCGGGGAATTGATGAGTCGAAAAACCTTTAATTCCACCCGGTCAAGTAGAGCTGTGTGGGTTGAGCCACCCCACACATGAGAAGCGTACTCCATACAGGGACGGTCAAGACCCCTGTACAGAGACAACAACTGATTAGGGGTAATAAAACTACTGAGCCAGTACAGCATACCTAACCTCTTAGAAGCCGCTCTAGAAAGAGAGTATATGTGATCTTTCCAGGAAAGATCACGAGAAAAGAAAACACAAAGAATGTTGAGAGAAAAAGAAGGATTGAATTATGTATTGTTGAAGGTAAGGAATAGTCGTGTGGAAGATTGTAACGAGTAGACAGATGAAGGAACAGAGTTTTTGACGCGTTGAAAGCCACAAGGTCTGTCCCAGTTAGAGATAGTAGATAGACAGAGGTCAGATGTACCATAGCCTTCTTATGCGAATCATGGAGTGGCTGTTGAGAGGGATGCTTTGTGTCGCAGGTGGACAAGTGAAGACTGGAATCATCAGCAAAGGAGTGGATAGGAGGGGAAATACGACTTTCGGACCTCGGTAGAGGTAAATAAATGGAAAAGAGTGGATGATATGGCAGAGCCCTGAGGAACTCCACTCTTTATTGCTTTAGGAGAAGAACAGTGGCCATCTACAACCACAGTTATAGATCGGCCAGGAAAGAAATCAGAGATGAAGGCACAGATAGAAGGATAGAACCCGAAGTAGGGAAGTGTGGAAATTAAGGATTTGTGCCAGACTCTTTCAAAAGCTTTCCATACGTCTAGCGCAATAGCAAAAGTTTCACTGAAATCTCGAAAGGAGGATGACCAAGAGTCAGAGATATGCAAGAATATCGCCAGTAGAGCGTCCCTTGCGAAACCCATAATGACGATCTGAAAGAAGATTGTGAGAATAGGGGTGTTTAAGAATCTTCCTATTAAGGATAGATTCAAAAACTTTAGAAGGGCAAGAAATCAAATTAATTGGACGATAGTTGCAGTGTTGAGAGCGGTCACCCCTCTTTGGAACAGGCTGAATGAAAGCGAATTTCAGCAGGAAGGAAAAGTACCAGAGATGACGAAGAGAGTTTGCCTAGGCAGGGTGTCAGCACAGAAGCACAGTTCTTGAGAACAACAGGAGGGACATCATCAGGACCGTACGCCCTCCTAGAGTTGAGTCCAGATAGAGCAGAAAAATCCTCTTTGGAGGAGATTCTAATCTCAGAAATAATTAAGTCAGAGGGAGGAGGAGATGGAGGAACAACACCGGAATCGTCCAGAGTTGGAGGCGAAAGTTTGAGCGAAGGGTTCAGCTTTATCGGGAGAAGAGACGGTAAACGGTAAATGAGCCGTCAGAATGGAAAAGAGGAGGGAAAGAAGAAGTAAAGTTGTTGGAGAGGTTCTTGGCTAGGTGCCAGAAAGAACGAGAAGAATTAGAATTGAATAGGTTTTCACATTTTTGTCTGATGAAGGAATTTTTGGCGAGTCGAAGAACAGATTTTGCTCGATTCCGGGCAGAAATATAAGCTAAGTGAGGAAACAGGAGTTGGATGGCAACGGTACCTTCTGAAAGCCTCCTTTCTGTTGTGGATAGTATTAGCAAGCAGTTAAATCAAGTTTTTTTTGCATTATTAGTAGGAAGAGAATATGGAATGTACGTCTCCATGCCCGAGAGAATCAGCTCTGTGATGGGCTCAGCGCATCTGGATGTGGGCGGGGGGGGGGGCATGGCAGCAGTAATCATTCCATGGTAAATCGGAGAAGTACTGCCTAAGGGCCTCCCAATCAGGCTCTCTGATTGGGAAAATTCTCTTGGGAACTGGAGCGATAGGGCAAGAAACAAATGTAAGATTCTTGGTCGGAGGAGCCCAACGGAGAAAAAAGTTTGACAGAATAAAAAGAAGATTGAGGGGTGAGAAATAAATCGAGAATGTTGGGCCTATCTCCAAGGCAATCGGGGATACAAGTAGGGTGCTGTAGAATCTGCTCTTGACCATTGTCTAGGTCTAGTACCATTTAGAGTGCGCACCTCTTAATTTTTTATCTGTTATGTTTTTCGCGGTGTACTCATAAAATGTTAATTTTTTTGGTGTTCAATTTTGTATTATTCAAGCTTTGGGGAACTATTTTACGTCACACGATATTTTTATTGTAGAAATTGTCACTGTTTTGATACTGGGCTTAAACTTACTCTGAATAAATATAATTTACAGAATATACAGGGTCTTTCCGTAGGAGAGAACCGCTATATTGTATGGTTTGTAAATTTATAGGATTCTTTGCTATTGGATTTAAGGTTACAAATCAGAATTAATGTATTTTTTTTTAGATTTTGTGTTTTTTGTTCAAATTTATTATTGAATGTTTTTAGGTAAATGTATTATTTTCTTAACTGTTGTCTGATGTTACTCGTGAAATTACGATGTAAGATTTAATTGATGATCAGAAATGAGGCGTTAGAACGCTGGTAAAGTTTTTACAGCTTCTTTAGCCTTTTTTGCACACCTCTTGCGATGCGATGTTAGAATGCTTACTTTGATGTTGGAGTGAGTTGTTCTTCGCTACCTCAGGTAATCTGGGCATTATTTCTGGTTCTCACTTCAGTTTTTGCTTTTTTATTGTAACGATGTTATTGTTAAGACCATTTTGAACAATGTTTTAAAAAACATAAATGGTATATACAGCACAGTGAAGTATTTTTTTGTTGCGAGTTTTTTTCCATGTAAATGCCATCAATTACCTCTTCGGTAGTTAGTGTGCGACTAAAATGTGCAAAATTCTGTAATTTATATGGAAATTTTTTGCCTTATTTTTAGCCACAGCAAATAAGGGTTGTTTTGAAATTTACAGTGATATTATAGTTCGTCGCAGTGAAAAGTTTTGTTTACCGGTTTACAGAATTGTTTGATGAGAACACCATTTTACCAGTTTTTCGAATTACATGATAACAAATTTGAAGGGTTCAATTGAAGAATGATTAAGTCGCGTTTCGATTCCAGGAAAGCTAGTTGACCCTGCAAAGAACAACGAGAGAGTTTGAGTCGAAGGAGTTCGAGAGTCGAGTGTTCCGAAGGTTTCCGATGAACAGCGAATACCAGTGACAATTTTTGGTCACAACAGCGCTGATTCGAAGACAGAGATAATTGAGATGGACGCATCTCCGACGCCTTTTACAGTAGAAAAGATTCCCGACAGACGACTGCAAACTGGAAGGATGAATTTGGAACAGGCATTTGCCGTGTTGTTGGTTTCCTGATAACCTTACGATTGAAATGGTCCCTCGTCGCAAGAAAGTAGTTGTGCACGTGAAATTCTATGATAGAACAACCTACGAGTGTGTTGAACGGAGAAGTTTTGTATTGCCGTCCATACGAGTCCATATTGTGAAATTATTTACAGCCACTACGCATGATGTTCTGCGCAGCAGGAGTGAATCTTTCTCTGAAAGCAAGCAATCAAATGACCGTTCGGACACACACACACACACATATATATATATATATATATATACACACACACAGTATATATAACCTTTTAACCTTTGGTTAGCTTCCGCCCAAATTGTTCATTCTGACGAAGGTCAAGCTTTTCACTCCACCTTAGACCTACAGTTTAACGTGGAATCCGAACCACGCCCCACCAGCAGCCCAGCGTCTTAACCACTAGGCCACCCAGGGTACCATTTATCTGCCAACCGCTTTCTTTATTGTGTGGAAGGATGAACAGCTGGGTTTTGCTGCGCGCCGCCTGCCGTCATCGGGCCTCGATCCCGAGGCCGATGGATTCGTAGTCAGGGACGCTAACCACTACACCACCACATATATATATATATATATATGTATGTGTGTGTGTGTGTGTGTGTGTGTATTGTAAATTGGGCTAAAATTTATTGTTTTGTTTGGACTATGTGCGCTCTGGTCAGTATGTTTTGAAATTTTTCAACCATTTTCTTTTGCCCTAATACTAACTATATACTTTTGAGTGGCGGTACTTGATGAAAAATTCCACAAATATATGGATCATTATAAGACGATGCGTTTCGAGCAAAACTCAGGTCCCTGCATTAAAGTCAAGGACACAAATAGAAGTCAGAGGTCAAAGGGAGGTCCATGCCATAACTTTTGAACCATTCAACATAAATTGTTGAAACCACGCATATATAGATCATTAAAAGATTTTTCCTTCCTGTATCAAAGGTCAAGACCACAGATAGATGTCAAAGGTGAAATGGCGGTTCACGCTGTAACTTTTGAAGCCCTAACATAAATTGATGAAACTGCCTACATATGGGTCATCATAAGATAAGTTGTTGAGACACCAAATTCCCAAAACATAGATTAACTTAACTTTAACGTACCCTAACAATAGCCTAAACTATCTAACTTTAACGTAAACCCACCTAATTTAACCTGCTATACTTTGTTTTGATTTACATTTCGAGGAAATGTTATGAGGTTGCGTTCAGCAACTTTATTATAAACACATTTGGATCACCTGAAGATCAGGGCCCCCAGCCTTCTTTAGTTAGCTTTACAAGGCTAACTAACGAAAATATCACGACCTAACCTAACCACTCGTCAAGGGCGTACAGTTGACCTAACGATTGGTTAGGTTAGGTCGTGATATTTTCAAACAGCCAGACACAAGAAAACCTACAGACTCGACACAACCATTACACCCTTCAATACAGACCAGACCACCAAGATCATCAAAAACATTAAGAATTCGAAGGCTACTGGACCAGACAACATATTTAACATACACCTTAAACACTTGGGCCCACAAGGAATACTAGCTCTCACAAATATCAGCACATATTCATACCAACACTGTATTATTCCTGACATATGGAAACAAGGTAAAATTATTACACTACTCAAACCAAACAAAAATCCAACAGAACCAGCTTCCTATAGACCCATTACTTTACTATGCACACCTTCCAAAGTAACAGAAAGACTAATCTTACAAATCACCAACCCACACATTCCACTATCGCCTACTCAACATGGATTCAGATCTCACCACTCAACCACGACATTACTCACTAACCTCACGCAGCACATCATGGATGGCATCAATCCCAGACGACCAGCTCAACGTACACTATTAGCAACAATAGACATTAGTAAAGCATTTGATGCTATCCCACGCTTCCCTCTCATAAACAAAATACTCAACACAAACCTGCACAATAACACCAAAAGGTGGCTGAGCAACTATCTTTCAGGAAGATACTCACATGTCACATTTAATGGCAAGTCATCCCAAAACAAGCTTTTTCCGAACGGGGTCCCTCAAGGCTCTGTTCTCTCATCAACACTCTTCAACTTATACATGCATGACATTCCAACACCCATCGATAACAAGCTTACCTTATCATCATATGCAGATGACATCACTCTAACATCCACCCACAACAACATCGACACCGCTACAAATAACCTACAAACATACATAAACATATACAAGACTGGCTCACACACAATAGACTCAAAGTAGCGCCCACAAAATCAACCATCACCTTGCTTACAAGCAACACAAAAGAACACCAGGTAATTCCACAGCTTACACTAAACAACATCAACATTCCACACAATCACAGGACCAAAATACTTGGGGTCACATACAACACATCATTATCTTTTGCAAACCACATTCAGGATTAAAAACAAATGTACGTCAAGACTTAACACGCTTAGGGTACTAACAGGCACAAACTTTGGACACCAGCAGGAAACAACATCACTCATATACAAACAATATATTCGCTCAGTTATGGACTATGCTAGCCCATGCTGGGCACCCATTATCTCAAACACACACATAAACACCTTACAGACAATACAAAACAACGCACTTCGTATCATTACAGGATGCACTCAAACAACACCAATAGAACACCTGCACACAGAAACAAAAATACTGAAAGTTAGGGAACATTTAGACATGAGGGGAACACAATTCATGGCAGCAGCGACAATTAACCCACAACACCCTTGCCACTACATTTACAATCACGCACCGACACCTCGCACCATTAAGGTAACACCAGAGAGACATTATAACCAAATACTCCATTCCATACCACGCCCCACAGACATCACACAGTACAGAAAACACATACACACACACCTAACCCACAAAGCACTGATACGACTCGGTCCGAATGCTGTCCTAGGTGCGAAGCCGCCACCCATTAACAGGTCAGAGATCAGCCTGAGCAGATCGGATTGAGTTAACTTAGCACGATTCCGATGTGGACATCACCCCAACTTACTAACATATAAACACAGACTAGACAACTCCATAGACGACACCTGCCACCTGTGCCAGGACACACCACAAACACTCGAACACATTATGACAGACTGTACCGCTCTAGCACAACAACGAACACAACATCACTAGTGCGCTGAACCTCTGGTCCACTCCGAAGAGGGCGTTCGGTTACCTGCGTGTCGCCGGCTTGCTCGATCAGGGTGGGCTGATCGGCTAAACAACAACAACAACAACTGGGCCCGAAGCCCTCAGCAACGCGATAAAACTACAGAAAAGAACGCAGCCATGAAAATCTTGAGCTTCGCATTGTGTCAAGATTTGTGAAACTTAAGATTTTCATGACAATAGTTTTACTGATCAAATAATTGAATCCCCTGTAATTGGTAGGGGGCCACAGGCACCCCATTTACTGTCGGTTCAATTATTTGGTCAATAAAACTATGGAAAAGAACGCAGTCATGAAAATCTTGAGCTTCACATTGCCGTCCGTAATAATAATAATAATAAAAAAGAAAATTTGTTACTACAGTCTTCAAAGACCCCCAATAGGGCGATCTAGCGGGTATGCTATGTAACGGATTATAATTCTATGCATCGGCATATTTACCTAAAAAAAAACCGTCTTTAAGACGGGTGGGTATGCTAGATCCATATAATTTATATGAATAATTTTTTTTTATGTTCAAACGTCTCTTTTCATTCAGTTTTCCCGATGTACATTTAACCAGCCCCTTTTTGAATCTCATTTAAAGTATGCTTCATTTCCCTTTGCAGACAGGAATTGGTTTAATGTTTTTTCGACGTCTCTGAATCATATGAATTAAGACATGATCCTTTAATTTACCCCTGTGGTGTTGAAACTTCATAAAATCATTTTAGTTTATGTCCTTCGAATGACTGAATCCACAGTAAGTCGCAACTTTACAAATATTTAATTTTCAGTCGTAAAAATTAAATGTATTCACTGACTGGACATTTTTTTAATTTATTCTTTAGTATGAAACTGCGCGCCTCACTTAACTCTTTTGAGGATTCTGATTTTAAAAAATACTGTAATTATAATTCATGAGATTCCACATTAAAATGAAACTGTCAAATAAACTGTATTTTTTCTATTCTTTCCTGTTCTGCGCTGCAACTGTGGCTTAATTTTTTTTTTTATCTTTTAGTTTGTTCAATAGATTGCAGGCTTTTTTTTTTGCTTCAAACAAGGTTTATTTCATTATAAACAAGGTTTCTTTCATTATAAAAATTTGTGAGCAATATCCATTTCATTTTCTGTCAGTCAATATGAAAGGCTTTAGAATGACTTATTATGCTGTTGAAGGTTTAGATAAACTTGAGTTTGTTAATACTGTGGTTCCTCGGCTAACAATATTAATTGGTTCCTTGAAAACCATCGTTAATCGAAATTAACGTTAATCGAATATAGGAAATACACGTTAAAGGCTTAATTCGTTTCAAAACGATCGGAGTTGACCTTATTCACCGTAAAAACATAGTTTATAATATTTAAACACGCAATTTTAATAAATAAACGTTATAAGAACATATTAAAGCATTGATATTAATAGAAACATGGATAAATAATGAATAAATAGAGCATAAAAAGGTGCATAAATAGAGCATGAAAAAAAAATTCTTATCTTACGCTAAGAAGATGGATGGCTTAAGGGGTTGATGATTCCAAATTTATTCTCTTTCTGAAGAAACTGTCAAGAGTTTTCTGTTGTGTTGACTTCCTCCTCTCCATTAACACTTAGGAATGTTCCGATTGGCAGAAATTGGCGGCCGCGTGATATCGCAAACATATCGTTAATCGAAAATTTATCGTTAATAGAAACAATGGGACCCCCTTTGAGGCGGATCGTTAATCGAAATATCGTTAATCGATGGCATCGTAAACCGAGGGACTACTATTTATAGAGAATAATTTCACATTTCACATGGAAGGGGTTCTGCTTCTTGTCTACATGCCATTCACACACGCAGTTTTAAAAGCCAGTCAGTCAGCAGAAGTTAGCAATAAGGAAGGCGAATACTTAATTTACGTAATAAATTGTGCCATAAATCATCGTTTAAGAGAACAATTCTTGAAATTTAAGGATTTCTTCATATACTTTTATTTTATTTTTTATGCTTTTTGACGATATATTTTATACATTTAACATTACAGAAATATAAACACTAACGTGAACATATGCAGAATGTAGATATTGCTAAAATCTTTGATCAAATGCCAATGTCATAAAACCAAACATAAAGTGAAGAACGTCGATGGATGAAATCAACATTTTACACTTTTAAAAGGAATAAAATTTGAGTTGCAGCAATAAACACTGCAATTTTTAAAATTTTTGTTAACGACACGTAAAATTTTGTACATACACTGAAGGTTTATAATCAGTGGTTCCCAACCTGGGGTCCCCGGACCCCTGGGGGTCCGTGAGCTTTCAATATTTCGAGAGGTTCCAATAGAAATCATACATTTACCCACGATAAGGGCGCTTAGGCTAAAATTTCAAGTTTCCTTGCTCTTGGCTAGAATTATTAATACTTTTTTAATACGCTGTATTTTAATTGCATACTCTCTTATATGTCCTTTATTTGATAGTGAAAAATGAGAAAACGACACTATTAGTTATTAAAAACAGTTTGTTTGGTAGACGGAATCTTTCAAAAACATGGGGTCCGTGGGAAAAAAATAAAAATAAAAGGGGTCCTTTGTGGTGAAAAGGTTGGGAACCACTGGTTTATATGCAAGATACAAGCTTGCATTGTCTTCTACATTTTTTAAAATTTTGTTTTATTTTATAGTTAAAACTTAATTTTTATGTTTACTTTCAATCAAAACAAAATTTCTGTCTTTAACCGTTTAAGGCCGGAATTTTTTGTTGGGTTAAGTTACGAATCCCTGTATTTGAAACGTTACCAATTTATACCAATCGTCCTGAAAGGGTTAATTTACTTGGCCATATTTTAAAATTCTTTATCTCTCCTCTATTTTCCATTGTATAATATTTTAGTGCGTTAAAAAGGAAGTTACACGTTTTACGAACTATATATATACCTATACATATATACGAGAGGTGGTACGAAAGTAATGCCACTTATTTTATTTCCCACTAAATATAATTCCAATTACAATGAAAATTACAGGGAATATGCATACGTACGTAGCAAATATTAAGTAAAGATAGTAAACAAATTATATACATATATATATTAGTGGTGTACCGATTAATCGGCATAGGTATCGGCATCGGCCAAATTTAGCCAATTCTCTTACCGATTATTTGAAATTTTGAAATTTTCATAACAAAACAAAATCTATATTTATAGAGAATTGAACATACAAAAAACTATTTATGATAATTTATACTCATTTCAAAGTGTAATTATCTAAAAATATTTTAGATTCATGAAAAATGCAAATCTTAATAAGTTAAGTTACCCACAAATTTACATTTTCTCTAACTAGCTAATCTCTAAATATTATAAACTATTGTAATCTCCTACTCTATATTAATAATAATTCAATATTGATTTGTACTTTATCAGTTTTATATTAAACTATCTTATGTTGACTTTATTTTATAGTGAAAAATAAAAGATTTTTATTTCTACTTTTCTCTTCCTTTTAATTATCCGCTCTTTCTACTGCTTTACACGCGTTTCGCTGTTTTCCAAACGGGTTGACGGGTAGAATGGCCGCCATTGGAATTTCGAACAGACAAAACAAGGTAGAAGGGAAACTACACTTTTTTCACTTTTACTGATTTTTTATTTATGCCAAATCAGTTTACATGACCGGGGGAAAGCGAGTGCGGATTCACCACTTTAATTTGATCGTGGAGAGAGATACATTTTAGAAATTTTAGAATCACAATCACATATTAGCAACGAAAACACTTGAGACCAAACCACGCCCGAGACTCTGAATTGGTGCATGCCTTCATGCCTTCGGCCTCAGGAATGTTGCCAAATAGCATTTTATGTATCTTAATTTCATACAAATTATTAAATTTCTTATTAAACATTATTATATTCTTTATTAAAAACCAAAACACGACAATTTTAAGTATTTTAATAATTTTATAAATTCAAATTGTATATTCATTTTATATTCATTTTTTTATTCAAATAGGTCACTAGGACCTTGAAGTTTTAATAAAAAAATTTGTTGTTCTTTACGTTGTTGAAGAAAGAACATACCTTGAACATTAGGAAAACCAATTATTTTAAATAGTGGTATTCAATTTATGAAAGTAAAATAAAATTATTTTATGATTTTACTGATTAATGAAACTATTTAACATCACTTTAGCTACGGCAACAAATTAATAACAAATTTATAACAAATTCTGATCCTCTATATTGTGGAGTGACCAAAAGAAAAGCACTTGAACAAAAATTTGAAATTTAAAAATATGAAAATTTAAAGTTTTCACATTAGATTAGTATTGATTTTTTAAAATTTAGCAAAGAATCGGCATCGGCATCGGTATCCCCTCCGTCTATGGCCTTGGTCGGTTCGAAGTTGATGGGGTTCTGGTTAGGTGGCAGCAACGGATTTGCTACTCTAGAGTAGCTGCTACCGTATAGGGAATCGCAGTAGTTTTTTTCTATACTACTCTCCGATTTCTTCTTGTAGTGGATCGGAGGATTCTGTGAAGTTGATTAAATTTTCTGAAGGTTCTCCGATTCTTCTTGTAACGGATCGGGAAATTATTTTTCTCTATTTAAGACTAAGTTCTCTGAAGAGAGCAATGCTCAACGAAGATAAAGACTTTTTCCTACGGTAATTTACTGCTAAAATGTTATAGGTAATGCTCAGCCTCTAAGTTAGATCAGTCTAATCGGAATGAACATTGGAGAAGTTTTATGGGCTTTTATATTGAATTTTTTACTGACATCATTATTATTTAATGCTGATCTGTTTTTGTTTTTTTATTCTCAATAGGCTGATTTACTTTGTAAAACATTTAAAGACAAAACAAATATTTTTGCCGTACCAGTGTCTAAACTGCTAAGCAAGAGGAAGCCATATTTTTATTTTAAACCACATATTGACAGATCTGATGTTATCATGATCTGCCGAGTTAACTAAAAATGGAAAGTGAAATAGAAAGCAAATCAAAAATTTATCCAAACTCGTGTCAGCGTTATACGATTTTGGACTTTATATGTCAAAATGAATATATGAATAAGAATATAAGGATTATATAAATATACGAAGTATACGAATAAACATGAGAATTATATGAATGAAGGAATTATTCATTGTTCATTTTTACATTTATAAATAAAGTAAATATAAACTGAAAAATAAGAGGCATTACTTTCGTACCGACCATCGTAAGATCAGTCTTTCCTCAGTTGTGATCAGTCTTTCCTTGTGAACAAACTTGTTTTATCGAGTGTCCAGTGTTACCATTTGAATAAGTGGTTTTCGTTGAAGTGTTTTAAAAAAATAAATAGTGTTGGTGCATTCTTAACTAAATTACATCGTGTTACTAATCATTCATTAACGAATATATTTCATTTATTGACTTTATTCATTACTATATCATTTGATTAAACCAAGGCTAGTGCACGTGCCTTGCCTTGTTTGTTTCCTGAATCTATTACTAACCAAGGTTTCATAAGGTTGAAATTCCCTTGTTTAGCCTTTTTTGTTTTTCAAATCTATCAGAAAAAGTGCTTTCATAAGGTTAAAATTCCCTTCTTTTGCCTTTTTTGTTTTTCAAATCTATCAGAAAACGTGCTTTCATAAGGTTCATTTTCCTTTCCTTCAGGGGATTAAGTAGAGTGTGGTCACCCACCGTGGGAAAAAGGAAAAACGGAAAGAAAACAGTCGGTCGAATAGCGGACAGATAAGTTTAGTAGTACTTTTTCATTTACAGAGCTTTCGTCGGTAGCTTAATTATATATTCATTTAGTATAAAATTGTGTTACAAGAACCTGTTTCTGCATTTCAGGAACATTTTTGCGGGTTTACGCAGGTGACGGCACAATAAGCACGCGGTAGACCTACGTTGTAATTTATTAATTTCCAAACGCTCGTTTTTTTTTTAACTACTTAAGAGCATGGCACCCTCTCAAGTACTTGCAGTCGCTGTGAAGGGAAATTTGCCGCTTAGGCGTTTACAATGGCTAATAATAATGAACAGTTAGTTTGCAGGTGGTGCTCAAGCATGGAAGTCCTGAGGAACGAGTTAGAACGTGAGAGGGAGGCCAGGGTGAGGCTTGAAGAAAGCGTGATGCTCCTGACGGCAAAATTAGAATCCCTTGAGACTCCAGTTACGACCCCTCCTGCCTCAGTTTCTACTAATAATATGAATAGTACTAATAGCCCTCTCTCTTCCCCTAGTTCCCAACCCTTCGTTCGAGTGCGTAATGAAGCACCATTGAGGAAACCTAAGACTTGTCTACCAGTAATAACAAACAATAAGTTTTCTGTTTTAGGTTTCGAAGATGCTGATGAACCTGAAATACGACTCGTTGGCGATTCCATTGTTCGAGGGCAGCTCGAGGAATTCTGTGGAAGAAACCCTCGTCGTAGGCGCCGTTACTGCTACCCTGGTGCAAGGGTGGAGGATATAACTAATAGTGTTGACCATTTCACAGACGGTACCGCCGAGGACACAACGTATGTTATTCATGTCGGTACTAATAACGTTTTAAATTCTAGATCGGAAGAACTGCTGGCTAGGTACAGGGACTTACTAGAGCGACTAAAGGAAAAAGCTAATAAGATTGTTTTAACAGGTATACTTCCTCGAATTATCCAACGTAACGATTTCTACAGCAAGGCGACCTATTTTAACAATAACCTAAAGTCTCTTTGCCAACAGGAAGGAGTGCATTTTGCGATTTTTTGGAACAGTTTCTACGGCAGGATGGACTTCATCTTAATGACGTAGGAGCTGCGCGTTTAGGAAGACTATTTCATAATACTGTCTCTTCTCTTCAGGCTGCCGTAACTCGAACGGTCCCAGCGTAAATTCCACAAATTTCCCCTGCGCTCGCGAAGGTGTCGCAATTACAAACAATTTGAAGGTTCTATCCTTAAATGCTCGTAGCTTACGAAATAAAAGAAACGAATTTTTTTCTTTAATTGCTTGCAAAGACTATGATTTAATTGCGATAAATGAATCGTGGCTTAGCACTGAAACACGTGACTTTGTAGGGGAGTATCAAATTAGAGGTTATAGACTTTTTGTTAAAAACAGAATAGGTAGGCGAGGAGGCGGTGTTATGTTGTATATCAAAGATAATATTGCGAACGTTAAGCAGTAAAGCACACAATTCCAGAACCAATAGATTCGACTATAGCAGAACTTAAATTGAACGATTTCAAACTTGTTGCGGTTATATATAGGCCCCATAATCAAACAGCTGATACGGACGAAGCGTTATATCGTGAACTAAAGAGAAAATAATAGGTAGTGAGCAGGCTTTAGTTATGGGTGACTTTAATTGCGCCAACGTGAATTACGATACAATGCAGGGAAACGCGGAAGGTAATCGTTTAATTAATTTTCTCGAGGATAGCTTTCTTATTCTAAAGGTTGGGGAACCTACGAGGTTGGACAGTATTTTAGATTTAGTAATAACTACCATGATAGGCTAATTACTGATCTTCAAGTAATAGAACCGTTAAGCAATAGCGATCACAATATGGTAGAAATTGTCCTCTCAGTAAGTCACTCGAAACCAGCTAACTCGACTAAAATTCCTAACTTCCAGCACGCAGACTTTTGTAAATTTCGAAATAAATTGTCACGCGTCAATTGGGAAAATGTAATGGGGAACTCCAACGCAAAACTAATGTGGGAATCGTTTGAAACAGTATTTAGGACTATAAATGAGGAATGTGTACCGTACAAAATTAAGCGTGCGAAAGTAAATAACAAACCCTTGTGGTTTACTTCTAGAGTAGGAGACATTATAAAGAGTAGAGAAAGGGCTTATAGGCTACATAAGTGCGATAAAGGTAATTTGTGGTTACGAAACAACTACATATCTCTAAGGCGTGAAGCGAAAAGTGTAATAAAAAAGTCCAAGCGCGAATTTGAAATCTCCATAGCTCGTGACGGCAAGAAAAAAAACCAAGCGATTCTTTCAATACGTCAACAATAGAAATCCAGTAAAAAGTGTCTTGGGGCCGTTGAAAAATGTTAACGGAGATCTAGTTTCTGAAAACAAGGAAATGGCTACATTGCTAAACGAATTCTTTACGTCAGTTTTTACTATTGAAAATGTAACTAATATCCCTACGGTCAGCCAGACTCTGTACTGAACGGACGCATTTCCTGAGCTCTTTGATTTTGCATCAACTTTTACATATTGCTGAGAATTTTGTTTTTGGATAGTTTTGAATTTTATATACTTGCGTTTAAATTTACGTTGTTATAGTTAAGTAATTGAATATTAGTGGTTTTTAGCGATTTAGAAGTTTTCATAGCGTGCCGGCTTAATTTAATTTATACCTGTGACGGTTTAAACTCATTTTTAACTGCGCGATGCCGTCGCAGAAAGCGTCGTGTGTTAGGTGTAGGGTTAACTGGTGGTATTCGGAATTTAAGGATTATAACGGCGGTCCAATGGCGATTACCGATAGATCAGTTTGTTTCTTTTGTGAGTTCATGGAGGAATTAGTTGGTATAAAACGCAGTGTACGTGAGGTAGCGGATAGACTTGCAACGTTTGATGAGGGCAGGGTTAGGGCTACGGTTGACGTAGGCCGAACCAATACTAACGTTGAAGAAGTTAGTAATTTGCAGGGTGAGGTGCGTAACTTAGTTTCTAGTTTAGGTAGCTTGTCGGGAAGATTAGATAGAGTTGAGGAAGGAGTTAAGGTTAGTCCGAGAGTAGTAGATAGCGAGGGATTTAGAGAGGTTAAGGGTGGAGCTAGGCCGCGTACGTTAGGTGATAGGAATCCCCCCCCTATCGAGGTTTCGAACCCTTTCGCCCATTTGGAAAGGGACGTGAATGAGGGGGAAACTATTTTAATTGGGGACTCTTTAGTGCGCAACATGGACAAAGAGTTCGTTAAACGGAATCCAACCAAGAGGAGGAGGGTCTGTCTCCCAGGGGCCAGGATTGACAGAGTTAGAGACGAAGTGGATAGGGTCGACGTTGCTTCCCGTCACTCAATGTTGGTGACGATGGTAGGAGGCAACGACTCGTATAGGCCCGATACGAGAGTGTCTGACCTTTTGGAGAGATATAGGGGGTTAATTAGGTCCCTGAAGGCGAGGTCAGATAGGTCTTTAGTTCTAGGTATTACCCATAGGTACGGGTTGGGTCTTAGATTTACGTCAAAAACAATATTTTTGAATAACAAATTAGAAGAGATTTGTGCTGAGGAAAATGTACCCTTCGTAAAGCTGTGGTCAGAATTCAGTGATCCTAGCCTTTTTATAAAAGATGGGGGTGCATTTTAATGAAATAGGTATGCTAGGCTTGGTAGGTTAATAGACGAAAACGTGCGAAAGCTGTATAGGTCGAAGCCTTCTTTAAACGTTGTGGGTCCGGGAAACGCGGGCCAGACGTGATAAATAGTTTAAAACGCGGGCCCGTGGTAAAAAATAACTTAAACGTCTTTTATTGCAACGCGCGTAGTATTAGAAATAAATTAAATGAATTTAAGGCGGTAATTTATTCCGGCAACTATGATATAGTTGCTATCACTGAAACTTGGTTGAGTACCGTGACTCGGGACTTGTTGGGGGAACTTGATATACCGGGTTTTAAACTCTTTACTAATGATAGGTTACATAGGTTTGGCGGAGGCGTTTTGCTGTACATTCGTAATTCCCTTAGGGCTATCGAGGTTAAGTTAGATTTTCCGGCAGCAATTAATGCGATATGTGTTGAAGTTAGGGCGCGTAGTATTAGTTTCAATTTTGTTGTTGTTTATAGACCTCCCGTTCAACCCCTCGATACAGATACTAGATTTTACTCACTTCTTGGTAATTTTATTAACAATCGGAATAGTATAATTGTCGGAGACTTTAACTGCCCTAATGTTAATTATGAGAATTTTACTGGTAATGAGGAGGGTTTGAGATTGGTTGAGTTTATGGACGACAACTTTTTACGACAGATAGTTACCGAACCAACGCGCGGTGATAATATCTTAGATTTGGTGATGACGAACGGCGAGAATATTGTCGAAGGTTTAGAAGTAGGCGATAGTTTAAGATGTAGCGATCATCAAATTCTTAGGTTTAAGTTATTGATAGAAAACACTCAGGATAGTAACGTAATAGAAGTCCCTGATTTTCGTAGGGCTAATTTTGATTGTTTTGCGGATAGGATGAGAGTAGTGGACTGGGATAACTTATTTATGGGTAATGACACAAATTTGCGTTGGGTGGCGTTTAAAGAAAGTTTTAGGAATATTGAAAGCGAGTTTATTCCTCGTAGGCCCAAGCGCGTTAGAAATCGTGGTAGGCCGAAGTGGTGGAGTAGGGAAATAGGAGAGTTTATAATAGAGCGTAATAGAGAGTATAGACTTAATAAGCGTAATGGCACAGCTGCTAACTTTAATAGATATATCGAGCTTAGGCGTCAGGTTAAAAGATCAGTTAGGAATGCTAAGCGTAATTTAGAGATAGTTATAGCTGCGGATAGTAAACATAATCCAAAAAAGTTTTTTGAATACGTAAATAATCGTAAGCCGGTAAAAGATAACATAGGCCCTCTAGTGGATGTTAATGGCGCTTTGGCTTCTGACCCTCAGGCGATGGCGGGTATTTTCAATAACTTTTTTGCGACAGTTTTTACCGTAGAAGACGTAAATAATGTCCCCGACGTTGACGATATCGTTCCATTTAGTAGCGAGACTATTTTAGATGTAATAACTGTTTACGAGGCTGAGATTGCGCATTATATCGATAGGCTAAAAGTTAGCAAGGCTCCAGGCCCTGACGCTTTTTATCCCAGACATTTGAAAGATTTGAAAGACGTTATCGTAGGCCCCTTAACGAAGATTTTTAATTAGTCACTGGAAACGGCGGTTATTCCTGAAGACTTCAAATTAGCTAACGTCACGCCTATTTTTAAAAACGGCGACCGCGCAGTAGCTAGCAATTATAGGCCCATTAGCTTAACGTCAATTGTCGGTAAACTTTTGGAATCCGTAGTTAGGGATCGTATCATCGATCACTTAGAAAGTAGAGATTTGATTAATAGTAGTCAGCATGGGTTTCGACGCCATAGGTCTTGTTTAACTAATTTGTTAGAATTTTATAACGAAATAGTGCGCGAATACGATAGGCATAGAGCAGCTGACGTTATTTATTTAGATTTTAAAAAGGCGTTCGATACAGTTCCGCATAGGAGACTAATTGTGAAGGTTAAAGCGCACGGTATACGCGGTCAGGTAGCTAACTGGTTAGAAGAATGGCTTCGTGCTAGGAGACAGAGGGTCGTAGTTAATGGTAGTGAATCGGGGTGGTTAGATGTACGTAGCGGTGTCCCACAGGGTTCAGTGTTAGGCCCATTGCTATTCGTAATTTACATTAACGACATAGATATAGGATTGACTAGTAACGTTTCAAAATTCGCGGACGATACTAAAATAGGCGGTAAGGTTGTTAACGAGGACGATAGAAATAGGATTCAAGACGATGTAAATAGGATTATGGAGTGGACAGATAAGTGGCAGATGCAATTTAACGTAGACAAACGTAAAATTTTGCATATAGGTTCTCGCAACAATAATTACGCGTACACGATGGATGATAGGGAGTTAGCGAGCGTTGACGAGGAAGTAGATTTAGGCGTACGCGTATCTAAGGATTTAAAGGTTAGGAACCAGTGCCTGGAGTCTTGCGCAAAAGCGAATAGGATGTTAGGCTTCATAGCGCGTAATTTCGAATATAAATCGAAGGATATTATATTGCCCCTTTACAAGTCCCTAGTCAGGCCTCATTTAGAATATGCCGTTCAGTTTTGGTGCCCGTACTTGCGTGAGGATATTGATAGGTTAGAAAGGGTTCAGCGTCGTGCCACGAAACTTATTCCGTCATTGCGCAACAAGCCTTATGAAGATAGGATTAAAGTGTTAGACCTGTATTCACTCGAAACTAGGAGATTAAGGGGGGAGCTTATTGAAGTTTTCAAAATCGTTAATAACATCGATAACGTAAATTTTGACAAATTGTTCACTTTCGATAATAGTAATACTCGCAATAACGGATTCAAGTTGCGTGGCAGACGTTTCATTACTAATATCGCTAAAAACTTCTTACGTTTAAAGTAATTGATAAATGGAATAATCTTCCCGCGTCAGTCGTTCATTCTACCAGCGTTAATATGTTTAAGAACCGTCTTGACAGACATTTTAAAAATATTAACGTTGTTTAAAATTAAAAAAGAAAGTTAACAACAGGAGCTCTGGTGGTGGTGCTCGAGGATGAGTCTGTTGACGATGAATGCCAGCTTGTGACATGCCAGCGTGTGATGCCGGCAATAAAATTATTAAAAAAAAAAAAAATTATAAATAATAATAAAAAAAAAAAAATTAGACTAACACGAATGTAGATGTAGCTTGTAGCGTAAACTAACCCACTTTTTGTTTAACTTTACCTACTTTTTTTTTTCTTATCTCCTTACTTGCATGTCTGTAACTCTTTCCTTGCATGTTTGTAGTTTGCATGGTATGACAGTGAGTTAAGACTGTTTGCATGGTTTGTAAGCGTTCTTATTTTACTTCTTTTCATTTTTCACCCCTCTCCTATTTTCTCCGACTATTTTTCTGACTTGTCGGCAGTGGCCGGCGGATGATGATGGTGAGACTTTTTCCCTCTTTTTCTGAATGAATATTAACCCACGAATGATAGGTGTTGCTCCTTACTTAACCCCTTATTCTCTTCTCTTCTCTTAACCCCCTACTCTTTCCTTTCTCTCGGGCTAGCCTTAGAGTGGATCTTAGGGTCTTTGTTAGCCTTAGCTTCTGTAGATCTGTAGATACCTTTTGATAATGGTAATATTTTGGATAATATTGTGGTTAGTGAAGGAGAGGTATTGCGCTATATTGATAAAATGAAAACGCGTAAATCACCGGGGCCGGATTCCATATATCCCATACAACTAAAAGAATTAAAAGATAGCATTGTTGTGCCGCTAACAAAGATTTTTAACGCGTCTATTTCTGAGGGGTGCGTACCAGATAATTTCAAGTTAGCAAATGTAACACCTATCTTTAAGAAAGGCGATAAAGGTGCGGCGGGAAATTATAGGCCAATCAGTTTAACGTCTGTTGTAGGTAAGCTACTGGAATCAATAATTAGGGATCGTATAGTCGAACACTTAGAATTGCATAACTTAATTAGAAATACGCAGCAAGGTTTTAGGCGAAACAATTCTTGCTTAACTAATCTTTTAGAATTTTTTCAAAGCGTGGTTGACGTTTACGATAGTCATCGGGCGGTTGATGTAGTGTATTTAGATTTTCAAAAAGCGTTTGACACCGTACTGCACAAAAGACTCATTGAGAAAACTAAGGCTCATGGAATCAGGGGTGTAGTAATAAATTGGCTAGAAGAGTGGTTGCGAGGTAGGAAACAGAGGATGGTCGTTGATGGAGCGGAGTCGTGTTGGGCTAATGTAGCGAGTGGCGTTCCTCAGGGTTCTGTATTGGGCCACTTGCTTTTTCTTATATATATTAACGATTTAGATGTCGGCCTAGTCAGTACAGTTTCAAAGTTTGCGGATGACACGAAGCTGGGTGGTAGGGCGATTAATGACGAAGATAGAGGTAAAATCCAGAATGATCTGAATAAAATCGTTGATTGGTCAGTCACATGGCAAATGAGATTTAATGTCGATAAGTGCAAAATTTTACATATAGGTTCGCGTAACTGTAATTTTGCGTATAGTATGTCAGGGAAAGAGTTGATAAGCGTAGAGTAGGAAAAAGATTTAGGAGTTATAGTCACTGGTGATTTAAAAGTAGCGAAACAAAGTATAAAGCAGCGGTCAATAAAGCGAAGAAAGTGTTAGGTTTTATAGCTCGGAATTTTTAGTACAAATCGCGCGATATTATAGTTCCTCTTTATAAATCATTAGTTAGACCCTATTTGGAGTACGCGATCCAATTTTGGAATCCGTATATGCGCAAAGATATAGAGAAAATCGAAAGAGTTGAAAGACGAGCAACTAAGATGATTCCGTCGCTTAGGTCAAAGTCGTACGAGGATAGGCTTAAGGAGTTAAAATTGACTACACTCGAGACTAGAGGGCTAAGGGGTGATCTAATCCAGGTTTTCAAAATTATGAATGGGTTCGATAACGTAGATAGAGATAGCTTTTTCAAAATATCTGAATATAATAGGACTAGAAATAACGGATGTAAGTTGACAAGTAGAAGGTTCGAGACAGCAGTTGCCAAAAACTTTTTTACGCATAGAATAGTAAATAGGTGGTATAGTTTGCCGGTAGAAGTAATTAGTAGCACGTCTATAAACATGTTTAAAAATCGATTGGACGCAATTAGTAGCACGTCTATAAACATGTTTAAAAATCGATTGGACGCATATGTTGGTAGATTGGGTATAGTTTAAGGTAGTAAAATTAAGGGTTGGATGAGATAGATTTTGATTCTCTTTTCATTAAAGATCACAATAACCAGACTAGAGGTCATAGTATGAAATTATTTAAGCCAAGCTGTAGAACAAATTTAAGAAAACATAGTTTTACAAACAGAGTAATTAAGTTTTGGAACAGTCTGACAGAAGAAGTGGTGACTTCAGATACAATTGATTCTTTCAAAAGAAGGTTGGGTAGTTTGATGTCTGTAAGGGACATTTGGTGATAATGTTTAAGCCCATTTTTTGTTGCATGAATGGTACTAGTTTATTTCGTATGCATTATGTACATTTAAGTGATAGATCCCACAGCTCAACACAAGTGTTGTGGGATATAGGGAGGCAGCATCTTGGGTTAGGGGATACTCTCTGTCCTTACACACCCCATTTAAAGAGATTCCTCTGCCGAGCGGTGCCCCCCATAGTACTGTGAGGTATTGAAAAACTCATGATCTTCACTTGCCCCACAAACACCTTGAAATGGGAGACCCAAAATGGGTGCACACACATTTCTACATTACTGTACAGTCTTTACAGCCACACCTACACTTTTCCTCCTAAGTATATATATTGTAATGTATATGGTTGTAAACTGTGACGTTGTCCGCAATTGATATGGACCGTGACTTATTTTTGGTTGGCAAGGTACTGGTATTGATGGATACCGTAATGAAATTGACTGGATTCTTTGGATGTGATATATTTGCATGTCGGTTATAAATAGATATAGAGTGTAACATATTTGTCGATAGTAGTCTCTTATGACTTGATCCTCTGGATCCAGAGATTCTATCTTTAGTTTTAAATTGATAATTAATTAGTTTTAAATTGATAATTATTTAGTTTTGTAAAAATTGGTCGTTGCCAATGTACAGGCAGTTTTTCCATAGTGGAACCACCTCGATGGGCCGAAGTGGCCCCTAGTGTGCCCACTATAAAAATTTCTTATGTTCTTGTGGTTCGGAACCCACGTAAAATTGTAGGTCCCCTCCGCCACCACGGAGGACATGCACAATACACAATTACGAACACAGTTAGGGAGAGCAGCTATGAGTGGATCCTAGGGTCTTTGTTGGTCTGAAACATTATAACATTATAACAATATATATATATATATATATATATATATATATGGAAATAATATAATAAGGTTAATTAATTAATTACTGGTTATAAATTAAACCACAAACAAATTGATCATGTAAACAGAATGAATTTTATGGATAAAAACGAAATTGAAAGCCAAGCAAATGAAAAATTGTATTCCGGTGTAAACGAAACAATTTGGAAATTCTTAAGTACATGGAATTTAAAACATATGCATGTTAAATACTCGTGTAATTTAGGGAAAAAGACATGAACCCAATTGTCTATTTAATTCTGAATAAGTTCGGATAAAAATACCATACATGGGTTACCCCGAAACTAGGAAAATAATTAATGTAAGAATTACATTAAATTGGAAGGAGGGACGTGGATTTCCGCGTTCATTCCAAAGAAACAAAGACGTTACAAAATTGAAGGTTCATTTGCGTATAAAATGGGAAAACTCCTCTAAAATTAGATTGTTATATTATTAACAAGTTTAATGGCATGTAAAATTACACCTTCTGAAAGGTTAATAATCCTTAAAAAATAAGATTAATCAGAAAAGAGAATCTCACCAACCTGTGTTGAATTTAAATAAGAACATTAGATTTATTTCTCCTTTTAAGAACAAAATACGAGTTCTTAATGAAGTTTGCTCAAGTATATAAAAATACATATATTGTGCCGTAATGATAAAATTCAAATTGTGGCACTTAGAAGCAAAATCGTTCGTATAAAATTGAGTAAATTACTCACCAAGCTAAAGTGAAACGAAAAATTCGCGTCTGTTTAAAAGACTCCAAAAATAGTCTATCCTATATTCCGGAGGAAGAAAACGGAGACACTGTATATTCTGTTCGTGTCGGTAAGCGCTCGAAAATAATGTACCCTTGATTCACCGTTAGAAGACGGAGCCTGCGCATTCGGTAGAAATATAAAATACACAGGATTATAATGTACAAATTCTCAAAAGAATAATTACCACTGTCAAAAGGAAGTAGGTAAACAATATAGGTAAACAATGCAAACATTATAATTGGAATGATCAAATTACCAGCTAGGATTCAAATAATTCTATGAAATTGTATTATGTACACGATACGGTCAAAAGGTCGGGTAGAGAACCAACCGTTGTTCTAAAAGATAAGTCAATCAAAATTGTAGTATGTATGCGTTTATTCATTTTAAATAATCTGGCATATATTACAATACGGCTGTATTCAGTTAAATAACTACCAATTGTAGATTAAAATTGTCTAATAGTCAAATTTAAAGTGTTTATGCATTTTACTTAATTATCTTATTATCAAGTGTCTTTCTTTTTCATTGTAATTGATTTCATGCCAAAATTGGCTAAAAGTCATATTTTAACTGGTTTATGCATTTTATTTTAAGTGTCTGGTGTTAATTCTAAATATCAAATTCTTGAAATAAGAATTAATATCTCAAGTGTCATTTCTCCAAACAAATATTCATGACTGCCAAAATTTCATTGTTGTATTGTAATTGGTTTAATAAGATCTGTGATGAATATATTATTTTTGTAAAAGGTTTATAATTATCCCCTACACGAATTGACAGAGAAATAAGAATATATATAATCAATGATATATATAACCTTCGGTTAAATCTATGTGATGTGGTTTAAATGAAAACAGGCTAAAATAAAGGTATAATTCATACCATAAATAGAAAATAATAAACCACTCTCATGTATATATATATATATATATATATATATATATATATATATATATATATTGTTACAATATATAATAATAAACCACCTCATGTAACAATATATATATATATTATATATATATATATATATATATATATACACTGTGTGTGTGTGTGTGTGTGTGTGTGTGTGTGTGTGTATATATATATAAAAAATGGAATAACAAATAAAAAGGTGACCCTTGTTGGACATAGGAAAGTATTCTATTTCCTGTGATAATTTCAAAATTTTAGCTAACCCCTCCATACAGCATTGATAAATTATACATTTTAATTTACACGCAAACAGAATTGTGGACGAAAAATACCTGATAATACAATTTTTATTGGAAGTTCAAAGAATGTGATCTTCCCCCACTGTTAAGTACACCTAATTAGGTTAAGTTAGGTTAGATTGTGTTGATTTTTATTAAGTTTATTAAGATTTTTATGATTTTAAGTGTCGATCATTTCGCTTTCTTCAAAGTCATACTTGTCCTCAGAAATGGTGTGATACCGCAGAATCAAAGGAATATATTAACTGATTCACTGCACAATAATTCGCACTCAACACATAGAATACAACTGTTAAGCTAAATGTGGTAATGTGCAGATTAACCGTTCATATAAACTCGGTTCCATTTTCGTATATATTAAGGGTAATCTCTCTCGTGAAATAGGTGTGTAAACTCTGTATTCTCTTGTACAGTAATATTTATCATATAGGAACGTGACCGTAAGATAAGGTCTCATAACATTATTTTGTAGTGTAAGTGTAAATAAACCTTTTGCTGGGGGGAGTGGCGCCTAATCTGGGCAGCCAGTCAGGTCAAACACTATATCGTTCGATTTCTCTTTCTGCTGCGCGTTTAGTCCACGCTTTATTTTTGAAAATGGCGATTTTGAGGACTAACGTATTATTGACTGCATTAAACAAAAAAATCGTGCGTAGTTTTGTGATTATCTGTATGAATGAGAGAGAGGGATGATTTTCTGCATTCACAAACGAGTGATAAATTTTCCATATGGACCATACGCGACCAAATATTCAGAAGATAGAGTGTGGTCACACTATTGAAAATGTCGAAGAAGTTGAGCAGTAGCAAGAGCTCCGTAATAATCCTGGATATATCCGATTTTCATCCGTTTTACTACATAGAAAAGGGCGAGTTATGGGATGGTAAATATTATCGTGCAAATAAATGTTCTGCCGAAAGCAATACAATTTTTATCTGATCCTCAAAATGTGTTATACCCTGAGGAAGTCGTGTTTCTATGCGATAACACCCCTTACTAGAGAACAAATCTTACCCAAGATCTGGTAAGAAACTTCGGTATTGATTTCTTTGACCATACGCATTACGCAATGCTAGGTAACTCTTCGGATCTGGAAATATAAAGATCAATGAACGTGACGAAAACACATATTCGAAACAGCTATTGACGTGGCACCTAAACAACTTTTGCCAAGAAATGGAATTTTCTACGAATCTTTTAAAAAATTTACTAAGATCATATCCCGCGCGTTTACAAGATGTTGGGAAAGCGGTTTGTGGACAAACAAATTACTGATATAAAAATAAATATACAGGGTGGTCCAGAAGTCCTGTCTCATTTTAGTGGAAATGAAAACCTGGAGTTAAGTTAATACTGCAGAGAATATATTCTACGTAGTATTAACTTAGCTTAACTCCAGGTTTTCATTTCCACTAAATGAGACAGGACTTCTGGACCACCCTGTATATTAAAAAATAAATCCTTAAAATAAATTATATAAATTGTGTTTTATTTATGCATTATTAGTAGTCATGAATGCATAATTGATATACAGCAATACCTCGCTATTCGCAACCCCACTTATTCGCAATTGATATTTAAACACCCATATTCGATATTCGCAAAGCATACCCCGCTTATTCGCAAAGTGAATTAGTATAAGTTGGAGCAGCATCTAGCAGTGGACGAAGAAGAGGAGCAGGCCGAGAGTCCTCTCAAAACCTTCACCGTTCCAGTTCTGAGGAAGTTTCTTTCTTCATTCGAGACGGCACTGGACATGGCGTTGGACGTTGACCCGAATGTGGAGAGGAGCACCACTGTCATCCGCAACGTCAAGAACGACATTCGAGCCTACTATGCGCTTCTGGAGGAGAAGAGGACGATGGCTCGCCAACCAACACTTCATGCATTTTTCCAGCCCAAATCCTCCCCTTCTCCTGACGTACTGCCACTCCAACTTCTTCAACCTCCAAGTCCGCGTTCCATGGACTTTATAGTCCTCGTTCCTACAGCAGCAGTGTCAGTGCCGTCTCGAGTGGGGAGGCCAATGACCCTGGCCCCTCTTCACCCCAGTAACTCCTCACCTTCCTCACGCTATTGACACTCACAGCACCTTCCTCACGCCATTGACACTCACAGCAACGGTAAATGCTAGTTTAACTGTTTTACACTCATTATAGTTATATTGTAGTATGTAGGGGAACGCATCCCCCCAAATTACATTGATTCTTATGGGGAAAATTGCCCCGATATTCACAAATTCGCTATTCGCAATGACTTTTAGGAACGTATCCTTTGCGATAATCGGGGTATTGCTGTATTATGTACAAATGTTCTAGTTTAATAGTGCTTTAAATTTTGTAATATATATATATATATATATATTGTAATATATATATAATATATATATATATATATATATATATATATATATATATATATATATATATATATATATATATATATATATATATATAGTAATATATATATATATATACATGTATATATATATATATATATATATATATATATATAATATATATATATATATATATATATAGTTTTTATAACAAAATTGCGAGCATCTTTTTCCTTTCCAATCCAAATAAATCATGGAATCGAGCCTTGGCCAGTAATCTCCCTCCTTTATTTCGCTTATTTCAGAACAGAATGCTGGTTGTATCATTGCAATTTTCGCCGTTTTTCCTTCTTAATATGAGCTTTTAAGCACTGAACAATAGTAGAGAATTGGTCGTATCAAACTTTTTCATATCTTTAGTATCGCTTTCGTACTTTTACTTTTAAAACTTTCTCAAATAATGCGTTTTATTTTTCGTGCCTTCAGCAATACTTTGTTGGTATGTGCGAGTATTTTGGAATTGACATTTTTCGCTCGGATCAAGCCTTACCCTCTTATCGGAAATCATGTTTCACCCGCACACGCACACACACACACACACACACACACACACACACATATATATATATATATATATATATATATCAAAATGGCGGGATAAAGCGGTACTCTTGTATTTATTTTGTGAACTTGAGCTCTTTTGGAACTTGATTGATTTTACAAAAAATATTGAACTACATATCCACATGCATGGCCACTTTCAACCACTATGGGTATGTTCAGCATCACAAATATTTGCCAGTCAAAATGCTCCTGAAGCAAACAGCACATCAAATCTGTGGTTTACAAGTCACAGCCACGAAAAATTGAGAAACCAAATTTAAACATTTGAAAGAAGTGTGCCAACGTCTCTACTAGAACGTTAAGCAATGTCGCAAGAAGTTTATGTAAGAAAATTGACATTTGTGAAAGGCTTCACAGTTTGCAGTTTAAACGTTTATAAAATTAATAAATATTGCATATGAGGCCAGACTTCCAGACTTTTATCTTCAGGAGCGTTTTGACAAGTAATCATCTGCGACTAACCATAACCATGATCAGTGGCTGAAAATGGGCATACTGATAATGTTGCTCTGTAATTTTTCTTTTTGTCAAATCACCCGAAATTCTAAAAGAGATTACGTTCACTAAAGAAAATCAAACATTTGTAACATTCCCGACGTTATTGATATATAATTACGTGAGTAATCGATCTAATATGAAATGAAATTTTATTTTTAATTATTTTGTTTCTCTAAGAAGCGTCATTGTCTCACGAAATCCCTCGCTACATTCAATTCATCAGAAAATTTAAAAAATGTGGATGAAACAGTGGTTATTGAGTGAATGGGGAGCTAGTCTTTATCCTTCGCTCCACAAAATCTCATACATTCCTTGTACTTTTCTGGAATCGTGGTTATCGGTCATCCTCAGCTACAAAATGACCAAGAATGAAAGATTAAACAAAAAAACTAACCCTTAAAAACAACGCACACACGTGTGTTGAGTAAGTTAAAATGGTTGAAGAACGAGTAATAGCAAACTAACTATAGTCTACATTAGTGATGTAGGTCACATCCGCATCCGCATCCGCATCCGCGGAACATCCGCACATTTTCTCGCATCCGCATCCGCACCCGCATCCGCACGTTGGACTGCGGATGTCGTGCGGATGTGGACCGTTGAGATAAATTGTCATTAATAAGCGGAAATTATCAAATTCTACTATATTAATAGAGCTAGTTCATTGTGCGCAAAAGTGATGCAAGCGACAAGACGAGAGGCTGTTCTTGTATGAAGTTACTCTCTTGCAACCTACTTAGATCCACGTTACAAAGCTAAGTTATTTTCACCTAGTACATTAGAACGAGTTAAATCATCACTTGGCAAAGCAGTTGAAGAGCTTCAATCTCTTGAATCTGTCGCTTCGCCACCCACCAAAAGAATAAAAATTTCAGTGACAGAACCAACACCTTCAACAAGCAAATCTATCACAGAATCTGTCTCTCAGTTTCTTGAGTCAAGCAGCAATGACGAGACCTACGCGATGTCAAAAGATGTAGTAAAAATGATCGAGAGCTATCACCAAGAAAAACGCCTGGCTGCATGTGACAATCCTATTAGTTGGTGGAAAAATACGCAGAATATCTATCCATACTTGAGTAAACTTGCAAGGAAACATTTAGCCTGTCCTCCAACAAACGTACCAAGCGAGAGATTATTTAGCAGTGCTGGATTAATATATGATGAAAAGAGAAACAGACTGGCAGCAGAAAAGGCAGAAAAATTAATGTTCCTTAAGCATAACCTTCCTATAATTAAGTTTGAACATTAAACGATGAACATCTTAGTTTACTTTATTTTAATTACTCATTTATAAATATGCCTAATAAAACTTTAAACTTAATATAAATAGTTATCAAGCTAATTAAAGATCTCTTTCTATAAGGGTGGAGGTTGGGGAAAGAGGTCGGTGGGGTGCATTTGAGTTGGGTTCACGTCCCGCATCCTGGTAGCACAATTATGGTTTCTAATTGTGGCTGAAACTCAACAAAATATAACGAATTTATTTGCAGACGAATTCACTAATTGAGATCTATATTAGTTAGATGCTTGCTATTATTTTATATGTTCAGAGAAAAGTACAGCAATTATTGTACAATTAATCAATTATACTACATTATAGCTACAGCTCTCTCTATATAATAACTTATTATATACGTTAAACACAACAAATCTCGAATATATCCTAAAAAATAACGAAAATGTAGACATCCGCATCCGCATCCGCGGATGTTGAAATCAAACATCCTCATCCGCATCCGCGGATGTGAAAAAAATGACATCCGCTACATCACTAGTCTACATTACATAATCTACAATATTAGAAAATGTAAGAACTAAAATGTCGCCTTAATAATAGAAAAACTCATACACTGTAGCACAATGATAACAAAAAGAAGATATCACACTCCTTCCTCGCGTGGCTCACTGAACTATTCCGTGTATTTGTATGAAAGAACAAAAGATTAAGATCACTATTGAAGACACAAAAGAAACAGATTATTGAAGCAAAGAAAGTTATCAGATTTACTAAGTATACATGACAAAGCCCATTAGTATAGATTAACATTTAAGTTTTATACTCAGAGCCATAAAAATTTTAGCTTTTTATTCACAAATTAAAAATTATTTCCATTTTTTTTTAAATTTTACGAGTAAGCCAAAAATAAAACGGTTTCTTTCACTATTTACGTTCCACTTGTCATATTCAGCGATAAGAAGTTTAGAATCTCACGAGAAGACTTTCTCAGTCGGCTGTACACTTATTGTATACTCCATAATTTTAAGTAATATAAATTTTATTACTTACCAAGAACGCAGATAATCAGGATGCCCATAATGAATTATAGATAGATAGATAGATAGATAGATAGAACGAGTTATAGATAATATAAGAGTAAAGTTTTATAAACTAAAAATTAAAAATAATGAAAGATTGATTGAAAAATACACTTTATCATCTTATTGCTGTATTAACCCCTTTAGTACCAAGGATAATATTAAATTATTTTTTGGAAACCTCTCATACTGTTTCAAAATAGCTTGAGACACACTGAGGCGCTGGAGGAGGCACCGAGCATATAAAACACGCGTAGCTGTCAAGGAATCACGACTTTAAGCCTCAAAACTAACAAAAATCTAAATACCATTTTATTAATGATTTTTTTTACTGTCCAGAAAATCGTCCAAAGGTAGTGAAGGTATTAATTTATATGAGTACAGTATTTAGCTTCCTGACACGCTTTTATACAGGGTGTTTCAGGTGGAAAGGTCAATACTTCGGGAGGTGATAGTATCGGTCATTGTGAGAAAAAAGTTCATATGAACATGTGTCTAATTCTGAATGGTTACGGAGATAGAGCCGTTTGAATCTACAAATACAAAAGCATTGTTAATGGTAATCAAGAAACAGAAACCAATTACTGTTTAAACATTGGCATTTTGAATGGTATCAGATACAGAACTGACAAATTTGTTACAGTTTACAATATGTTTTCGAAAATCCCACCGTCAACCTCAATGCACTTTGCAACTCGTGTGCGAAGATCGCGTGTTGTTCGTCTGAGTTGATCTTGACGTTCCTTTATGCGGGCAGCAGCATCCAAAATGCGCGCGAGCAGTTTGTCTCGTGTATCCACCTTTCTTTTGTAAACTTGACTTTTCATCCACCCCCACAAACAATAATCTAACGGAGAGAGGTTTGGAGACCTTGGTGGCCATTGAATGGGACCACCGCGGGGGGAGGAAGAGCTGCGCGCGAATCAGATTCAAATAGCTCTATCTCCGTAACCATTCAGAATTAGACACATGTTCATATTAACTTTTTTTCTCACAATGACCGATACTATCACCTCCCGAAGTATTGACCTTTCCTCCTGAAACACCCTGTATAATCCCTGTTACAGCCTCTAAGATATTCTATTGAGGTTATTTTAGAAAGAGCGTCAGTTGAATATATATCTTTCTGGCTATTAAATTTCATTTTAAAATTTTCTAAAGATATTCTGGCAAAAATGTTTGTAAAAATGTAGCCGTTACGTAATTTTTAAAGTGTATGTATTTCAGCTGCTGGATGTCACAGCGTGATGAAAATTGACGCAAGGTGATCGAATTTAAAACGTTTTTTTATATTCGATTCTTGAACTGAAATACTGTAATAAATAAAATGAAAATTCAAAGACACGGAAATGCGCTCACGTTCTAAATATCCGCCAATAACAGTCGTGTTGTCGTGGTAGGAAACGTTTGAGACGTTTCACCATAAGGATAAAAAAGAAAAAAACGTCTCCGAAGTGACATTTCATTGACAAAACTTTGAGGGTTATATTAAGTTAGGTTAGGTCAGGTTAAGTTAACGTAAGCTATGAGAGTATCGATAAAATCGTCCTTTGACGAAATGTCGGAAGGAGCAACGTTTCGTGCATATAAGAACAAACGAATCTCAAAAATATTTGCATGAAAATTTTATAATCGCTTCTTAATCAAACTCCCCCCAATACAAAATCAAAAAGTGCTCAACTCACCACCATTTTGCCACTTTCTTACTGAACACGCCCCCACCCCCCGCCAAATATTTATATATGATATAGTACAAAAAATACAATATAGTACAAAAAAATATACCAAAAAATATATGATGCAATATATATTGTGAGGGGAGGGTGGATCAAATAAATGTTTAAGGTAGACCTGCGTTCGACCCCTATGTAGCATCCTCCTCATTTGGGGGATTTTTATGCTACCCAATCATCTACCGCCCAAAGGAAGGATGAACTGTTGGGAGAACTTCGCGCGACTGCTCGCGACGGGAATCGAACCTGGAGCCGATGGATTCATAGTCAGTGATGCTAACCACTACATGACCGAACTATATATATATATATATATATATATATATATATATATATATGATGCAAACCCACAAGGAAAAAGAACAATGATTCCAAGGCCTTTCGTGTATTCAGAAGTACACCTCGTCAGGGAATGAAGGGAGAAGGCGAGATGACAAAAATATATACACATATGTACAACGGAATGGAAAAATAAAAAGATTAGCACCTGACAAGAGTTAATTATTAGAGGCAAAAGGTATTTTAATAGGATATTGTCAATTTTATGCAGGGTGTTCCAAAAGTCATCACCCCATTTGTTTTGCTTATAACTTTTGAACCAATAAAACAACAAATACTGTAGAAAGTGGAAATAATTTATTTTATTTAGAATTGTTAGAATTATGTTGTGGTGTGTAGTGTTCCATCTTCAAATTATTGGGGTAAAAAACAAAAAAAAACAATAATTAAATTAAGGTTACAGCTACTTCAGATGGGGTGATGACTTCTGGAACAGCCTATACATTCCCGCACTGTTATTGAAATTATTTTTAAAATGTATAAATGCACATTCTAGAATATTCCTTTCAATTATATCTCTGTTTTTATGTTTTTAAAAAGCGCTTTAGAACTATCCCACTTGATACTATGATTACATCTATATTCTATACATATGGTTAAACAATGCATTAGAATTGTTTGCTGTTCTACACACATATTTATGCTGTTTTACCCTAATATCTAACGTTTTACCCGTTTGGCCTATAAATACTGAGTTACATTGTGTACACCCGATCGAATACACACAACCAATCGCATTATCCGGGCTATTTTTTATTAGGCGTGATTTAAAAGTATTATTATACTTAAAGACGACATTGATACCAATTGCTTTAAGTACAGTCGGAAGATATTGAAAATTAACATGGTAAGGTAGGCTAAGGATATTTTTACGCTCAAATTCCTTTACAGTTACACTATTATAATACCTAGGATAACATAATTTAGTAAAATATTCATGATATTGCATAACTCGGAATCTAAAAATTCAGGACTGACAACTCTCAATGCTCTAAGAAACATAGCAGAGAAAACTGAAGATATATTTTTGTCATCTCGCCTTCTCCCTTTAATCCCTGACGAAGTGTACTTCTGAATACACGAAAGTTCTTGGAATAATTTTTCTTTTTCCTTGTGGTTTGCATCATTCATTCATTTCACATGTTGAATTGTGAAATTCATCCCATATATATATATATATTATATATATTATATATATGGGAATGAACTCAGAATGGTTCCCTGAGTTTTTTATGATACACACAGACCGTGCATGGAACAAGGAACTCTTCTGGGATAATTAAATCCACTACAGTATAGTCCGAATAAATAATGGTAAATGACAAATACCAAAGTTTTTCTTTTTCATGATGCAAGCCCGACGTGGGCAACGGGTCTCTCGCAAAGCGGTCCCATAAATATAGCTTCCCTCACCAGCTATCTGCAAAGCAGACAGGATCCAGTTTTGGGACATGGATCTAGGGTTTAAAGCAGCCTAGCCCCACTACATTTAGAACCTCAATATAAGTAAAAGACTCGTTGCATTCACGTCGGATTGAATAAATCAAAGAAAAAGGGGTAACTATTATATTTTTAGCCAAAACCAAAACTTAAACCTCAACTGGCAGAATTGAGCGTCCACTTTTCAAGGCACATAACATGTTCGTTTCATGATGGGAATGAACTCAGAATGGTTCCCTGAGTTCCCTGAGTGCCCTGAGTCCCAAAGCTGGATCCTGTCTGCTTTGCAGATAGCTGGTGAGGGAAGCTATATTTATGGGACCTCTTTGCGAGAGATCCGTTGCCCACGTCGGGCTTGCATCATGAAAAACTTTGGTATTTGTCATTTACCATTACTTATTCGGACTATAGTGGATTTAATTATCCCAGAAGAGTTCCTTGTTCCATGCACGGTCTGTGTGTATCATATATATATATATATATATATATATATATATATATATATATATATATATATATGGAATATATGGGATATACTGTATACACAGTGTGTGTGTATATATATATATATATATATATATATGTGTGTGTGTGTGTGTGTGTGTGTGTGTGTGTGTGTGTGTGTGTGTTACAGTAAGATTGTGAAACTCACTAGTAATTTCATAAAATCCCTGAAATTTTAAGTAATTTCGCGTAATTACTGTTTCACTCAGGGACTTCAGGAAGCTACTAACCTAATCTAAACTAGCCTGAAGTCCCTGAATGAAATTACTGGTTTCGTAATCTTGCTATAGCATATATATATGTATATATATGTAAAGAACGACGCTTGTGTAGAAGAGCGTTCCGCACAAGATGAGGAGGGAGAACGAACAAATGAAAAATGAGGTACCACCCGGGAATCGAACCCGGGATCATCCGATTGCCGGTCAGATATGCTATCCACTACACCATGGACCTCGATCAATCAGAAGTCGTAATTCTCCTACATACGAGCAGAAACCAATGCCCTGAGGGGGCACCTTCGCATGCCGTACATATCGGGTGGTCCGAAAAAAATGACGCATTTTTTAAAAATTAATATCTCAGTAACCCCCTTCCTTATCATGACAATTTTTATATGCAAGATACTTTCAAACTTCTTTTTTTGAATGCAAGAAACGGAATTCTGATATCTTTTATAGTTTTTTCGCAATTAACAAAAGTAACAACATGGGTCAAAAAAACAAAAATCGCAATATAATATCCGTTTTTTATACGATATCATGCGATATTTTTGCAAGTTATTACAAAACTCTACAGGAATGAACAAGTCAAATTGTGGATATTTTTATTTTTTAACAATTCGTCAGTACCCTTAATGATGTTGTCAGAGGAAGATCGTATTCTCATTAAAAATTGTTACTGTGAAAAAGGATGGAAGACTGGAAGGTTATTGCAAGAGTTTCCCGGCAAAAAGTGGAAAAGGCGTGCAGTGGAAAGACTCTTAAAGAAGATTCGCGAATCGGGAATTACTGCCAGAAAACCAGGAAGCGGTAGACCTAAAACAGCTTCGGTTCCAGAAAATGTGGATTACATCAACGATAAAATCTGCTCTCAAGAAGATAAACCAGGAAGTCATTGTCACAAAGAACAATTGCTAAACATTTGAATATTGGAAAGACTTCTGTACATCGAATAATTAAAGCACAAAAACTAAAAGCCTTCAAAAGAATAGTATCTTCTAGAAAAAGTGATACTGTTAAGGATAAAAGAAAAACAAGGTGCAGAAAGTTACTTGATAATTTCTCTGTCGTTGATATTAAAAAGATAGTCTTCACGGATGAAAAAGATTTCACTCTAGAAATTCCGCGAAACCGTCAAAATGATGTTGTCTACGGGCGTGGTAAAAAGTGTGACATTTCAATAAACAGATTGTATCATGAAACGTCAAGATTCTCCAAAAAGGTTATGATATCTGCAGGGGTCTCTTGGAATGGCAAGACAGATGTTCATTTTATTGAAACTGAAAAGACAAAGGTGAATTCTGCAAATTACATTGAACTTTTAAGAACAAAATTGTTGCCGGATTGTCGTCGCCTGTATCAAGAAAATGATTTCATATTTCAACAAGATGGAGCACCGTCGCATACAAGCTACGCCACACAGTCGTTTGATTAGCAATACACCAAAATTAATAACGAAAAATGAGTGGCCACCACAAAGCCCAGATTGTAATCCTATGGACTACTCAATTTGGGAGTTACTAAAAGAGAAGGTTTACCGAGGTCGACGAGAAAAATTCACCGAATCAGAATTAAAAAGTAAAATACTTGAATCTTGGCAAGAAATTGGCATTAATGAAGTAAGAAGTATTATTTTTGTGTGGAAGAAAAGACTTAGATTAGTGTGTCAACAGAGTGGTGGTCCAATCGATCATTACTGTAAATTAATTAGTTAAATTTCTGATTAAATTTTTCCTTTCTCATGATATTCGTTTTCTGACCCATGTTGTTACTTTTGTTAATTGCGAGAAAACTATAAAAGATATCAGAATTCCGTTTCTTGCATTCAAAAAAAGAAGTTTGAAAGTATCTTGCATATAAAAATTGTCATGATAAGGAAGGGGGTTACTGAGATATTAATTTTTTAAAAATGCGTCATTTTTTTCGGACCACCCGATATATATAGATTTTAACTACAAACAACACACACTATAATTATGTAAAGAACGACGCTTGTGTAGAAGAGCGTTCCCCACAAGATGAGGAGGGAGAACGAACAAATGAAAAATGAGGTACCACCCGGGAATCGAACCCGGGATCATCCGATTGCCGGTCAGCTATGCTATCCACTACACCATGGACCTCGATCAATCAGAAGTCGTAATTCTCCTACATACGAGCAGAAACCAATGCCCTGAGGGGGCACCTTCGCATGCTGTACATTAATTATACTGTACATTAATTATACTGTGTGTTGTTTGCAGTTAAAATCTATATATATGTGCGGCATGCGAAGGTGCCCCGTCAGGGCATTGGTTTCTGCTCGTATGTAGGATGTAGTGTACGCCCTTATTAATTTACTTTCTCTTCATTATTTACTCTACTTTCCGCTCTCTATTTATTCTCTATCAGCTCTTTCTTTCATTTATCACTTTGTTTCTTTACACTCCTTTTGCCGTATCGTATAAAGATTCCGGTAGCCACGCCGAGACCTGACTCTGAAAACCGTTACAAAACAAAGGGGGAAGGGGGGGTTTATTAATACTCTTTTTTAACACTTGTGAACGTTTTATTAATTCCGAAAATGGTTTGTTTAATTTAGGGGATGCGAGTATGAAATTTCTATTATAATAATTTAGGTCGGAGAGGAACACACAATTAATTAATTTTACGTTACATTTCGTCAACTTACGCGTAACGCGCCTGCCTCAAGACTGACTATTATGGGTAGCCCACTCTTTTTCGGCCCCTATTCAGGACTGCCAACTCTAACCATTTTAAACAATTTAAATCTAACAAACATACTTTTTCGTAATTTCATAATTATTAGTAAATGATTTACATTAAACATTATCTTATTTAATTAAACAGAAATTAATATTCTTAACTAAGCATTACTACAAGGAGAATTACGACTTCTGATTGATCGAGGTCCATGGTGTAGTGGATAGCATATCTGACCGGCAATCGGATGATCCCGGGTTCGATTCCCGGGTGGTACCTCATTTTTCATTTGTTCGTTCTCCCTCCTCATCTTGTGCGGAACGCTCTTCTACACACAAGCGTCGTTCTTTACATTAATTATACGGTGTGTTGTTTGCAGTTAAAATGTATATATATATATATAATATATATATATATATATATATATATATATAATAATTGTAAACAGTGCTGTGCTCGTTACTTTATAAATGTAATGCCGTTACCGTTACCGTTACTACAGTCTAAATGTAACGCCGTTATCGTTACAGTTACCGTTTTTAAAAAGTAACGAGTAACGGCTCCGTTACTCGTTACCGTTACTTTTAATGAAATGTAAATATATTATATATATGCATAGGTATATTATAATTTATATATATACACATAAAATATTATATATAAACATTCGCTTGTGCGAGTATGTGTTGGCTTGTATCCACTGGTTAATGCATAGGCTATGAAGTCTGTGTATGCCTTCATTGCGTTGTTATGACTTATAAGGCATAATATTTTCAAAAAAGTGAAACAAAATTACTGCAAGATTTATTACTAGGAATTGGAACATAACAGAGGATGTAGCATACTATTGATACTAATTTACTAATGCTAGAATATACCAGGAAAGTTTAGTTTTGCAAAACAATAATACGAAATACTAAAGAAATGAATCAGATGAGTTATTGTGCATGGCAATGATAATTGAAATTTATTAGCTAAATATACAAACTTAAGAACTATTATTCAAAAGATCTTTATTGGCCTTTAAGAAAACAAGCTTCTCAAAAGTTGCATCTAAGAGCGAACCTCGTTTCGGACGCAGTATATTCTTCCCTACTGAAAAAACCCGCTCAACAGCGACACTAGATGGCATAGGAGTGTTAAGTTTAATAAACATATTTTTAAAGTTAGTGGGTGGAAGGATGCAGAGCTAACGTGCCGTGAAGGCCCAGATGAGAGGAATGACGAAACCTCTGTTGAACTTAGGTCCCTCCCTGCTCCAGGGTTCTTCGCCTTTTTACTTTGACAGTGCTGTCAGTGTAGGGGGAGAGGGTGGATGGAGTTAGGCTGCCAGCATGCCAACGGCCAACATGCACACCTCGCTCATAGTGAAGGGACAAATTTTTAACGGTTAATGAATAATGAGTGAGGATCGAAAGAAACTAATTGCGAGCTACGATAAAAAAGTAACGAGTAACGACTAACGAATGTATTTTCCTAAAAAAGTAACGTCGTTACTGAAAGAGTTACTTGATTTGAAATGTAACGGATTGTTTCTAGAGAACAGACATTTAAGGATAAAAAGAATGATCAACGCCCACGTCAACATCATAAAGATTGAATATCAGACTTTTCGAAAGTTAAACTCCCAGTCATCGGTGGCTAAAACAGTAAAATAGAAGTAAAATAAAAGAAAATAAAAACTGGTGAAAGACTGGTCAAACAAGTACATAGATGAAATTAACAATTTAAAAAACTTACAACACTACAATGGTAAGAGTAAAATTACATTTTTAGTTACACCCTCAAATTAAATTTTGATATTCAAATATAAAATTAGAATGCAGAATTAAAACAAATTACAATATATATATATATAATACTAGCTTAATATGTTTAATTTGTATGCAGAGTTATAATCATTTAATTTAGACTTATATATATATATATATATATATATATATATACACACACAGTATATTATGGAGTCCATATATTCTTTGTTGATTCTAGGGAAGTGGTTTTATATGGTAAGTGGTTGAATCATTCACATGTGTACACAAGCCAAATTGTTAGAATGCATTCATGTGTAGATTTAAGTGTATAACACAGGCCTGCGATGGTTTCGTTGTTCAAAATATTTTATCACTTATATAGGAAGTTTTGCACGCTGATTCTGAAAATAATATTCATTTTTCGCCATCATGTACAGATTTTTCACAAAGTGTCATATTTCATATTACATATATAAGTAATTTTCATTAAAATTGACTCGATTAAATTTTGATTAAAAACTACTGCCTATAAATGCTTCCAGATCAGAAGTGACGTCATAGCGTCTTCTCGAACATTCGAGAAACGCACTGCTAGTATATAAGTGATTGACGAGCCACGAGATGAGTCAGTCTGTCTAGTGCGTGCGAGGCTATAGTTCTTTATTATTCAAAGGTTCGCGGTGACTATATTTCTCTTGAAATTTGTTTATTTGTCGCTGTGGCAACCAGAGGGTGTGTAAATAGCCCAAACATTTTCTGTTATATTTGTGTAAAATTTACCGCGAAAAAAGAAAGGCGAGATATTACAGACTCCGTCAAGAAAGCATACTATGCGTACTTCGGAATGAAACTTGGGGATCAAGACAAATCATGGGCTCCACATAAAGTTTGCAGTGTTTGTGTTGAACAACTTAGACTGTGGAGTAAAGGTAAAAGGAATTCTTTGCCTTTTGCGATTCCAATGGTCTGGCGTGAGCCTAGAAATCACAGCAATGAATGCTATTTTTGTTCATGTAACGTGCAAGGCTACAATACTAAACATAAAAAGGAAATTTCTTAGCCAAACTTTCAGTCTGTTATAAGACCTGTTGCTCATGGACCTGGTATACCTGTACCTACTAAACCAAATACTCTTGATATAACTTCATCTGATTCGGTGTCTGATGGCAATGGAAACGATGATATTGATTGTTTTCAAACCGAAACATCTGGTGAATCCCAATTGTTTACACAAAGTGAACTTAATGATTTGGTAAGAGGTTTGTATCTCCCGAAGGATTCTTCAGAGATTTTGGGATCCAGACTTTGTGCAAAGAACTTGCTTTCTCCCGGGACGTCATTTTACTGGTACAGAAATCGAGAAAAAGAATTCATAGAATATTTTTCTCAAGAAAATTCACTGGTATATCGCAACAGTGTTACGGAACTAATACTTAAGCTAGGCGCTGCAGTCTATGACCCAAATGAGTGGAGACTTTTCATTGATTCCTCCAAAGGAAGTCTGAAAGGCGTCCTCCTTCACAACGGTAACTTGTATGCATCCGTTCCTGTGGCTCATTCGGTTCACTTGAAGGAAACGTACGAAAATCTTGAGCTTCTTCTAGCAAGGTTAAATACAAAGAACACGGTTGGCTACTCTGTGGAAACTTAAAAATGATTTGTATGTTGTTAGGTCAACAACCAGGTTATATGAAGTTTCCATGTTTCTTGTGTGAATGGGATAGCCGAGCAAGAACTCAGCACTGGATAAAAAAGGAATGGCCACGCAGAGTCAACCTAAAACCTGGTTCTAAAAACATTCAACGTGAAAGTTTGGTTGACACGAAGAAAGTCCTTTTACCTCCAGTTCACATAAAATTGGGCTTGATGAAGCAATTTGTTAAGGCCTTGGATGAAGATGGAGATTGTTTTAAGTATCTGTGTGGTAAATTCCCAACTCTTTCGGAAGCAAAATTGAAAGAAGGAATTTTCGTTGGTCCCCAGATTAGAAAACTGACTTTGGATGAACACTTTGAAAGAACAATGAACAATCTTGAAAAAGAAGCGTGGATTGCTTTTAAGAATGTTATCAGCAAATTTTTGGGGAACAACAAGAACCCAAATTACCAAAACATTGTGAACAACATGCTAAATAAGTTCAAAGAGTTGGGTTGTAATATGAATTTAAAATTACATTTCTTACATTCAAACTTGAATTACTTCCCTGAGAATCTCGGAGCACTCAACGAAGAACAAGGAGAACAGTTTCACCAAGACATCAAAGAAATGGAGAAGAGATATCAGGGAATGTGGGACATCAGCTGATTACTGCTGGATGTTGAAACGGGACACTCCAGAATTATTAGATAAAAGAAAAGAAATAGCGCGTACATTCGAAACTAAAAGGCATAGATCTCACAAGAAAATTCAGGACAAATGAAGATGAATATGTAATTGACGTTAATAGTCTTCTTTGTTTTTAAAGTTGTTTGCATTTGTAATTAGTAGGCCTATAACAAAGCGAAATAGGTACCTAATGTAAATTGAAATAAATAACATTTATTTGTTGTTGTTTTTTCCCTTCCAGTTTGCAGAAAATCCTTACGTAATAGAAAAAAAAGGACACCTTGTTCGAAATCAGCGTAGTTGAATTATGTAAAATCAGTTATTAGTAAGAAAACAACTCTTACAAAGTTCTCATTCGCAGGCCTGTGATAATCGATCGATAATTTTATTTATAACGAAGTTAATCAAACTAATAGCTGTATATATATATATATATATATATATGTGTATATATATATATATATATATATATATATATATATATAGTGTGTGTGTGTATATATATACATATATATATATATATGTGTATATATATATATATATATATATATATATATATATATATATATACACACACACACACACACACACACCCGGTGATTACAAATGATCTTCCCGATTTTAAACATTTATAATGAAAAAACTAAGAAAGCTACAGCGAAAAGCAAGATATACAAATAACGAAGAACTCAAAAAGTTTTATTTACAAGCTATTAAAGTTCAATATGAGCTCCTTTTGTGGCTCTGCAGACATCGAAGCGGTATTCTGTTTCCTTCATACGTTTTGTACCATATCATATTGAATTTTTCAAAGAGCCTTGCGTATCCTTTCCTTCAAATGTTCCAAAGTTGTTGCCATTGGTGAAACAAAAACTTTATTGTTGACATAGCCCCAAAGGAAGAAGTGAAGGGGGTTTAGATCGGGAGGACGAGCCGGCCAAGAAATGGGACCCCCACACCCGATCCAACGATCAGGCAATTGCTCATTCAGGAATGTTGTAACCTCATTGTGGAAATGGGGTTGCGCACCATCCTGCTGAAACCACACACCAGCTTTGTCTTCTAGCAGCTAGGGCATCAGCAACAGCTGTAGCATGTCCCGGTAAATGATACCGTTAATTGTTTGTTAAGCAAAGAAGAATGGACCGTACACTTTCTCAGCGGTTCTTTATTTGCATATCTTGCTTTTCGCTGTAGCTTTGTTAGTTTTTTCTTAATAAATGTTTAAAATCTGGAAGATCATATGTAATCACCCGGTGTGTGTGTGTGTGTGTGTGTGTGTGTGTGTGTGTGTGTGTGTAGAGTATATATATATATATGATGAATAAAACCACGAAGGGAAAAGAAACACAAAGGGGTGCTCAAGCGCTTTCGTCTAATGACATCCTCAGGAACACTCAGTGTTCCTGAGGATGTCATTAGACGAAAGCGCTTGAGCCCCCATTTGTGTTTCTTTTCCCTTCGTGGTTTTATTCATCATAAATATTTTTCACGTGTCACTTTCGTGAAATAATTTTTCATATATATGTAAAAAGTGAACAATGAACAATAGTTTTATGTTCGAATGTCCATTTTTACATAAGAACCAAAATCGCTTAACGCGAGTTTGGATAATAATTTTACTTGTAGCTTCCTATTTTTTTTCATGTCACAAACCTACGATCTACCCTTTCTATGGTTTAGTCGTATCCATCATCCATTTTTCAGTTGTTATAAAAGTTATTATAATTAATTATGAATTGTCTTGCATCTCATCCCCGCCCCCATACGTCCATATTTTAGCTTGACCGCTATCCTTTATTAATTTTATTACTTATTCATTCATCTACCTATTGTCTACTTATGCCCTATCAACTTATCAGTCTATTTTTACTCGTGTCAATCTATGAAACGCAAAACTTTTGCCTTCGTTCGAAAACGTTCTCGTATTATTTTTTTCATTTTTATTTTTAATTATTTGACCTCCCGAGGTGAACTCTAGACAATGCTTAGTAAGTTATTATCAGAAATTCCACTCATCACAGCATAATTTGAACGCTTCTAAGATAAAAAAGGTCTCCTTTCGCTTTGATTCGAATGTATAACATTATAGCATATTATTTCAGTAGTAGATACGTCAATTAACAATTTGCTAAAATTGTAATTAAATGTAATCCTTTAATATAATGTAATTGATGTAATGTACTTTAATGAAACTGTAATGAACAATAACTTGTAATGTACTTCAGTGAAACTAATTAAATGTAATGATTTATTTATAATGTAAGAATGTACTTTAATGGAATTGTAATTAAAAAGTGAATATGAATTAATTGGTAGTTGTAATCCATAATTGTAATCATAATTGTAATGAACCAAAATTAATACGTACTCAGTCATGTACTCAAAATTGTGCTGATGTGCTAATACGAAATAATATCGCCTCAATAATTGTCGAATCGGCGATACTACTGTTCTTTTTTATTTTTATATTTTTTATTCTTTTTAGTTGAAATCATGTGTTTAAAAAGGGGGGAAACTTAACCTTCGATTGTCTCCCCCAAACATTAGATTATATTATGCATGTACCATCTTCATTTACGACACTTCTAAATTAATCTTCATTATTAGAGCTCTTCTCATTAGAGAGCTTCTCATTAGACTTCTTCAGATTAGCACTTCGTCGGGAGGGGACAGAAGCCCCTTGCCTCCTTAACTTAAGTACTTTTAGATTCCGGCCTGAGCCATGGTCGAAAGAGGTCGAACCTCTACCCCTTGTAATTCAGAGTACCAACTGTAATTTTTAAGAAGTAAACGACACTTTAAGAAGTTTTTATCTTTTTCCTTCGAGCCGTGCTCGCTTCAGAACTTAGTCAGAAAAGTCGATAATTATAAAAAGAGAAGAATTAATAAGCAGAAAGAAAAGAATTAACAGAGTGTCGACCCCCTAAGGCGACCGAAAAGAACTATAGAAAAGTATAAAGAAGAAGCATCCGTTGCAGCCTCCTAACTAGAACCCCCTTCGAATCCGAACCACCCCAGGGCCATAAAGGGTGGGGTTAACAGCTGGGCTATCCCTGCCAGGATTAAAAGAAGATTATTTTAAAAGAAGATTTTAAGAAGAGGCCACTCTTTGGCCAAGATAGAAATTACCCTGCACCAGGATAAACAAAAATTGGCGACCCTACTAAGAAGAAGATTTTAACAAGATGTTTACCCAAGAAGATGTTTACCCAAGAAGATGTTTACCCAAGAAGATGTTTACCCAAGAAGATGCTTACCCAAGAAGATTTTTACCCAGAAGATTTTTACCCAGAAGATTTTTACCCAGAAGATGTTTAACCAGAAGATTTTAGCCAGCAAGACGTCTTCAGGACACACCTCAAAAGGATTTCGCCATAGGAATCTTGTTAAGTATAAAACTTTTTTTTAAAAAATAATTTCTAAACATTTGAAAAGTCATTATTATTAACAATTAATATTTAGTATTGAGCCAGAATTTAACACAAAACACAGTGAACACTTCAGACACCAGTGATACACTTTTTTTTAGTGAAACAGTTATTGTAAGAGAGTTAATTGTAACCGAGTTAATTGTAACCGAGTTAATTGTAACACAGAGTTAATTGTAACACAGAGTTAATTGTAACAAAGTTAATTGTAACAAAGTTAATTGTAACAAAGTTAATTGTAACAAAGTTAATTGTAACAGAGTTAATTTCAGAGAGAATTTGAGTTAATTTCACTGTTATATTCAATATAGAATAATTTTATTTTATGTACCTTCCCGTACATTAGAATGAAATGTTTACATTTTTTATTCTTTTTGTTTGCAAATTTTTTTTCCAATTACTGAATTGAATTGACTTGCAAATTAAGAGAGACAGAGTTTAGAGAGAGTTTAGAGATTTATAGGAATACTTGAAGCAGGTTCAAGTTAGACAGCCCATTTACAGTTTCAAGATACTACTTGATAAGAGTTCAAGTCAGTGTCATTTTCAGTTTCAAGATACTACTTGATAAGAGTTCAAGTCAGTAGTTTCATTTTCAGTTCAGAATACTTGATAAGAGGTCAAGTCAGAAGGTTGCATCCAAGAGGGACAACCAAACCCCAGAGATTTATAAAGATACTCGAAGTAGTTTCGAGTCAGTTTTATTTGCAAATAAGTTGCAAATCAAGTTTCAGTTTCAATAGGTTGCATCCAAGAGGGACAACCGCCCCAGAGATTTCAGATTTATTTCAAGTCAGAGAGTTTTATCTGAAGTCAGACAGTTTTATTTCAAGTCAGAGTTTATTTCAAGTCAGAGTTTTACTTGAAGTCAGAGATTTATTCCAAGTCATTTTTATTCCAAGTCCCAAGTCATTTTTATTCCAAGTCCCAAGTCATTTTTATTTCAAGTCCCAAGTTAGTTTTCAATGCAGTCAATTGAATTCAACTTTTCCTTTGTAATTTAAGAAAATGTAATTTAAGAATTTAATTCAACCTTTTTATTTTGTAAAAGAGAATTAAAAATTCAACCTGAATTGACCGGGTTGCGTCTTTAGTTTAACCCTTTTTCTTGTTCATGTCATTATTGCGTATATAAATATACAGGTGAAATGACATTTTGTTGTTTGTAACCAAAATAGTTTTTACAATTGTTTGTAACGATTTTGGTAATTATTGTAATGTATACGTGATAATAATAGTTGTGTAACAATTAATCGATCATGTACCTAATTTATCCTGCTCTGTACGATCGGGAAATTTACCCGTATGACCGCACATATCTTAAATTTCATTCATTTAATTTTTAATAAAATTTCTACGCAATAACACAGATGTATTTGTCTATATGCAAACAAGTTTTCAGACTAAAATATCAAATAATTCAAAATTCTATCAACATTCAACGAAAGAGTATGATTTTTCTACTTAACCTGCAAAAATTATTAAACCTTTTTAATATTTTTTTATTATATAAAAAATAATTTTTAATATAAAATTCAATTGAAATTATTAAAAGAAAAGATTGTTCGAAATGCTTCCCTTTCATTTCAATAACTTTTTTATTCTGTGATCGAAATTTATCTATGATTCGATTTACTTTTATTTTTTTTAGAATATTATAAAATTGTATTTAGCTCGTGGAAATGCATAATTGATTCATATTTTTAATTTGTATTTTTTATTTTTCTTTTGCTCAATTAATCATGAGTAACTGTCCTTAAATTGCTATTGTACCATTTGTAAAGTATCAAACGAAAATTATAGTCAAATTGACGTACTACTACAGTATATGGTTGTGAATTTCAGTAGTCGAATTTAATCTGTGTCTCGAAATTATAAAATACACACTTTGTACCCAATAAACATAAATACACATTTGACCACAGGTCTATACATCATCCACTACGTAATTCGATTTGTACCTACAACAGTCAATAAAAATGCATGCACACTATATATACTATATATACAAACCTCATACTCAAATCATTGAATATCACAATAAAACTATTTCATTACGTAAGTGCCAACTATGCGATTTAGTCTTAATCAATTTTTGCATTCATGCATTCATGCATTTTTGCATTCATGCAGTTAATTTAACAATCTGTCTCGAAATTATCAGCTACACACTTTATACCTAGTACACAAAAATACACACTAGACCACAGGTCTATACATCATCCATTACGTAATTCTATTTTTACCAACGCCAGTCAATAAAAATTAGTTTATAGATTGTATGATTTATATTTTTCGCTTTACCTATTCATTATAAATGTAATTTTCCCTGCAGAAAAAAATTAAATTTTGTAAAAAAATTTAACCATATCATTGTTTGTCTAACTTAATTGGTTGTCTAAATTAATGTATTAATCCTATTAAATGTTTGTCTAAACTAAAGTATTAATCTTTGATTTTTTTAAAATATTTTGTAAGCAAGTGTCATTTTAAAAATTTGATTACTCTGCATTGTACTCAACTACCCAAACTCATTCTGTATAAAATTTCTATTGTAAAGAATGTCGTCATTACTTACGATGTTATTTTCTCATTTGTATTGTATTAATGGTACCCTATTAAATTATTGTATAAATATCATTTTTAAAAGGGGAGAGTAATGTAAAAAGTGAACAATGAACAATAGTTTTATGTTCGAATGTCCATTTTTACATAAGAACCAAAATCGCTTAACGCGAGTTTGGATAATAATTTTACTTGTAGCTTCCTATTTTTTTTCATGTCACAAACCTACGATCTACCCTTTCTATGGTTTAGTCGTATCCATCATCCATTTTTCAGTTGTTATAAAAGTTATTATAATTAATTATGAATTGTCTTGCATCTCATCCCCGCCCCCATACGTCCATATTTTAGCTTGACCGCTATCCTTTATTAATTTTATTACTTATTCATTCATCTACCTATTGTCTACTTATGCCCTATCAACTTATCAGTCTATTTTTACTCGTGTCAATCTATGAAACGCAAAACTTTTGCCTTCGTTCGAAAACGTTCTCGTATTATTTTTTTCATTTTTTTTTTAATTATTTGACCTCCCGAGGTGAACTCTAGACAATGCTTAGTAAGTTATTATCAGAAATTCCACTCATCACAGCATAATTTGAACGCTTCTAAGATAAAAAAGGTCTCCTTTCGCTTTGATTCGAATGTATAACATTATAGCATATTATTTCAGTAGTAGATACGTCAATTAACAATTTGCTAAAATTGTAATTAAATGTAATCCTTTAATATAATGTAATTGATGTAATGTACTTTAATGAAACTGTAATGAACAATAACTTGTAATGTACTTCAGTGAAACTAATTAAATGTAATGATTTATTTATAATGTAAGAATGTACTTTAATGGAATTGTAATTAAAAAGTGAATATGAATTAATTGGTAGTTGTAATCCATAATTGTAATCATAATTGTAATGAACCAAAATTAATACGTACTCAGTCATGTACTCAAAATTGTGCTGATGTGCTAATACGAAATAATATCGCCTCAATAATTGTCGAATCGGCGATACTACTGTTCTTTTTTATTTTTATATTTTTTATTCTTTTTAGTTGAAATCATGCGTTTAAAAAGGGGGGAAACTTAACCTTCGATTGTCTCCCCCAAACATTAGATATATTATGCATGTACCATCTTCATTTACGACACTTCTAAATTAATCTTCATTATTAGAGCTCTTCTCATTAGAGAGCTTCTCATTAGACTTCTTCAGATTAGCACTTCGTCGGGAGGGGGCAGAAGCCCCTTGCCTCCTTAACTTAAGTATTTTTAGATTCCGGCCTGAGCCATGGTCGAAAGAGGTCGAACCTCTACCCCTTGTAATTCAGAGTACCAACTGTAATTTTTAAGAAGTAAACGACACTTTAAGAAGTTTTTATCTTTTTCCTTCGAGCCGTGCTCGCTTCAGAACTTAGTCAGAAAAGTCGATAATTATAAAAAGAGAAGAATTAATAAGCAGAAAGAAAAGAATTAACAGAGTGTCGACCCCCTAAGGCGACCGAAAAGAACTATAGAAAAGTATAAAGAAGAAGCATCCGTTGCAGCCTCCTAACTAGAACCCCCTTCGAATCCGAACCACCCCAGGGCCATAAAGGGGGGGGTTAACCAATTATATATATAACCAATTATATATATAAGGGTGGCGAGAGGATGCTACAGAGAGGATGCCTCACGGGTGGGTTGCTCGTCTGTCGTTAAATAGTAAAGGTTTTCGACTTTTTCCGAGAGAAAATTTAGATATCATTATGTTCATGAACACACAGTGATCCCACATATATACTTAGCATGTTATAGTGGGTAATAGTGTCGTGATAATAGATGTGAAAGGATGGTTGTGCATGGAGCTGGTGGTATCTGGAACGTGATTTAAAGGGACAAGAAGTGGGCACTCCTACCAGCATCTCCTCCCCCTTTCCCTCCTCCCGCCCCACCCCCTCCGTCTACACTACGAATACTCCGTTTAATAGTAAAATTTTTTGACGGTGACCGCGGGAAATGTATGTTTCATTACGTTATAATCGTACAGTGACTCCGCGTACATACTTTTATGTGTCATAGCTAGTAATGGTTACATAATTAATGTGAAAAGATACCTGAGCATCGAACCGGTGGTATCTGGACCATTATTTAAAGGGGCGAGAAGTGGGACCCCTATTGGCGTTCCCTCCATCTTCACCCCAACCACCCCCACCATCTACCCCCCCCCCGCAAGCCTGCTCCTCCATTGATACAGGTGCAATGGGATCGTCTGCTGAAAATCGTGTTCTTGTAGAAAATCCTTTATGTTTTATATTTGACAAAGTAGATCATATTAGGTCAGACCTTCTCGTATCTGTTTGTCATTATTTCCATGATTCAGAAGAAATTAGAACATGCGAGGGGACAGTTAAACACGCTGTTCAGTGCCACCCTCCCAACTCGTACAGGTAATTCTAGAAACGAGAATATCCTAAAAGACATTATAAATAAAGTGTCGACCCTCTGGGATAATGAGAACAATATTACCTTCTACGTTACTAATTTCCATAGAATACCGGTAATCTCTATGGGTGATGTAGACGTTTCGGTGCTCCTCAAACAGTACAATGATGTACTGTACAAAAGTCGTTAGTTTAACTGAAACACCAACACGTGGTGTCAAATCAGAAAAATGCAATTTCGCTAGAACAATTCCGGTCAGAGTTAGATGCGTTGAAAGAGACGCTCCTACCAAAGCTCAGTTACTCAGAAGTTGTTCAGCAAGTCAAAACCTCAAGAAGCGCGTCGGGCAGCGAGGGAAACGAAATCCCCTCCCCCAACTCCCCCCTGAATGTGGGGTAGAAACGCAGCATGCAGGGGATGCGGTCAACCTCCTTCCCGTTCAGGAAAGGACTCCTGCTCCCGATTCCACAATGACGAATAGGGACTGTCCGATGCCAAGAGACGAGGCATCACTGCCCTCTTCCTTACGTTCCACTGAAGGTGAGAGGCGTTCGAATACTCAAACGCCTCGCTCGGCGTCCAGTTCCCCTCCTCCCACCGAAGAAGGAGGGGCACGCGCGTCTGTCAGGATATAAACACCGCTAACAAACCCTCATCAAGCCACAGAGTAGGGGAGGGGCCTCCTATGCTCCCAAGGTCGTGCCACCCATCCCCCAGGCAGGCGAACCCTGCCTTAGGGAGATTGAGGGAAGAGGACGGGTGGGTCACAGTTAACAGGCGCTCTCCAAGGAGGGTTCCTCAACCTGTTAGCGCGGCAAGGCCACCGGTGAAGAACCTCACCCTCTTTGTGTCGCGAATTCAGCTCTCGAACGAGGGAAGCGATATTCGACACATGCTGGAAGAGATTTGTGGTGAACACAATATATTGTTAGTTAATAAACTAAACACAAAATCTCCGTATTATAATAATTTTAAAGTAATAAGTAAAGGTGTAAATTCGCATTTCAACCCGTACAATATGAGTCAGTGGCCAGAAGGTATTGTTGTTAAGGAGTTTATTCACTTTTCCGATAACAGGCAAAATAATAATAATAATAATAATAATAATAATAATAATAGTAATAATAAGCGCCCTAACGGTAATGCCTGAAAGTTGTACTGTGTATAATAGTAATCAGATTAATAAGTTTTCTCAGTCATGGACGATAACTTGTTGAAAATATTCTCATATAATGTAAGGTTAGTGAGGAATTCAATTGTAGATGTTCATAAAATCTGTGACAGTGCAGATTTGATACTCCTGCAAGAGCACTGGCTACCTAAGCAAGAGCTAAAATTCCTCTCTACCATCCACGATGACTTTATGTATCATGCGTCATCAGCAGTAGACTTGTCAGATGAATTAATGTACGGTAGGCCTTTTGATGGTGTTGCTTTCTTAATAAGGAAAAATTTGTCAAAACATATGAAATTTTTAACAAGGGATAATGGAAGGTTGTTAGGCATTAAATTGCAAATGAACAATGATTGCATATTAATTGTAAACTGCTATTTACCATACAACAACGGCAGTAATCTAGATGAATACATTGATTTGCTACATAAAATTAAGTCATTATCAGATAACCCCAAATATTCTCACTATATAATAATGGGGGACTTTAACGCGCATGTGAACTCGGAATTCTTTGTATTATAGAATTGGGTAACATGTGCGCGTCTGCCAAATTAAGTATAAGTGATGTAGATGTATTAATTTTACATACGTTAGTGATACGAGTGTACCACCAGGTGGATTGATCATTGTCTCACTAGTAAATTTAAAGGATCGAATTGTTGGAGTTCATATTCTGCATGAATTCCTTCTTTCTGATCATAGACTATTAGAACTATTAATTAATTTTTCCAATTTATGCGCAACACGACATAGCAAGAATTCAATAGGTAAGAAGAATCGCGTCGATTCGTCTGATGTTAGTATGCAACAGAGAATAGAATACAAAGACAGAACAGGTCACCTCTTTAATAACTTAGAAATTTTGCATCTTGCCTATAATAATCCTTGCTCAAATAATTCTCACTGTAAACCTTCTCATAGCCATTACCCCTGCAGAGTTCATGAGGATATATATTTTGCCCCTGGTCAAAAATAAGTATGGAGACATTCTGTCCAGCAATAATTATAGGCCTATTTCTGTCGCTTCCTGCTTCTCGAAACTACTAGAAAAACTCTTGTTACTCCGATTAAATGATTACCTATGGGCATCTAATCAGTTTGGTTTTAAAAGGTCCCATTCAACTGACCTGTGTATCTATGTACTTAAAGAAACAATATCTAAATACATTGACAGTAATTCAACTATTTATAGCTGTTTCCTAGATATAAGTAAGGCATATGATAGAGTGAACCGCAATATTTTATTTAAAAAACTAGAAGACGGGAAGGTTCCCATGTGCATATTAAATTTATTGAAATTTTGGTATTTCCACCAATCTTTTACCGTTAGGTGGGGCAATGTACTATCCGAATATTTTGGCTCTCTTGTGGGGTGAGACAAGGCTCCTTGCTCTTCCCTAGGTTGTTTAATGTGTATATTGACGGATTAATTGCTTTACTTAATGAGGCAACAGTGGGATGTTGTATAGATAACACAAGGATAAATAACTTAGTTTATGCCGATGATATGGTGTTAATAAATCCCTCTGTTAAAGGTCTGGATCGGCTACTAAAAGTGTGCGAAGTGTATTCGCAAAAACATGATATTCTTCTTAATGTTATAAAAACTAAGGTTATGCAATTTCATCCTAAAAGTTATAATCAGCCAACTGACATTAAGTTTAAAATGAGAAGTGAAATAATTGAGGAAGTACAAGATTTTAAGTATTTGGGTAAAACTATCACCAGCTCCTTGAGTGATGACTCAGATATAAAAAAACAATCTCGAAGCCTTTGTGCTAAAGCGAATATGAATATAAGGAACTTTCGGTTCTGTACAAGTGAAGCTAAAGACACTCTCTTTCGTACTTTCTGCAGTAATATATACGGACAGCAACTCTGGGTGAATTATAAAAATGGTTCTGGCAGAACTCTAAATTTGCTGTACAACAGGTCTTTTAGACTTACATAAATTACCCCCAGAGATGCTCAGCTTCGCAAATGTTTGCTATCCGCAATGTCCTGAGCTTCACAGACGTAACAAGACGTGCTCAATACAGTCTAACGCAAAGAATTAAAAAATCAACCAACCCGATTATCCAAGCTATCCATGGGTCCTGCCGTTTATCCTCTAAGGCCTAAGCTATGGAGTTCTTGGTACGAAAACGTCTGTCTGTAGTTCCACTTAACCTCGACATTACTGTATTATTTCTAATCAATTGTATATATTTTTATCCTTAGTATGTGAATTGTCATTGTATTAATAATATTTGTCATATGGACTATAGTCTGCCAATAAACCTTTTCATTTTTATTTTCAGTTTCATATATATACCGCATATACAGTATATATATATATATAATATATATATATATATATATATATATATAAAGACTCCATAATTGATAAGTCTGTGAAAAACTTATTAAATCCTTATAGTTACTCTTCACCTTTAATATTGTCTTTGGACGTCTTCATATTAGAGTCTTTCTATCTTAAAACTCTTTCTCTCTCATTACTTTTCTTTCATTGTCTCTCAAATACCACGAATAGAACTTTAACTCGCAGAACGCTGTCATATGATATGAAAGAACACCGCTCAAACCTCTTACTCGTGTATTACTCGCGTCCTTAACATTCTTCTTCGAAAAGGCATATATAATTAATTAAATTTCTTTCTTGTCTCGCTTCACTCATTCCACACCACGCGTACATATATGCGTCTTCGTCTTCGTCTTCTTCTTTAAAGAAAGAGTTACCTATGTACAAACCATTTTCACCACACATTTCTTTTAAACTTTCATCATTTCCACTCACACCTGGTACTCAAAATGGTCCTAACTCATTACCTTTTCAGTTCCATTCCAACTTTCCCATTCATATTTCCCATTACTATTAACTTATACCAATTATTATCCACCTGGCCAATTGCATTTCTCAACTTCTCCGGCCACGAAAACGCTCTTTCACTTCATTTGTCGTATTTTCTTCTCTTCCTTTCTTATTCTAAACTTTACACACACACACACACACACACACACACACACACACACACACACACACACACTCAGAACTCACTTACTGATATTCACACGTAGGCTCATACAGTTCCTCTTTTATCAGCACCACCAGCCTCTCTTTCTTATGTTCCATCTCACCTTCACAAGTTCTTATTTCTTTCACTGCACTTCATCAAACTCTTTATTTCCTTTCAGTTTCGTTTCAGAGTGACCAAATAGATGAAACTTTCAACTTCAACTTTCAACCCTCGCATCACTTCTTCCCTTTTACTCTTCTCATTTATTCATCTCACATTTCTCACCTTAAAGTATTCCCGCCTTTTTCTGCGAGAGTGATAGCAGGCTGATCGGTCCCCCTCAGAGGATTCACGGAAAATGACAACTGATAATGGGTTCTCAGTCCAACCGCTGACCCCTATAATATTAGTTGTTTCTCATGGCATGCTGGTGAAGCAGTCAGTGTACTCAAGTTCCCCATCCTACATTACACACACACACAGAGAGAGAGAGAGAGAGAGAGAGAGAGAGAGACATTAAAAGACAATACACATATTGAGAAAGAAGCAAATTTGGGGCCTTTAACTTAAACTCCAAGACTATAAATTGGGAAGCAATCAGATCGTACATGGCCCAAATAGAATGGAGAACAGTTTTAGAGAATAAAACAACTGAAGAAATGCTAACAACCTTAGGAGAAAAAACGCTGAGAATTTTAGAAAAATATGCTCCGAAAGCACAGCCAAAAGGAAAGAGGAGCTGGCTAGAGAGGCAAAAGAGAATACTATTCCGCAAAAGAAAGAGAGTGGAGGTGAAGTTAGGCAACTGCGGAGATAATGCCAGGAAAGTAATACAAGAAAAACTGGAGCGTATCGATAGGGAAATACAGGCCCTGATTAAGGACCATACAGAGAGGGAAGAGGAAAAAGCGGTAGGAGCAATAAAGGAAAATTCAAAATACTTCTATAGCTATGCTAGGCCGCTATTGGGCCCCTAAGGAAGAGAAATAATGAACTAACCGACGATCCAAAGGAAATATCTGAAACATTGAGAGCCCAGTATGAATCAATTTTTTGTACCCAAAAAAGTGACAAAACGATACCTGACATAGATGCATTCTTTGAAGAGAAATTGCAGGGAGCGTGTATAACACTTTGATTTTACCCCAGAAGATGTAGCGAGAGCAATAGGACAAATGAAACCGCATTCAGCTACAGGTCCGGACAAATGGAACGCATTATTGATTAAAAACTGTAGAAATGAAATAGTTACACCTCTATACTGAATATGGAGAAGATCCTTAGACACTAGGGAAATACCGAGTATCTTGAAAAGAGCAAACATTTTCCTTATATATAAAGGAGGGGACAGATTTCAAGCAAAGAACTATAGGCCAGTGTCATTGACGTCCCACCTCACCAAAGTATTTGAAAGAGTAGTTAGAGAGAAAATTTATGATTTCTTGGAGACACTGGGAAGATTCAGCGAAAATCAGCACGGATTCCGATCAGGTAGATCATGCCTGTCACAACTAATAGAACACTACAACAATATCCTACATGCACTGGAAGGAAATGATAACTACGATGTCATATACAAGGATTTTGCTAAAGCTTTCGACAAATGTGCTCACGGTATAATAGCACATAAAATGAAATATATGAGAATGAGAGACAAAGTGGGAAAATGGATCTACAACTTCCTCAGAGAACGTCTATAGGTCGTCAAAATTCAAGGTATATCATCACCAGAATCCGAAGTACGCAGCTCAGTACCACAAGGGACAGTACTGGCCCCACTCCTGTTCATTATCATGCTAACAGACATAGACAGCTGAGTAAACAGCAACAGTATAGTAACACCCTTTGCAGACGATACAAAGATCAGCAGAAAAATCAGCGATGTAAATGAAGTGGAGGCCTTGCAGAGGGACACGAACATAATCTATAAATGGTCAGAAGACAACAACATGACATTTAACACCGAGAAATTTCAGCTCTTGAGATATGGTAGAAAGAGGAACTTAAACAGACTGCATATTATGCTCCAGATAGACAGGAAATTCAGAGAAGCACGAAAGCGATCGATCTGGGGGTAATAATGACTGATGATGCGAAATTCGAAATACAAGATCAGATAGCGATAAATAAAGCAAAACGAGTCGCGGGACAGGTACTAAGAACGTTCAAAAGAAGGGACAGGACAGTAATGATTCTCCTGCTAAAAACAGTGATTGTACCAAAACTTGAATACTGCTCACTTTTGACGTCCCCATATAAAAAGGAAGAAACTAATAAACTAGAAGAAAGTCAGAGACATTTCACAGCCAAGATTGATGGCTACATAGAGCTCAACTACTGGGAAAGACTACGTAAACTAAATCTGTACTCCCTAGAAAGAAGAGAGAGGTACACCATAATCTACATATGGAAAATGATCGAGAAACTGGTACTAAACCTCAAACTAAACCCAATTACCATTCAAACAACACTGGAAAATAAGAAAGGCAGGATGTGTAGTGTTCCCAAATTAAAGACTCAACAAAGGACCTCCTCAGCACTGAAGGAAAATAGCTTGGTTGTCAGGGGCCAAGACTTTTTAACCAGCTTCCAAAGGACCTTAGAAACGTTACAGGGGTCAAAGTTGAAGTCTTCAAGAGAAGACTAGATGCCTGGCTCAGGACGGTACCAGCTGAGCCGGGTGTACCTGGCTATGTACGGTGGAGAGCGCAAGAAAGCAACTCGCTCTTCCACCAAGCCAGACCTAGAGGCGGGGCCACCAGCTTGACCTTCCTGTGAAGAGAGACGAACGCACGGAACAATATATATACACAGGGTGGGCCGTAAGTTTCCATACATAGGAAAAATAAACATTTTTTTATGGACAACCATTTTTATTTATATAATATGCTCTACATGGTTGCCATTGTTTTGAAAACACATTTCAATACGTGTTCCCCACTGTTGATGAACACGCATTAGCACAGTTGACGTTATGCTTGTAATGGCGTTGGTGATACGTTCCTTTAGATGATTTATGTCTCGTATCTTTTCCTGATACACCATGGCCTTCAAGTGCCCCCAAAGATAGAAATCAAGGGGGGTGAGATCTGGGGATCTGGGAGGCCACTCCACAGGACCACGCCGACCAATCCAAGCATCCGGAAACTGCTGATCCAAATACCGACGCACGTGAAGACCATAATGAGGTGGAGCTCCATCTTGCTGGAAGTAAACTGGGAAGTTACCTTCCTCGTTTAGCAGGGATGGGAAAATCTCTTCTTGCAACATGTTAAGATACCTTTCGGCATTAAGATTTCCACTGACAAAAATTGGTCCAATAATTCTGTCACCCCATATCCCGGCCCACACCATCACTTTACCGGCACCTTGCATCTTCGTCGGACTCAGCCAGTTAGGGTTAGCATTACTCCAATAACGTATGTTTTGCCGATTAACCTCTCCATTGACGTAAACATTTGCTTCATCAGTAAACAAGATCTTACACGCATATTCTTAGGGTATCTGAAACATAAAAACAAACGTTTAATTTTTCCTATGTATGGAAACTTACGGCCCACCCTGTATATATATACTATATGTGTATATAGTTGCGTAAATAAAGTAAAATTTCAGATATGTACCACAAATTATTAATAGTAATTTGGGTGCTTTTCATGAAAATTTAATTTTGGAGCGAATTTCGACAGCTGTTTGTGTACATTTGAGTTGCGTATATACGAGAAAGAGAGGCATGTCGTTAAAAACAAGAATAATGATTGATAATCAATATATAATAGCGAAGCCAGACCTATTCCTCATTTTATGGGCAGTTCCTAAAATCTGGTCCCAGGAATTACCGAAATAAACGTGAAATAAAGGTCTAACGTGGTTTTAGAAGTATTTTCTTCATTAAATAGAACGCGTAAGAGGTGCGCCACCACCAGATATCTGTCTACTTTTGTGCGGCGGAACCCAAACATCAAACTTACCGTTTAATAATACAAAAGGAACTCTTATAATTACGGTTTTGACCATAAATGAGAAACCAATTTAACGAGAAATTAATAATCCCCGAGACCGTATAATAATTGCCTTTGGAAAATATTCCCAAAAGAAGATTCATTTACAGCAAAATATTTTTAATTGTCCTCCTTTTAATAAATTTTAATTTTGAATACATTTCGAATAATTTAATATATGCAAACGTAATGAAAGAAATGAAAGCCATTTGAATGAAGAACACGTAGAAAGGACTTCCCACGTAATTTTTTTTTTTAATATCGTGAGTTATTGCTGTACTTCATACGAATTCACTTCAGAAGCTTAACTGTGGGACGAATTAAATTTTATCTAAGTATAATTTCCAACCCATAAATGATCGAATTAACATGAAATCTTCTCAAAAGCTTTGCCAAATTTTGAAGAAATGACGAAGATGCATCCAGAAATCCCAAGGTGCGTTCGTTATCTTAATAATATTTTGAACTGTTTAAATAAAGAATTTTTAGCCTTATTCTAGTTCTTTAATAAGCTGCTGAATACAAAAAGGGTAAGGGAGCCTCTTGTCTTCATTTTGCTCCATACGCACAGTCACAAAGGATTTATTGGACTGAGGTATAAACTTTATCGGTGGAGGGAAAAAGAGCCTCTTTAGTCTTCCTATTTCACGTTCATCCATATTTTACGTTATCCATTATACAGGGTGTCTCAAAAGTCACTATCTATTTCAGTGACATTAGATGTTTTTTTAAAAATGCTATGCTGGCATAAAGATATGTACTTCTGGTGCAAATTTGTGTATTTAAAAAAAGTTAATTGGTTTATTTCGAATTTTGTGTAATTTATAAATTTATCTTGACATGCTTGAACAATTCCTCGAACCTCAACTTCTTACAGATGGCATTCTTGACACAGTAGTTTTTCAGCAGGATGGAGCACCGTGCCATTATGCAATAATTGTACGTGATTATCTTGACAGACGCTTCCCCGGTCGCTGGATTGGTCGTGGAGGAACACAACCATGGGCAGCACGTTCACCCGATTTAACACCATTAGATTTTTTCGCCTGGGGTTTCATTAAGTCTAAGGTGTACACTGGTAGAAGAATTAGTGATGTAGCCGAACTTCGAAATCATATTACCGATGCAGTTCAGAAAATAACACCTCAAATGCTGGAAAGTGTGTTCCGGGAAACAACTTATCGCTTTGAGCTCTGTAGAGACACTGATGGTCGCCATGTGGAGACAGATAAATAAATAACACTAATTCTTTGTGGCACTTACTTTGAAATAAATATATTTTTCATGTCTTAAACCAGTTTTTCGTAATTCCCATTATTTTTCAAAATAGATAGTGACTTTTGAGACACCCTGTATTAATGCATGTAATGTTCTATTATTAAAATGTTAGGTATAATAATAATAATAATAATAATAATCCGAATGTCATGAAGAATATGACCGAACGCAAAAGACAAATACTGAATTAATTTATGGAAAACTTCACTTTTTTTACGTGGAGGTCGAAATGTGACAATAAAACCCACACTAATAGACAGAGTTTACAGTATTTCCACAACAGTTTCGATGCCCACTGGCATCCTCTTCGGGTGGATACAGAAAAACGAATGAACAAAAGTGAGTAAGAAAACAATCCAGGAAAGGCAAGGAACATTCTAGAGGGCAGAGACCATTAAGAAATTCACACCTAGGTTAGATCCCGTTCACCCGACACTGGAAGGGATTTTTTGACCAGGAATCTCAGTAAAGGGTCCAGCTTATAAGTACCTTCGTACAAATTAAAATTGGCTTCTTGTTCTATACATACAGATTCTATTATTTTTCTTTTGACATAATTATTACATTTATAAAGTAACTTACTTGATTCCCAATCTATGGCATGATTATTTTGGCTGGCGTGATAAAAAATTGCATTATTAGCGTTCCAACATCTGGAGGCATATTTATGTTCTTTAATACGAGTTTCAATATTTCTTCCAGTTTCTCCTACATATACTAAGTCACTTTTTACAGTGAATGCTGTGGACACCCGCTTTCTCCTGTTTTGCAAAGTTATTCATAACCAATTTACTTTTTACAGTAGACGAATATTTGAACGCCAAACCAAACCTAAAATCTTTCGTCAAAGGTTTTACACTTTCTAAGATTTTAGGTTTGATTTGGCGTTCAAATATTCGTCTACTGTAAAAAGCAGCTTTCAAAATACATTTCAGACTTTTTTCGCCAAACTCGCGGATCCTTGTCACCAAATGACAAAATTTTGATTCGTCTAAAAAAAGCACTTTTTGCCACTCGTTTGCAGTTTAGGCAATTCTTTCTTTACACCAGGATAGTCTCTTCCTTTTTGCTCCGCATTTAACATCGGTTTAATTTTCGGTTTTCGTGACCGAAATCACACTTCATAAAATCGGCGAGTGTGATAGTGTGGGGTTGCATGAATGCAAATGGTGTGGGGTCACTTGCACTTGTAAATAGAACTGTCAATATTCACGTTTATCAAGAAATCTTAGAATACTCCGTGCCGGAATCTGCAGAACAGCTGTATCGAGACGAACCATTTATTTTTCAACATGAGCTGGCTCCGGCTCGTACGGCTCGTTCAACATGTACGTGGTTTGATGCTCATGAAATTGAAATATTACCATGGCCAGCTAATTCTCCCGATCTTAATCCGATAAACAATCTTTGGAATATTGCTAAACAGAAGGTCCAAAAGTGTAAGCCAGGAACATTTAGTGAAATGAATAAGTGTTTGATGATGACCCGGCAATCGATAACTACAGAAGAATGTAAGAGGCTTCTCAGCTTGATGCCACGCCGATTGGAGGCCGTAATCAGGACTAAGGGTAAACCAACTAAATACTAAGACGCAGGATTAAAAAGTCTTTGATAAAGGTTTAATATATTGGCAGTACTCAATAAACATAATGAATTTATTCTATTTTTTGGTAACACCTGACAGGATATTCTAATATTTTAGTATGTCGCTATGCATTAATTTTTCATTAATTAATAAGGTTTGTGTTATATTTTTTTTCAAAGTTGACACACAGAGGTGTCTTTTTATGATAATGACGTCACAAATACTCGATATTCCTCATAACAGTGCATAACAAAGGTATTATCAAGGTTATAAGCGCATTTGAGACAGTATTCCATGTTTTTGGTCCGGAGTTGTATGTATAGACCTTAAGCCTTATGTTTAATTTCCAGTATAAGACTGAAATGAACTTATAATACTGAGAGAGTTTTGTATATATACTCTTTTGCATTGGTTTCAGGATGTATATTTTATTATGTACAATGTTTCTGTTTATATATATATATATATATATATATATATATATATATATATATATATAAGTTATATATATAGGGTGAACCAAATGTAGGTGGACAGTAAATGATAACGTTTATTTTGAGAATACATATTTAATTTTTTTGTATACTATAATACAAAATAAAATTTAAATAAATTTAGTTATAATATTTAATATAATATAACACAAACACCATAGTTATAATGAACACCATAGTTATAATATAAATAACACAATATTCACAAACCGTATTCAACCTACTGTCCACCTACTTTTGGTTCACCGTGTATATATATAAAATGAAAGAAGAATCATCAGTACTCCCTCATAATTTTAAAATTAAATTAATCATCAGGAATATCTAAAGGTTTAAGTATAAATTCAAAGAAAATATATAAGAAAAGTGTAAATGGAGATTTGAAGAAAGTAAATTGTGAATTGCTATTCCACGAGAAGACTCCAGAAGAAATATTATGTATAAGAGAAAATGAAACTAAACCAATATTGCTGAAACGTGCTCCGAAGAGACAAAAATAGAAAACGTAGCAAGGTCGAGAGAAAAACCAGGACACTATTTAGTCCACGGAAACAAACCATAAAAATCTCCACAGATGCAGAACTGGAGCAGGGAGTCTCAAACTTAAAAAAAAAAACTATGCGAAATAGAAGTGGACCTAAAACAAATATTCTTCTGTAAGACGAACGAGGAGGAAAACAAGGTAGCAGAAAACATAAAAAATCACCAAAAACACTACACATTTGCGAAAAGAAAAATGCATTGTAAAGAGAACATTGGTCCATTGATACAGTAGGTAGGACGACCAAATGCACAAATGACCCAGATAAAAATGAGCAAACTGATTAAGTATCAATTTAACTCTGTGTTTAGCATTCCTAAGTCAGAGAAAACAGTAAAAAATCCAGAAATATTTTTTTACAATACAGTAGATACAAATCAGCCAAGAACAATTTCGGACACGAACCTATTAATGGACGTAAGAGTTCTCGGAAGGAGACGTAATTAAAGCTCTATCACAAATGTGAGAAAATTCGGCACCAGGGCCAGACACATGGAAAGCCACTTTTCTGAAGAAGTGTAAAGAGAGTATTGCCGAGCCTCTATACTTACTATGGAGAAAATCACTTGACACAGAACAAATTCCACTTCCATTAAAGAACACGAACATTACTCCCTTATTTAAAGGAGGTAACGGAGCAATACCTAAGAATTATCGGCCAGCAGCTCTCACCTCTTACCTTATAAAGTGCTTTGCACGTATAATTAGGGGCAAAACTACTTACTACCTACAAGAACAGAATTTATTCACTTCGAATCATGGAATTATAGTACACAAACTTAAGAATACAGGAATTACAGGAATAAAGGCATACAGGAATTTTCTGACTGAAAGAAAAGAACACAAAGAGTGGTAGCAAACGGAGTTAAATCTGAAGTCTCAGAAGTCATGAACTCTGTCCTACAAGGTACAATATTAGCTCCCTTGCTGTTCGTAATTATGATTGCAGACATTGATGCAGATATTAATGACAGTATTGTACCATGTTTTGCAGATGACACAAAGATACGCAAAAAAATGTCAAACGAAGGTGAAAAAGAAAAATTACAAAATGACAATAAAACATTATTCGAGTGGGCGGAAAGCAACAATATGAAGTTCAACAAAGAAAAAAACCCACTTCTAAGATACGGTAATAACAAGATACTATAGAATAAAGGTACAAAATTTTGCAAGACAAACAGATAACACCAAACCTATAAGTCAGGGGTCTTGGAGTAATAACGTCATCGGTTTCAGAATTCAGAGAGTACTATAACATTAAAATTACAAGTTAGAAAAGTAATAGGAATTATCTGGAGGAACTTTCACAGTAGAAAAGCAAACATCATACTAAAATTCTGGAAGAGTCTCGTCCTCCCAATAATTGAGTATTGCTCAGTACTCACAAGCCCAAACAGAAAAAGAGACACTGCAAACATAGAAGCTATACAAAGGACTTTTACGTCTAAGATAGAGGAAACGGAAAGTGAAAACTACTGGTGTCGACTATATTCCCTGAAACTCTATTCTGGAAAGAAGACATGAGCGGTACACATATGGAAAATACTCGAAGGTTGTGTCTCTAACCTTAGAGACGAAATAAAAACACACTGGAATGAGAGAGAAGAGGCAGATTTTATACTGTCCCAGCTGGGGTGGAACAGAGGGGCCATGAAAACGAGGGTGGAAAATACTCTCGGAATACGAGGTCCAAAACTTTTTAATGCACTGCCCCAAGAACTGAGGAACCTCCAACACACCAACCTGAATAATTTCAAGAACCAGCTGGAGAGGCTCCTGCGCAAAGTCCCTGACCAGCTATGCGTGGCTGGCTACGAGGACAGGGGAAGATCTGAAAGCATTTCCCTTCTCCACCAAATTCCGCAAATGAGGAGGGATGCAGGGATCGACCACATGTCGATTGTGAACCGTCGTTCAAACCCTCATAAAATATCACAAAGTAAGTGAGAGTGTTTTGATGACTTAATCTGGATGAAAATTCTGGTCTCGGTAATGTATCATAAATGTGATTTCACGTTTTAATTTTGGAATCATAAAAACATAATTTCGTGGCATTAGTGAACAATCACCGATTTTCTAATAAGAAGTGAAAGGAGGATAAAACTTTATTATTATTATTATTATGTTCGTCAGGTTATTGTAAATAACCCTCTTTTATTACTCACTTCTTGCACATTCGTTTGTATATATATATATATATATATATATATATATATATATATATATATATATATATATATATATATATATGGGATGAATTTCACAATTAAACACGTGAAATGAATAAATGATGCAAACCCTTTTACTTTTTCTTTGTAGTTTTGCATTATATATATATATATCGTAAAGAACGACGCTTGTATAGGAGAACATTCCGCGCAAGATGAGGAGGGAGAACGAACAAATGAAAAAAATGAGGTAACCACCCGGGAATCGAACCCGGGATCTTCCGATTGCCGGTCAGATATGATAACCAATACACCATGGTCCTCACTCGATCAGAAGTCGTAATTCTCCTACATACGCGCAGAAACCAATGCCCCGAGGGGGCACCTCCCGCATGCCGCACCTATATATATACATTTCAACTGCAAAGAACACGCAGTATAATTAACGTAAAGAACGACGCTTGTATAGGAGAACATGCCGCGCAAGATGAGGAGGGAGAACGAACAAATGAAAAAATGAGGTAACCACCCGGGAATCGAACCCTGGATCTTCCGATTGCCGGTCAGATATGATAACCACTACACCATGGTCCTCACTCGATCAGAAGTCGTAATTCTCCTACATACGCGCAGAAACCAATGCCCCGAGGGGGGCAACTCCCGCATCTTGCGCGGAATGTTCTCCTATACAAGCGTCGTTCTTTACGTTAATTATACTGCGTGTTCTTTGCAGTTGAAATGTATATATAGGTGCGGCATGCGGGAGGTGCCCCCCTCGGGCAATGGTTTCTGCGCGTATGTAGGAGAATTACGACTTCTGATCGAGTGAGGACCATGGTGTATTGGTTATCATATCTGACCGGCAATCGGAAGATCCCGGGTTCGATTCCCGGGTGGTTACCTCATTTTTTCATTTGTTCGTTCTCCCTCCTCATCTTGCGCGGAATGTTCTCCTATACAAGCGTCGTTCTTTACGTTAATTATACTGCGTGTTCTTTGCAGTTGAAATGTATATATATAGTTCACAAAAGTAAATAAACCCCTTTGGTATTTTTACCTTTTGAATTTACAATAAAGGTGCATAAATAATAACAGACTTATTGAATAAATAATAACAGTTATTGAATCGTTATATTTAGAATCGTGTGGCTCTCATCTTGGCATTATGTGAAGTGGATACACTTTCTCTGATATATATATATATATATATATATATATATATATATATATTAGGGTGACAATAAAAATCGAAAGTTGGAGTTTTTTATTGGCCATTTGTTCAATGCTGCTACTACATGAGAAAACAATGTACTGTAAATATTAGGTCATTCAGATAATATTTAAGGGTGTCTCAAGTGAGGTAAATAATTCTCCTTATAACAAAAATTAATTATTCATTACCTAGTAAAAATAAATTAATATTTTTTTTAATTAATGTAAATAAACGTTAGTTTTAGTTCATAAGGTTTAAGTGCAGGCGTACTCCAATCGTAATAAGTAAATAATATATTTACTAAATATATTCCAGGGTGTCTTTCATTCAATTGTAGACCACCCATTAATTCTTGCTTTTCCTCAAGCCATACCCCTTTTTCAATGTACCAGGCTGAGACTTCCTATGATCCTCAACAACCTGCAAGAGATGTTGGCGCTGTTCTTCATTCTTCGTAATCTTTGTATTGAAGTCCTGGATCAAGACAATTCCCCTCTCTGCCATGTCATTGACGACTTTTATTCCTTCAACTATAGTCAAACCAGTCTTGAAATCTTCGTCGTCCGGCCAGGTCTCTGGTTCCTTGGACAAGAAACCATCATTAATTTTTAGAAGTTTAAAGAGAAGCTTTGATCCTTTCGAGGCAAAGTCCGAGAGCTGCTTTGTTGAAATGGAAGAAACAGCAGGTATTGGGGCTCGGTTTGGAGGATCTTCAGCAGCTTCTTTTTCGAGGATTGATCGAGCGATATTCTTTTTCGTCGTTGCATTGATACCTTTATCAAAGAGTGCGAGACCAATCAAGTACTCGCTGAGGTACCATAAGTGACGACCGAGGACACTAAGGCAGGATGCTGAGATCTTTTCATCGTGGTACTTTGCTAGGTCTTGAAGAAGCTTCAAATCGTTCGCGGGAGCAGATGAAGGACTGCTGGCCGTGAACCACGCGCTGACAAATAACTCCAGGGCAAAAAATACAAATCGTTTTAAGCCAGACATTTCACGAGTTGTAAGTCTGAACTGATGGGAAAGCAGCAGGATTTTTAATGAATAAATTACTTTTGCCATCCAACGTGCTCGGTGAAGTGCTCCAGGTCGCCGAAACCTAAAGTTAGGTAAATTACCTCCAAGGATTGTAATCGACAACTCCAAGAATTCACGGTAATCATCCCTCGGCTGATGTTTTGTCAGATATAGATTCCAGCAAGCGATCAGTTCTTCTCGATTCTCATTCAGACTCGATGGAAGGTCTGACAGGGTCTTGTACTTATCTTGGCAAATTGTATTCCACGTCTCTTTGAAGCGGGAGAATAGGAGGATATCTGGACCAGATGATGGTCCCATGCATTCCATGTACGCCTTCTCAACGACAAGTTCTAGGATGTGATGGCGACATGCAAGGTATAAGAGTCGGCGGCCGAGTTTCTGCTCCAAATTACGCATGCCCCAGACAAGTAACCAGTATTTGAAGCTGTAGTGTCGAAGCTCATAGCTGATACCTTTTCTGACACATTCCATTCTTTGAGCGCAGCATGTACCACCGAGGCGATGACCTCACCCGTTCCTGATGTCAGCTTAGGTACACCCAAGAGCTTCTCGGTATCAACTCCGGTTACGAAAATGGCTAGTCGGTCACACCGACCACCTTCATCGTCTGGTAGAATTTTTCCGTCCCAGTGAACAGTGAGCACTTCGTTGGGTGTGAACCTTTGTTTAATCTTTTCTGCCGTCGCCGAACGGAGCCTTTCTCGTGATTTTCTAATGGTTTCATAGTTGAGCGCGAGTTTTTGTGAGTATATATATTATCATAGGAAATCAAATTCAGTTCCAAATTTATATAATTTAAACATCAAACTATGCCAACGATTAATGAAACTTTTCTAGAACAATTTCCAATAATAATATAATCAATGTATCAAAATAAAAATATTAACTTAGATATCTTAAAAGAATCGGGAGAGAACTTCTAAGCGTTGTTTTCAGTCAGGCAGTCGTATGCAAAATGAACTTGAAGCACCAAAAGCTGATCATCCAAAGATTGATACACATCATATTATTTAACGATTTATTTCTGAAAATTTTAATTTAATGAAATAAATTAATCGATTTGCATAATCTATAGTATGAAATAAAGGAAACAATTCTATTAAATTATATAATACACTTGCATTCTCGAAACATTTTTGTTTTTGAAGCGTTGTCGAAACTCGTTCATTCTTGAAATTTCTTCCGCGCGACAGTTTCATTCATGTGACTCGAGGCACCCCTAAATGCTTTCCGAATTCCATGAGATTTTGTCTACGGTGTTTCCTTATAGGGTGGCAGCATTGGACAAATGGCCGGCAAATTTTTTTGAATTTCAAATTTTATCCCTATAAGAAGTTGTCACCCTAATATATATATATATATATATATATATATATATATATATATATATATATATATTCAACTTGTGAATTAATTAAATGAAAATGATGTAATAATTTTTATTAAAAAATTGTTTGACATAAAAGGTGAAAAGTTTGGAAACGATTCATTGTATAATAAATTGTCGATGTTTGATGCAATAACTTCAATAAACGTTTTTGTATGTTGCTATTTTCGAATTATTTCGCCTTACATAATTAGACAAGTTTCTTAGTAAAATATATAGTTTCTGCTATAAAACTTATGACCCATATTAACGTCTCAATATATATATATATATATATATATATATATATATATACGAGGTTTGTTCAAAAGGTATCCGGACAGGGTGTTTATTTTTAGAACAAGGTTACCATTGGAGTTGTGATTGTGCTAAACATGTCTCTGCATGTCGAGACAAGTTGAATGATAGGGTTTCATTATTGCGTAGCGTCAGTCCACTGTGGTGAGCAAATAAAGTTAAAAGTGTTTTGTTTCGCGGCGATTTCTTTGGTCATGTTACTTGTTACTTGTTTTTTGTTTTACTATGAAGGTGTTGGTGCACTCTGAATATGCACTACAGGAACAAACAATCAACAAGAAATTTTACATTGAAGTTTTGAGACGTCTACGTGAAGCAGTTCGGAGGAAACGGCCGCAGATGTGGGAGTCCGGAGACTGGATGCTTCACGATAACAAGCCATCTCACTCGTCACAACTTGTCCAGCAATTTTTTCCAAAGACGGCGCCCCCCCCCCAAAGTACAGCAGCCTCCATATTCGCCGGATTTGGCTCCATGCGATTTTTTTGGTTTCCGAAGCTCAAACAAACCATGAAAGGACACCGATTCGATGATGTTGAGACCATTAAAAGAAATTCGACGGAGCAGCTTCTGGCTATTCCGAAAAGTGCTTATGAAAAATGTTTGCAACAGTGGCAGGATCGTTGGGCAAAGTGTGTAGCTTTTGAAGGAGCGTACTTTGAGGGAGATAAGCCCCAAACGTTGTAAGTACCATATTCTGTCTGTAATCGCATCAGTCCTGATACATTTTGAACAAACCTCGTGTGTGTGTGTATATTATATATATATATATATATATATATATATATATATATATATATATATGTATATTTTATACTAAGACATTATTAAGGATTTTGGTTATGTGGTCATATATTCTTTATAGGATCGAGGCGTGTCTCGTTTGAAGTTGGTCTTATAAATCGCGAAGAAAAACCTCTCCTTTTACGTTATTGGAGTGAGCAAAAATAACGTCGCATAATATAAGGGTTTGATGCGAGTCCGGTGACAACGTACGTTTCTTCTTTAATTTCATCTCTTGAAATGCTATACTCTCGTTGAATGTTGTTTCATTGCCCTTCCTTTCGTGGCACCTTTGGGCATTATTAACATCATACCCATTTTGTTATTGTCTTCGCTTATTTCATCATTTAGAGGAAAGTTTTTTACAGTAGAAAATCACTGAAGAATCTGATTAGTTTCGAAACTCTTAGTTTCGACTGAACTAGATTTTGAGGCATAAAAATGGGCCAGGAGCTACATCCAGATGCCCGAGAGACAATTTAATCAACACTTATTCTAACCTAAATTATCCTGAGCTTACCTATATCTTGTCTTTGGAGTATATACCGACGGAGTGGTGAAGATTCATACAATTTACCGCATTTCAAAACGCTTCTTACTGAGAGAATTTAAAAAAATGGAACGAATTGATATTAATTTTCCCTTCTTAATTAATTATACATAATCTAAAGTAACAGATTTAATAAATTTTTGCTCTCGTTCCGAAATTTCGAATGAATTTGTCGTAAATGTTTCAAGATACAAAAGAATTAAAAGGATACATTAAATACATTAATAAATTTCTCGTATGTATTATAGAAATCGCATACGGCAAATTATGAAAGAGAAACAATTAAGTTAATATTGATAAACAATCGTTTATCCCATTTTGATCACACTTGGTATTATTAAACCCAATCTATTTTTTTGAAAACTTCTTAAATTTTCTTTAGATATCAAATGTATTTGTATTATCTACAACGACAACCGCGTTCAGTATATTTTTCCCTTCTCCCTTAAACTATCGGTAAATCCCCCCATATTTTTCCTATATTAAAATGATATGGAAAATATAAAAAAACTCACGCAATCTGTTTCAAAATTTCTTTTTCTTTTTTTTTTCTGGAAATATTTGTCATTTTGTATGCGGGATCACGCCAGCGGAATTAAACTGCCGTTACCTTGAAATATGGCCGAAAATATTGTAATAAAAGACTCGTAATTAATATGAAGATGGAGCTTAAAGACGGTGCGAAAATCTGAGAAGGCCAAAGATTAAATTCATTTGGTAGATGCTGCGCTCAATATCATGATTTTATTTATACGTCAATATGGATTCATGCACCAAATTCGTTCAAGGCATATATATATATATATATATATATATATATATATATATATCAGTAGGTAAAAGTTTGTTTACACTTAAATGAAATTTCCCTTTTTGAGTGAGTGCATACAATACAAGGAAAACGAATCAAATCAAACTAATGATCGGCCAATTAACCTTTCTTATTAAATTTATATGTGTATTCAATTGAAAATAATAATAATAAAAAAAAATCCAGTAATGAAAGCCAATTTTGCGAAAGGATAAATTATTTTTTAGATAAAATAAACCTTCGTATTTTTTTTTTCTAAAATGGATTTAGATTTTTTTTAAAATAATAATAATAAAAAATAAAAATCTCTTCTCACGATTTTCTTTTCAAATTTGTTTTTGTTACCATGAAAAGGAAAGATAAAATGGTACATTTTATTTTATTTTATTTTTTCATAATCTCCAAATTAAAAATTTTAACAACTTTCTTCTCAGCAAAAATGGTCTCTTTCTCCGCCATTGTGTTGGAAACCCGTGTGTGATGGTGCATTTGTGCGTAATTTTACATCAGCGATTAGTTTCGATTACATATTTGAAAGGAATCTCTTCATGCGCATAAATCGACGCAATTTAGACTCCGATCTCAATTTTATGAATTTGTCCCAAACACGAAGAATGCCTGTTCCCGTACTCAGCGGGTAATATAAGCCGAGTGAAGATACTGAAATCGAGGGTTCAACGTCGGATGGTGTTGGTAATTATAATATGGGAGTTATGGCAATAGGATGCATTAGTCTGGCCTGAGCTCCGTGCCAGTTTTTGGACCTCCTCACTGATTATTATCAAAGAGGAAGAATATACCTTAATAAGACTTGAATAAACGTAACCATTTTGAGAAATAACTAAATTACAACCCAAATTACGCCAGTTCAAATTCAAGTGATCGATGGAGTTCGAAGGGGGTTCCATTCCAATGTAAGCTCAAGATTTTATTTTGACCGAAAGGATTGAGGCTCGGCAAACGCTTTAGTGGGGAAACGTTTCTCCTTTCGTTCGCTTCTGCATCTTGTGCTTCTTCGCAGGAAGCAAAACACACCAGTCTCAACAACACTAATAAAAAGAACGTATTGGTGTGGGTCACAGAACTTCTAACACTACACGACAAATAGTGTTATTATTATTAGTAGTAGTAGTAGTAGTAGTAGTGTAGTGTAGTAAATAAAAGAAAAGAAAATGTTCTGAAATGGTGTGGATAAATTGTTTATTCTATGTTTATTGTCAACGAAAGTTGTAAAAGTAGTCTTCCTAAATAAATATTTGTTTAGGTTAGATGTTTTTGCTTGTCGTCGGTTTTTTTGGAGGTGAAAATATTTTCGACGCCTCGACAATTTGTTCTGTGGGTAAAAATGAGTGTTTCAAAGCTAATATATATATATATATATATATATATATATATATATATGAGATGAATTTCAGAATTATGCAAATGATGCAAATCCACATGAAAAAATTAAACCCGATTCCAAGGTCCTTTCTCTATTTAGCAATACACCTCGTTGTTATTCCCTTATGTGTGTGTGTGTGTGTGTGTGTTGTGTGTGTGTTGTGTGTGTGTGGTGTGTGTGTGATATTTGAAAGTATGTAACGTGTTTCGTAAATTTTTCATAGGTTTACTCCTTCAGCAAAATTTTTGTAAAAAAAGTTGAAAATTTTCTTCTCACGAAGGAGAGAATATAATGAAAGCATATTATGAAGAACACATGAGAATTGCAAAATATACAATCTCTTATTTCTCCACCAAATTTATTGCACAATAAAAATTTTTTGCCTATAATTTTTACTGGTTTCCATCTACGGAAAGACAGTTATAGAATTTTTCGCATTTCTCTGTATATATAGCATATATTGAGACGCGATAAGTTATGATTTTCTTACATAATATATGAGTATTTATATTATGGAGAAAGTGGCTTTATTATTTCAATACAATTTTCAAATTTCTATAAATTATACTAAATCTGAGTCAGTGACAGCTGTTAAAAACTATAAGCAAAGTTTTAAAGAATTTGCTTGTAATAGAATGAAAAACATTTGAAATATATGTATGTTCAAAGCTTCAGGGAGGAAATTACCTCCGCAGAAAAGAAGAAGATCCCGAAGGGAGACTTAGAATGCAGCAGAATATCCGGTTTAGTAAAGGGCAAATTTGCGTCCTTTGTTCTCGAAGCATTTCAACAGTGGAGTTAAAAAGCATTCCATTCTCAATGGTAAAAAAATTAACTTTGGCGTCATAAACTTGGAGTTTTATGCTGTAGGTATTTGCACGCATAATGTCTGCGGAAAAAACGATTAAAAGGCCCACGTCGTTCTTTGTAAAGACGAAGACTTTTAAAAGAAGTATTGACATTGTCTCGTGGTTGCGACGTGAGTCGCTGGATTCACTGCCGCAGCATCTTAGAAGCGATATTGGTCTGCGTTTGTAGATGCACGAAACTAAAGTCCTTTGGAGAATTTTCGCCTATTTTCAGTCCTCCATATCAAGCATCAGCGATATGGAGGTGTGAATACTCGTAATTATTATGCATATTTACTCGTACAACATTACAAGTGAAGGTAATTATTGAATGTTTCACCAACACTGAAATTAATATCCAAAATACATTTTTCTAATGTATTTTGGTGTGTTCTGTTCAAATATGACCTTCATATCTTGCGCAAATGAAACGAAACAAAGTTATGAAACATTAAAATTTTCCTATGTTTTGGTTCATTTTCGCTAGAAATGGTCATATATGAACCAAACACACCAAAATACATTAGAAAAATGTATTTTAGATATTAACAAAAACCAAACGGGCTACGAACACACACATATTATATATATATATAAAATATAAAACCTAACCTAACCTAACCTTAACCTGTGTGTTCTCCGATTGCGTGTGCTAACCGGGAGGCTTCTCCCCCCCCAGACCCCCCTCCATGATAATATATATGTACTAAACTTGGTAATTATTGAATGTCAAGGTCACTGTTGGTGAAACATTCAATAATAACCCAAGTGAAAATAAGAGAAGGTGATAAAGACGCGCAATAGAAATTTATTTCCATAACATTGATTTAAAATGCAAAGAATATTAATTAATATATATTAGAATGAAGGAATGAGGCAGAAATTATGCTTTTCAAATAGGGCAAATTAAAATAGGCCTTATGTATAGAGTGTATGAGAATCAGTTTTGCATTAAAACACTGAAGTATGTGCGGCGTAAGGCCATCTAACAAGAATAACGCCTTTGGGTTTTCGAAGTAGATCCCATTAACTTAATCGCCATTAAACCGTTCTTGTGTCTCGCTTTATATCATTTCTAAAGTCAAGATCAGACTCTCATGAGGCGAAAAAGAAAACCTTACAAGAGAAAAGTCTTTTTTCCAAAATTTATAATATATATATATATATATAAATATATATATATATATATATATATGGGTGTGGGTGTGGGTATGGTGGGGGGTTTTGGTTGTGGGTGTGTAAAATAAAACAATTCTAACTAAATCAAAATATGAAAGCATTAAATTCGACGAGAAACATAAAACGTCACTCCTAAATTTTATATATATTATATATATATATATAATATATATATATATATATAAATGATTGATGTCGTGTATACGCACGTCCTGTATACCCAGCTCTCTAAACCTAATAAGGGGAAACGAAATGAATGGTCCTTGCAAATGAAGGATGAGCCTGATCAGTTTTGGCACGCGTTTATCTTCTCAGATGAATCATCATTCCAGCGGTTTGCTTCAGGAGGATGGACCTGGGTAGTGAAATTAGGTGGCTGTGCTGTTAGGGCGTGGGCAGGCATTTGACACTGAACAAAACTGACCCTCTGTTCGTAGAGAGACGTCTTAATTCACAAGGTTACATATTAGGGTGTGTCAATTTTGGGGGTGAAATGACTAAATTGAAAATCATGTGATTTGGTAGCAATTTAATGTAATTATTTGGCATACAAAATAATATCCTTGCTTCAAAAACAATAAAAAATAACTCCTACCTACATCAATTTTAATTCAAAAATTCCATTTTTCCGTAAATTCGTAACAAAATAACAAATGTGCGCAAACATCCTATCAACATTTAAAGTGGCAATAAGATATCATTCAGAGTCTTTATTTGAAAGTAACCAATGCAGTCGTCCTTTTTGCTGCGGTTCCTTGACATCAGCATTCGGCTTGCTACTTGCGCTTTGATGTAGCCTTCTCGCCTCTCGTGACTGTAAACTTGACTAGCTGCTTCTGTGACCATTTTCACACATCTCTCCACACTCTGAGTGTGAGAAGGCCACTTTGGCACTTGCATTGGGGCCTCTTTAAGTTGTGTTAAAACTTTGTTTGTTATACATGTTGTCAGTGGTGGCTCCAAAACTTCCGAACTCAAGTTAACTAATTCTGAGAATTTCGTGGCATTGACGTTTATCGGAGGTACCTTTCTTGTCTGAACAGAGCAGTCTCCCAGCTGGTCATCATCTAGTGATGTTCCTCTAAGCTTTAAAATGATTTCCACAGCCTCAGTTCGCTCTCTGGTACATTGGCTGCAGAGTATTGCTTGCAAAACTGCCTCTGGCCTAGCATACCAAGCGGACCTTCTCACCACAGGTAACACGATGTCCACCACTACTTTCCTTTGGGTTCTCAATAGCTGTAATTGAAACAAGATGTGGTTGGGCCCAGTGGTGTAGTGTTGTGGGAACGCGTGGGAACGACGTTCCCTTACTTTTTTTGGTAGACGGAACGGCGTTCCCTCACTATTTCAAATAAATCCGAACTTACAAATCTCTAACGTCATGAAATTTTAATTCCCACCCCTAGAAGAAATATGAGAAAGAATCATTAACTGCTTCATTTCTTTTAGCTTCGACTGAGGCAATGCTAGCCTATAAAGATCTGGTGAAACAGTCACCACGGCGTACCAGTTAACTTTTTTTTAATTAATCATTCCAGTTGTTAGCTATTTTTATTGATCGTACTGGATGTCGTATATCTAATGACACTGGAAATACTGCATCTTCAACCTTGGAATATATCCTAATATCCAGTGCATATGACCTCAAAATATCCCTGAAATTGGTCAGATTTCAAAAGATTTCCCGGGGGGCTTACAGTGCCCCCGGACCCCCAGCTGTATGGGCTCACCGCGCTCGCCATTAACCCCCCGCATCTGAGTAACACTTTCAAAATGCGTTCCCTCACTTCTTTATTTAGCACAACACCACTGGTTGGGCCCCTCCATCCACATTGGATTAAGTTTTACATCGAACCAGTGAGGAAGATAAAACCCAATAATAAATTCAACAATCAACATCAAATTCTGTAGCATTTTGCCCTTCAGTGCATGTTTGGAAACCCAAATCCTGCAGAAACGAATCGCTGTAGTTAATCAACGACTGTGACTTACGGGTCCAATCTCCAAGAGAGCCAGATTTTGAGGCAACTCTCCTGATCTGATTGCTTGAACAATACGATAAGCGTAAGATTGATCCGTGCTGAGGTCTTTGATAACTTCTTCAGACAACACTGGAAGGGGAGGGCCTACTTCGACCTTTGGAAATTTTGTATTTATTTCTAATTCCGTTGCTTCATCTAGCATGTTGCCAAGGGGGCCTGACTACTTGCTGTTGCTCTTTGTAGGGCCATCAAGTTCCTGGATGAGACGACGAAGAGGTAGTTCCCCTGTGTGCAAATCACATACAATCCAAACAAGCCTTCTTCCAAGTTTTTTCTCTAAATGCGTCATAACACCGCCCTGCCATCCAGTGTTCACCGCAGTTGAGTCTCCACCAACGGCCTGCAGTGAACTGTCAAGTCTTCTTTCTTGAAGCCAACATATTATTTGATCAGCAATTGCCTCTGCATGTTTCTTGCCTTCTACTTCTGCTTCAGGAACAAAGTGAAACAAATAGCGGCCACCAGGTTCGGAACACACAGAGTAGTGTTCTTCTTTGATGAGACCGGGAAACTTTCTGTCCATTCCCTCTACCTCTAGGAGAACTTTTGTCATCTCTTCTTCCATCAAACAAAAGGCAAGAGAGACCTTCCTCCTTCAAATCTTTTTCATGCTGATCAGATATTTCCTTCATTATTTTTTCTTGTGCTCTTCTTATCTTATTATGATCTATCACTAAGGATGTATCCTCTCGGCTGATGAGGCCTGCATCTATCCAAGCGGCAGTGGCAATCTCTGCAGTCTCTCGTAGCCCCGTATGGTGGCGAATACTGGCAAGGGCAATGTTTGAGATGTCTTTAGTGTTGTATTTCATTCTCTTCGGCGAAGGTTCAGATGGCATTTTGGAGCTATCATCTGATGTTGCTTCTTTCTGTTCATCTGAAGAGCTTTCAAAGAAGTGAGAAACCTCTTGATAGAGCTCTTCATCTCTTTGGGTGGCTTCTTCACTCTTCTTTTTCTTTCTTTCTTCCCTCTCTCGGATTTTCTCTTCTTTCTTAGCAATAACAATCTGTTTTTGGTTTCTGAATAATCTGCCGAACCAATCTGCATACTTCCGTGGCCTCCTGCCTTTGTTTTCTGCGCCTTTATGAAAGCCAGCTCCAAAACAGGGATCTTCTTCTCACGAGGACAGCGACAATCAATGTGAGGGTGAGGTTCTCTTCTGCATGAAGGAGAACAATTGGCTTCAGAACACAACTCTATGGGACACTGGCAGTTAAAAATGTCAAGAAGAGTATCAAGTGTGTGCAGAAATTTATTTTTTGTTGCTAGTTTTCCTTTACCAAGTGATGTCTCAACTGCTTTGTGCCACAGCTTTGTTATTTTTTGCTCAATAGTTCTATACTGATTGAGTACAGGTGGTTTGAATAACACATTAGCTTTTTTCCACTAATGCAGAAGAGGGGAATCATGTCCCTTATGAGCTCTTTCTCTGTGTAGTTCCTTCTATCCTTTGTATTTTGTTCACGAAGGGGTAACCCTAGTCTCAGCATGTCTCGCACTGTTGGTAGTTCTGATACGGGAAGCTCCTTGCCTGTACCGACTAAGAGGCCCAAGTGGCATGAAGACTGACCTCTTGTCTTCAATTTTGGCATCTTAGGAATATCTGAAAAGAAAGAAAAACATTTAAGTATTTTATATCAATTACGATGTTTCAAAGTTTAGTCATTCGATGTTCTAAAATTCAATAAAAAAATATTTCATGGGATTACAACATAATTAGACAGAAGAATATGATAATAATAAATAATTGTAATAATCAGTAATCCATACTTACAGTTAAACTGTAGTATTCGTCTAGTAGAATAACTATGAAGTAGGTACAAGAGCAATAACAGCAAACCACCGTCTATGACACTAAGAGGCAACTGAGGACTGAGAGTGAGGGACAGTTCTATTCATGTTGTGACTTGTACATTGTACAACAACTATATGACCTTGAAAACACTCCATATGCGATCAGTGGGACAATTCTGTGACAGATGAATAGTTAATAAATTTATGTCCTATTATTTAGTAAAAGAGTCAATTTCTGAAACTTTAAGGTAAAACTGATGTAGGTAAGGGTTATTTTATTTCATTTTGGTTGGCCAATTTCAAGTTTTGACATGAAAAGACACTATATTTTCACTACCAAAATTGATTTGAAAAAAGTTGACAAAATTGACACACCCTATTACATATCCATATTAGATGAGAACCTCCTGCCTTTGTTTCGGGATGAGAACTTCACCACAGGACATCATATTTCAATAGGATTGTGCCACATGTCCAATTGTCCATTCCGTTGCTTTAGGAGGGGGTTCATTTAGTTCTGGCAGGGCGTTGTATAATTGTTCTCGGGATTGTTCGTTTGGTCTCATTTACAGTACTTCAGCATTAAATTTAGCTAAGTAATTACTCCAACAGCGATACGATTAACGAAAGATTTTCGTTACTCAATTTAGTACAAAGATTGACAAATTACACGAAAAATATAACGGCTCGTGTGTTGCTAAGCGAGAAGATTCGATGACTTTGTTTACCAAGAAGACTGGAAAGTCTGGGTAATGAGACCAGAACTTGGACAAAAAGATAATTTTTGAAATAGGCCTCTGGTTGAAACGTTCTTCTTAATGGTTGGTTCAAAAGGTCATTTTTAATGGTTTTCCGAATGGTTTTCTTTCATCGTTGTCTTGGAGCTTGTTTTTACTTCATGGAAATGTTTTATGACGATTGATCATCTGGGATGAAGGCGTTACGAATCGAACTGGATTGTTGTCCAAAAATTCCTCTCGAGGTCATCCTTCTTATTTACCTGCGAGGAACCTTATTGTGTTTGAAGAAGAATATTTCTGGCTGAAAACGAGGAAGTGCTGGTGCTTTCAGACAGCCGTAACGAATTGCACTTTCGGATTTGTTTGCACAGAAGTCTCTAAAGGTCATCTCGACCTCATTGAGAAAGGTATGTTGTGGTTTACGACTTGATGCCATTTGCTACGCACATGGATAATGAACTGCCGTAACAAATTTTACGAAGCATTGTCGTAAACTGTAAAGACCCATAGTAAGGCGTTTACGACTTTACCCATAAGCGTAATACATTCAGGGTATTTCTATCAATGGTAGTCATAGTGTATATTCCGTTTTTGTCTTGTGGCAGAGATTGCTCTCAGAAGCAACGCGTATTTGGCTTAATTTGCTCGAGTTATATTATTCTCTTTAACTTGAGCACTTTCCTTTATTGTTAAACCGTAAAATGTTGCTTTTTGAAAAAATTAGCGAAAACTGTCACTATAGATTTTATTGCTGTAGGAATGAACATTTACAGACTTCTTTCCTAAGGCTAACTAGAAAAAATAGAAAATTAATTACTGGTTGAGATAACGGCACAAAGTACGTCATTGCTAAAGAGTAAAAAATTATTGTTATAATTACTGCAGCAGATCTAATGAAAGAGTAAAAACAACTGTACGCATATTTTTATCAGAACTCTTTCTGATATGACCTAACAATTCCTAATTATTAATCACTTACAATTTTTGTATTTACGTTTAAATACTTTTGCTTCATTTTTTTAAAGTCTGAAAATGAAATGCGCATTTTAAGAATATTTGTACATTTTTGTTCTAAAGAAACAAAATACATTTATTTATCTACAAAAACGCATCTTTTGGCAGAAACATTTTATTATGAAATAATAGAACAACACATGCATTTTAACATACGATTTACTCTTTCAAATAGTCACTGGCATGCAGTGTGTGTGTGTGTGTGTGTGTGTGTGTGTGTGTGTGTGAGAGAGAGAGAGAGAGAGAGAGAGAGAGAGAGAGAGAGAGAGAGAGAGTGGGGGTTACAAGGACAAAAAGAATCCTCAAAACTCTTTCAGTACACTCGAGGAGGTTCATGTTATTAAATTAGTGCATTTTTTAATTATTCTAGCAGTAGTAGAAAAATTGATAGAAAATCATAAGGCTTTTTCCCCATTTCCGCTCCCTTCCCGCCAGAGGCGGATAAGGAAAAAAGTTGAAGAAAATTCCTTAACCCTGGAAAAGTAGCAAAGGAAATTTTACAGGAAAGAGAACCATATATAATCTAGCTGGACAATTACGTTATGCACACATAGAAATCGTACACTAGAGAGCATCGTTGTATAAACTAACATAATATATTTGTGCTGATCGTATATCAACTACTTGGTATCGTCACAGAAACATCGAACATATGTTTTGATTTAATACAAAATATTTGCAGCTCTATTTACCTAGGTATCGGGCCAACGAAGACCCCATGACCCACTCCAGGCTAGCCCCAAGAGGATTAAACAAACTCTCCATGTCTACTACCATGTACGCGCAAAGTCATCACGCCAGCAAGGTGATGAAATTATAGGAAGGGGTTTGAAACAAGAATTGAGAAAGGAAATAAGATTTTCCACATTATGCCCTCACCCTTCACATGCACCCATTCCACCAAGAGAAGGAAGAGAAAAAATTAAATAAGGATGGCAGAAACGCAACTTTACCTCACCGAATCCATGCATTTTGTTTTTGTTCATTAGGTAATTATGTATTTCAAAAAAATAGAGAGAGAATATCGTGATTTATTCGTTCATAGCACTTCTTGCATTCAAAATAAAACGTTCTAAATCGTGATTCTCTCTCTCTCTCTCTCTCTCTCTCTCTCTCTCTCTCTCTCTCTTCCGTGTGTGTGTGTGTGTGTGTGTGTGTGTGTGTGTGTGTGTGTGTGTGTGTGTGTGCTCAGCAAGAAGCAAGCACTGTACGAGTGTACGTGGCAAATTGTTTTTATTACTTCATTCGTATGCGGTTGCTGAATAATAATAATAATAATAATAATAATAACTGGAGCGGGCTTGCTTCATCCGCTCCGCTAGAAGAGCGCTTTGCGCGCTCTTGACTCTCGATCACTTTTTTAATGTTATAGGAGGTTAAAAGATGACAAGCAAAATACCGCTAAACTCTCTTAAAAATTATTTTGTGGAAGCGAAAATGGTGAAGATTTCTGTTCTCCTTATCTCCTATATTTGTCAAAGGAAATCTTAATCTGAGGATGTCCTTTGTCCTTCGCCTTTCCTGAGCCTCGATCTGTCATTAATGTTACATCAGCCTAAAAGGCGCCTAATGTAGAATTCCCCAAAGTCTATCTTTGAAATTATTTTTACTATAATAAAAGTGGTGAATATTTCTGCTCCGCTCTCTTTATCCCCAACTGCCCGGCTCCAGGCAGCACTGGAATTCGAACCCTCAACTCAACGAAGTCTTTGCACTGCCGGGTGTCGCTAGAACCGTTATTTACATGAAACAATTTGCATTCTGAGAACACACACACACACACACATACACACACACACATATATATATATATATATATATATATATATATATATGTTAGAGTTTTTTGGAAATGCCAGTGGGCTCAGCCTTTATTTGGTGCCTTTTGCTGAAACATTTAACCATGCGAAATTAAATTATAGGCCTTAAAAATAATATTTAGAGGTTACTCAATGACTTTAAAGTTTACCCTCTTTAGTATAAATTTTGTCATTTGCAAAAGTTACCAAAAAAAATTGTAATGTTCGTATATGTATTGTATGGAGCATATACTGTACACAACATATTGAATAAAAGAAGTTGTAATAACACCTTTTACATAATTTTGATATTACTGAAACTTAATTATTCAACAGAATTTGGTGAAATATGTAAAGTAGCAATTTCGAGCATCTATTAAACACAGGGACGATGTTATTAGGTGTTAAACGCAAAACATTTTAAAAACAATTTTTTTTTGATAAAACTGATTAATGACTTTTATCCTTTGAAATTAAAAAGTATGTGATATGATAACACTTTCCTGTTCTTTAAAATGGTATATAAGAAAGTTGATCTCTGCGAGTGAATTTTCTCGAAAATTCCATTTAAAGCCTAAAAAAGCGTAAAATTTCAAATTCATATGAAAACTGTTCTTCGGAAATTAATATAACAAAACCTTAGAAAGGTATATAGATGAATTTTGTACCATATATAGAAGAGATGATTCCCTACAGACTAATATATAACTCAAAGTCCTCCATTGAGAACTTCATATTCAATACGAATTTAAATTGTCTTTTGTTTTAGGCATTTACTATGGAGAGTAGGAGAGTACATGCACAAAATCAATATCATTTTAAAAGAGGAGTAAGTTCTCTTTAGCTTTTGTTCTAAATTTATTTTTGAGATTAATATTTCCAATTTTTATTGATTTTTATTTTAAGTGGCAATAGTATTTCACGAAAATGTATAACTGAAACTGACGCGCTTATTAACGATTATTTTTACTTTTAATCAAGGTAAGGTTTTAGTGGTCTGTAAGAGCTTTCGAAAGATATCACACTCGTTCATATAGTTCAAGTAGACATTGTTCCATGAGCAATTATTACAAAAGTAGGCTGCGTGTGCGGCCCCTTCAAGAAGAAATGCGTAATAAACGGCGCCCAAGAGAGACGTACAATATTTTTTTTCCTGAGAGTGGAGGAGCAGACCTAAAATCTGTTTGGAAAACATTTCAAAATTTTTTTGCGGGGTCGATTTTTCGCTAATTTTTTGCACTTTAATATGATGCTTGCGATCACAAATAATGGAATTTGGTTGAAATGACAATAATTCAAAAGGATATGTTTTCATTAACATTCCTGCTAAGTTTCTTTATGATCTAATGAAAAGCGAAGAGTTTAGCATATTATCACTCATACAGATAATTCTATTAATAATAGCAAATTTTGTGCTTCTGTTTCAAGATGTCTTTTTAATTTCTAAAAATTTTGCTCGCGCGAATATTTTTGGAGTTGATACACTGACCTATGGTAAAAAATTATGGGAATCAGCCGGTTCGGATAAATAGCAGAGCCATTTATAATGGCAACATTTCCTCCAAGTTATATAAATAGCCAATGAAAAGCGAAGGCTGGAACCGTGACCAAATAATAATAATAATAATAATAATAATAATAATAATTAGAGGGAGCTCGCTTCGCTAGCCCAAACCCCTTCGATCTCTCTTCAGTGTTATGAGGGGTTAATAGATATTTAATGTGGAATCCCCCCAAAAAATATATTTTTGAAATTATTTTGAATGGAAGCAAAAATGGTGAAGGTTTTTGCTCCGATCTCCTACTCCTCCAATACTTATTATAGAAAAACGTAAAAACTGTGGAACTCCTGCAGGAGAAGGAATGTTTTTTATATCTGTTTTAATGTTACAGCGGCGTAGAAGGGAATGTGGAATTCCCCCCAAAATAATCCTTTAAATTATTTTTGTTGGAAGCGAAAATAATGAGAATTTCTGCTCCGCTATCTTCAGCCCTACTCTTATGGAACGATATTTGTGGTGAAATTCCTTGTTTAAAAAATTTCGTAGAATTTATTTCCGCACCGCTTACATGCTCGATCTAACACCAGGGTTACATCGGGTTGAAAGATACCTAATGTGGAATCTCCAAAATCTATATTTGAAATTATAATAAAACCAAACTTAAACTTACCTAACCAAGCGTAACATAATACAAAATTTTCAGTGATAACAAGTAAACTGTTCTGTGTACTTAACTGTGCTGCGGTGCATGGCGTCTTTTAGTGTTAGCGGCTCAAAAGATATCTCAAGTAGAATACCGCTAAACTACGAGTATCTTTTAAATTACACTGGCCAACAAGTATTTTTCATCAGATATAATTATGGGTAGGCTAGATAACTGTTGGGACGCTGATTCCAAATCTGTTTTCGGTGTTCCTCTAGCACGTCTAGTTTTTGAGATGAGACCGATCATAATATATATAATAAATATAATATATATAATACAGGGTGTCTCAAAAGTCACTATCTATTTTGAAAAATAATGGGAATTACGAAAAACTGGTTTAAGACATGAAAAATATATTTATTTCAAAGTAAGTGCCACAAAGAATTAGTGCTATTTATTTATCTGTCTCCACATGGCGACCATCAGTGTCTCTACAGAGCTCAAAGCGATAAGTTGTTTCCCGGAACACACTTTCCAGCATTTGAGGTGTTATTTTCTGAACTGCATCGGTAATACGATTTCGAAGTTCGGCTACATCACTAATTCTTCTACCAGTGTACACCTTAGACTTAATGAAACCCCAGGCGAAAAAATCTAATGATGTTAAATCGGGTGAACGTGCTGCCCATGGTTGTGTTCCTCCACGACCAATCCAGCGACCGGGGAAGCGTCTGTCAAAATAATCACGTACAATTATTGCATAATGGCACGGTGCTCCATCCTGCTGAAAAACTACTGTGTCAAGAATGCCATCTGTAAGAAGTTGAGGTTCGAGGAATTGTTCAAGCATGTCAAGATAATAAACCAATTAACTTTTTTTAAATACACAAATTTGCACCAGAAGTACATATCTTTATGCCAGCATAGCATTTTTTAAAAAACATCTAATGTCACCGAAATAGATAGTGACTTTTGAGACACCCTGTATAATACTATATATAATATATATAATATGCATATAACTATGTAAAATATAATATATAATACTATATATAATATGCATCCTTTATACATGTAGCGGAGTATTTTGTCTTTGCAGCTTAGGTGTAGGTTTTTGCTTTACCGTTTCTGTACCCTCATGTATGGCATTTTGTCGTTTCAACTTAGGCTTTCTGCAGGTTGTCTTGTGGTATTTTAGGTGAGAACAGTTGCTGGCCACAAATTTGCAAACGTTGCACATGTACACCCTTTTATTCTTTGGCGTAACAGTCACATGTCTAGTTGTGTGTTGTGTTTTGTTTTGTGTCGCCCACTTGCACATTTTATTTGTTTAGGTGATTTACATCAACCCACTCATCGATCATCATGCCTCGAAAGTGTAAAAATCATTACATCAGACGTGACTGGCATCAAAGAAGCACATACAAGCCAGGAACGGGCAGTGTCCAGTGTGTTCCTTTATTTGATCCAAAGAAGATTTTCCTGCCACCTCTGACCTCTCCACATTAAGCTCGGCTTAATGAAAGATTTTGTGAAAAACAATTTTTGTCAGTGCTGCGAAATTGAAGGAGGGAATCTTTGTGGGGCCCCAAATCAGGGAGGTTCTGCAGGATGAAGGCTTTGAAGAAAGCCTCAATGCCTTAGAACTAAAAGCATGGCAGGCTTTCAAATGGATTTGTGGAAACTTCTTGGGTAACCACAAGTCTCCCGCATACAAAGCTGGAGTTCAGAAACTGCTCGATGCATATCAAAAATGGGCTGTCGCATGTCCTTGAAAACATATTTTTTACATTCGTATCTAGATTTCTTTCCCAAAAACCTTGGCATGGTGAGTGATGAACAGGGGGAAAGCTTCCATCAAGATATCCAGTCAATGGAAAATCGCTACCAAGGTTTCTGGAACGAAAGTATGCTGGCAGACTACTGCTGAATGCTGGATGTTGTACCACGACGATGAGGACAAGGTTTACAAAAGAAAATTGCACTCGCAACATTTTTTAGGTTGGTGTACATTTCTTTTTGTGAATAAAGTTGTACTTTTACGATAAATTGTGCTGAAATTAACACCAGTCATATTTCGATAACTAGATGTGCTAGAGGAAAACCGGAAACAGATGTAGAATCAGTGTACACAACTGGTCTAGAAAGGTGTGTATACATCTTTGATGAGAGAAAAAATTCGATTTTATCAACCAGTTATTTTTGCTGGAAGCGAAAATGGTGAGAATTTATGCCACGCTATCTTTAATTCTACTCTTATCAAAGAGGAGGTTATTTGACACGAAAAGACTCCTGCATAGAATGATTTTTGTGAAAAAATTCCTTGTTTAATGAATTTCGTTGAATTTATTTCCGCATTGGCATTCGCACACTTATAGCCAGCATCCGACATTAAGGTTACATTGGTTTAAATTAAACCTAATGTGGATTCTCCCAACTCTATACTTGAAATTATTTTTGCTGGGAGCAGAAATGGTAAAGATTTCTGCTCCACTCTCTTAATCCTCCAATACTTACCAAAGATAAACTTAAAATCTGAGGAACTCCTGCAGGACAGGAATTTTCTCGATCTATATATGTGACCCTTACCTTGAATGAACGCACCTTATTCTTGCTCATAACATCCTTTGGTGATTTTTGATGTGTGTGTGAAGTTTCGTCAGTTTATGTTCAACAGGTCATAAGTTCTCCCGCAGATATGAAAAAGTTCCATTTGATCTTAGATCTTTAATTGCAACCTTAAAATTTAATTCAAGAACCTGCCCTTTACTCATGACATCATTTTCTGATGATCCAGGTGTGTGTATGAAGTTTCATCAATTTATATTGAGCACTTCAGAAATTATGGGGCGACCACCATTTGACCTTTGACCTCTAATTGTGACCTTGACATTTGATGCAGGAACCCGACTCTTGTTCATGACACAACATTTTGTGGCGGTCAAATGTGAATAGAGTTCTATCAATTTATGTTGTGCGGTTCAAAAATGGTATGGATACGATGAACTTGATGGACAGATGAATGGATAAGTGCAATTCAGTAGGGCCCTTCCAAATTTATTTGGTGGGGGATTATAAAATAGAACTAATTGTTCATTTCATGCAAGTTCACTTGGACTGTCTCTGATCTATATCATTGTAGATATTACACTATTCTTTTCAATTTTAGTCCCCCTTCCCATATAATTTGACACTCCTTCTGTCCCTCCTCAACCACACCTGATTGCGACTGTGGAATAGGCATAACCTTTTGCTCCTAATGAACTAATTTCTTGTTATTGCTTTCTTTCCTCAATTCAAATTCTCGTAATGAAGAATATTCACTTAATATTATAGTTTAAATGTGGAAATTAATGATATGATAAGTTTTATTGGCAGGATATAAATCCCATAAAATCATATCATATTATCAATAAAGAGTAAACGATATATTCACAGTTGTTTTAATGTAGTTATTTAGTAGTTACCCGCACTCTTTGTTTTACCATTGTTATCAAAGTGACCAGTCCCAATTTTCGCGGAGACAGTTGCTGAAATTAACATTGAAATATCTGCTTACAATACCACCAAAACGTGTTTTTTGAGTATTGCAATTTCAAAATTTTCTCAACCACGGCAGGACACCCCCTGCCCCTACTGGAACCCCCAGTGGGGGTTCAGGATATGTCCCGCTTTTAACTTAAACAAATCTGGGCACTTTAATTATTATGTCATTTTCTATGGTATCAAATCTAACAACCATTTTCTTTGAAGTCCTCAGAAAATGTAAGTTTAATACCATAATTTCAAGTTAAAATTATTAAGAAAACAGCGAAATTCTTTAAAAGCTGAAGGAGTTTAATTTCATATTATTAGGGCAAATGTTTCGTTAATTATAGTAAAACATTTTATTATTAACAGTGCTAGGTTTAGCTTTTTATTAGCTTTTTATTAGCGATACTGTTAGCGCCGCTAATTTTCAAAATTGTTAGCGAAACAGGTAGCGGCGCTAAGGTTTTAGAGAAAGTCAATCGCTAATTTTTCAAAACCACTTGTACTAAAATTTGGTTCGCCGACTGCAATCTCCATTATATAAGACTGAGGCAGCACTAACTGAAAGTTGATCGTGACATCAGCATGTAGAGGTTGTAAGCTGTAACTTGTTGGACAGACTCTGTATATCCATTGCTCTGCTTGTAGCAAAACATGTTGTTGCCCGTTACGGACGGAAGGCAAAACATACTCGTATATAAATTGAGGTGGTTTCAGAAAAAATTAGCTACAAATTTAGCGTTAGCGTTAGCGGGCACAGCACAGATTATTTACGTTGAAGCATACGTTGCTTCTGATGAAAAGTGAATTTTAAAAATAAATATTTTTCACATTACTTGTTTCCCAAGTAGGCACTGGCGGCTTTCTTCGGGTGCGAAATGACTCTTAATTTGAGAAGGAGGTCTAAACACCCTCAAAACAGTAACCTTATATCGAGGAGGCAAATTAACCATTAACCAAGAACAATGAAGATATTTTAAAACAAAATATAAATATATATATATATATATATATATATATATATATATATATAAGTCATCAAATATAATGCAGGAACTAAAGTATATCTTTCGTTAATGTCTCAGAAATCATGAGACAATTCCCAAAGACTGCAAAATATAACGTCTTTAGAAATTCCATTGCCAGGTGGTGAATGAAAAATTGTGTTGGTTATATAATGTCAATTTGAACTAGCAATTTTTTCGTACCTTCACATGAACAATAAGGTGAGTGAGCAAGACCCATAATCATATACTGTATATCCAGTATATATGAAGGGTTCGAGGTTTCTCCTGGGGCGAAGTCCTTTCCCGGGATTACATTCTAACTAACTAATGTTTTTCATTTATGTCGATGTTTTACTATATTTTCTATTATTAATAAATCCATATTTTTTTGCAAACCCAACATCGACATGGACTATGGTCTGCCAATAAACTTTTTCATTTCATTTCATTTTCATATATAAAACTTACATTTCATGCAGAAAAATCAAATTTGAGCTTCATTCACAGTGAAACTTTAATGATATGGATACAATTATATTCATATATGTATACAGTATTTGGAATAAACTGTACTGCATGTATTTCGATGTACTGTATGATTAGCTAATCAATTTTTGTCGACTTAAAATAACTGTATCCTGAGAAGAGATAAGGCATTTTATAATGTTCAGTATAAATTTCCGTCACCTACTCACTAAAGTTAGTGTGCTCTCGGATATTAAAAACAAAATGTTTTCATACATTCTTTCTTTCAGATAATGTTAGTTGGGAATTCTGACCTACGAGATTAAAACGCATGTAATATGATAGAGATTTTCTTGGCCTTTAATATGGTAGATGAAAAAACTGGTCTCCTTGAGGGAGTTCTCCCGCAAATTTCAATTTAAAGCTAAAAAAAATCTAAAATTTCAGATTCATACGAACATTATTCAAAAATTAAGAGAACAATTCTTATGTAAGGTATAACCACGAATTTTATACCTATATAGAGGAGATGATTGCCTACAGACTGATATAAAATTCAAAGTCCTCTGTTGAGAATTTCACATTTTATAGGGATTTAAAATTTATTTACTGTGAAGCGATTATAAACTAAAAATTATATTTTTAACTAATTCTATTTTAAAAGGAATGATCAGACCTTTCCAATGGTATATATGTGGAAGATGTGACATTTTTAGTTAACTGCCTGTGAGCGTTTGTTCCCTGCAAAATTTTCAAAAAAATTCTACCTTCGGTCTACACAGCAAAATGTAACCTAAAAATGATGTTCATTACATCCTCAAATAAAAACTATAAGAGATATGAACTTGAAATCTTTACTATATATGCTGCTCTACATGATATATATGAGAGTGTAAAAATAAACTCACTACGTTAAGAATTTATTATTTACGACCATTTCTTTTTTTAAATTTGACATTTGAGTATTTGTTCCTTTCTAAAACAATACTTTAAATTTTAAATTATTTTATCTGATAGAGATTTTGAGGAGCTTTCCAATGGTATTTATGTTGGTCAAGTTCAATAACCAACTGTCTAGGAATATTTTTCGAATTTGAGGTTTTCGACCTGTGCTCATTTAAATGCAAATAACTCAAAAACTATAAAGAGTACATACGCAAAATTACCATAATTCTAAAGAGGAGGAAATTCTCTATAATTTTTAATTTTAAACATGTTAAGGTAAGATTGGTACGACCTTTCGAAAGACATCCCACACGTCTATATAGTTAAAATAGATATTGTTCTACAAGCAATGATTACAGGAAATGGGCAGTGCGTGAGGTCAGCTTCAAAATGGAGTGCGTCATAAACTGCGCATAGCATATCTAAAATAGGAACATGTCTAAAATTTGCTTGGAAAACATTTCAAGGTTTATTTTTTGGTGATTTTTGGCGAAGTTTTTCGCATTTTGATGGGATGATAATCATTTCAAAGAACATTTCTTTCTGAACATTCCTGCCAAGTTTCATCACAATTGGTTGAAAAACGATGATTTTAGAAATCACTAATACCGATAATACTATTAGTAATAGCAACGTTTTGAAATAAAATTATTAGTTTGTGTTTTGAGAAGAATTTTTTCACTTCTATCACTTTTGCTCGCGAGCACAATATTTTTGGCTAAAAAATGGTGGGAATAAGCCGGTTTTGAGAAATTTTAGAGAGAGTCATAGTTCCAATATTTTCACCAAGTATCATGAAGATTCGAATAAAAGCGAAAGTTATAGTCTTCACCGTGGAATCATCATCATCATTATCATCAATACTACTATAATTTAGCAAAACTTTGCCTGTCTATCTCTGTCCGTCTATCTGCCCATACGTCCGCCTGTCTGTCCGTCTGTCTCCTTTTCAGGTCCAAACGGTTGGATCGATTTTCATGAAACTTGGTGACAACACCCCGTGGGATCCCTGCAGTGTTTTTAGCAACTTCTTTTTCAGATCGGGGGTCCCAAGAAAAATTTATCCTAATTTATCCCCGAAACAAATTTATATGCTAAAACACGAAGCACTCAAATTTCAAGATTTTGAGCTTCTAAAATTTTCTTAAAATAAACAAAGTCCCAACACGCTTTTGCAGAGTTTCAGACACTTTCGTGGAATGAAGAAAATCAAGTTAGTCAATAAATTTAGAAAAAAATGTAGCCATCAAAATTTTTAGCTCCGCATTGGAAGCCGTGATAGGTTAAAAAAATGTGACAAGTTCTGTTTAAAATTTAACTGCTTCGTGAGCTTCAAGTAAAATCTGTGAAGCTGCGTGATTGTGAGCTAATTGTAAATGTTAGACTGTAATTAAAGAATAACCCGCCCGTCGGACGGGATTTTTGCTGGTAATCTTCTATACTATAATAAGAGAGCTGTCCGTCTGTCCGTCCGTCCGTCTGTCCGTCCGTCCGTCCGTCCGTCTGTCCGTCCGTCCGTCCGTCCGTCCGTCACACTTTCAGAAATTGTGAGAAAAAATTGTGAGAAAAAAAATTCAGAAATTGTATTACGGACGGCAATGTGAAGCTCAAGATTTTCATGACTGTGTTCTTTTCTGTAGTTTAGCCTGTCTGTTTGTCTGTTTGTGAAATTTATCCCGGGCAGTAATGGGGGAAGGGTGGGGGTAATGGGGATGGGTGGGGGTAATGGGGGAGGGGGTTAGCCCCCAAGTTGCATGAATGGGGGTGAGGAGGTTTTGGGAGATACCAGATTCAGAAATGTTGACACAATGTGAAGCTCAAAATTTTCACGGCTGCGTTCTTTTCTGTAGTTTAGCCTGTCTAACCGTCAGCGAAGCGACGGGAACTGTACTAGTAATAATAATTTGAGAAAAAACACAAGATTTGTACGTTCCGCAGAAATCTAAATAATCTATATTATAATAAGAGAGCTGTCCGTCTGTCTGTCCGTCCGTCCGTCCGTCTGTCCGTCCGTCCGTCACACTTTCAGAAATTGTGAGAAAAAATTGTGAGAAAAAAATTCAGAAATTGTATTATGGGCGGCAATGTGAAGCTCAAGATTCTCATGACTGTGTTCTTTTCTGTAGTTTAGCCTGTCTGTTTGTCTGTTTGTGAAATTTATCCCGGGCAGTAATGGGGGAAGGGTGGGGGTGGGGGTAATGGGGGATGGGTGGGTAATGGGTAGGGATGGGAGTAATGGGGGAGGGGTTAGCCCCCAAGTTGCATGAATGGGGGTGAGGAGGTTTTGGGAGATACCAGATTCAGAAATGTTGACACAATGTGAAGCTCAAAATTTTCACGGCTGCGTTTTTTTTTGTGTAGTTTAGCCTGTCTAACCGTCAGCGAAGCGACGGGAACTGTAGTAGTAATAATAATTTGAGCAAAAACAATTAGATTCCTACTCCGCAGAAATCTAAATATCCGCTGCTCGTTTCGTTTATGGTTCAAGAGACTACGTGGCTGATCCTCATTGCACCCGGATCGAAGAATCCTGAAACCCTGAACAAAGTCTCTCCTTTACATTTTATCTACAATATTGCGCATGCAAAACTTGTATTAATCCCGAAGGGCAGGCCGCTTTCCTCCTTCTTATATAGTGATTTATTTTTGCAGGCAAAAATTATGTTAATTCCAGAATGTACCCGAAAGACCGAGGAACCTTATTCTTTCCTTATTTTTCCAAGCACACGTAAATAAATATTTAAGTACGTGTCTAGGAAGTTTGGTGATAACAGGTTCGTAAGGGAACTAATTTCTTCTGATCCAGTTGTATAGTTTTTAAGTGGTTACCCGACCATCGGGAAAATATTAGTAAAAGAAAATTAGCGTTCGCCCAATTTACACCGAAAATTATGCACTACAAATTTTACAAGAATTAGTATGACCATGCTCAATCCCATATCACATGATAGTTTGTTGCCTCTGAATCGTGTACCGCTTAAAACCAATTCCATCTGTTTACATATTAACCAACAACAATCCGGGTGTAAAAAATTTTAAAAAAAAATTGTCGCTGAATAGCGCTTAATACATTCTATACATTTTCAAACCCCGATTTTTGCTGATTAATGCGTAAACGGCTCTAATCGGTTTTAAGCGGGGCACGATTCAGCCGTAAAAACGGCGACAAACGGCCGTGTGATATGGGCTTCAGTATTCTGTAGTTACCTTAGCGTCACGAAAAGTCATATTCTTAATGTTGTGTGCAAGCCGAGATACATGCCTCAAAGTCTATATATCCTGCAAATTTGGTGGAAGTCTGTTCAAAGCAGACCTTTATGGGATCGTTAAACTTATATTTCATAATTACCACCGAGTCGGAAAAAATGAGACTTTGGAAAATCTTACAAAGCATTCAACACTAAATATTCAACCGTGCTGCAGATTTCTGTATAATAATAAGAGGTTAAGTAGAAAAAGTACATTATCTAAAGCGTTTTAATACAATTAATTGGTTTTCCCTATGTTAGAATAGAATGGATATATAAAAAAATTAAGCTCGTTCAACTTACTCCTAAATTCTACCTATCCTGCAAATTTGATACAGATTGGCATGAAAATTCCAAAGTTCCTATGTTTTACTTTACCCATGCCACTGGCGAGTCGTAACAGCGAGATCCTTTGGTTGACAAGTTTTACCTCTGATATATATATATATATATATATATATATATATATATATATATATATGTATCCTATAAATCTAGTACCAATCTGTTGAAAATGAAACCCTTTAACTTTGTATGTTTTGTTTCCAAAGGTTTTATATGACGTCATACCTTAAAGGAAGGGATAAAAATATAAAAAAATCCTATCTTTACCTCGATGATGGAAGGTTCTTTGTTTTGTTTTTTACCCGCGAAATCTTGTGCCTACCAAATCTAACCTTCAGTACATACACATCTTGTAAATTTGGCGCTAATCGGTTGAGAAGAAAACCCTGTAACCTTGGTACCTTTTTATTTTTCATGACGTTACACTTAGAAGTAAAGTTGAGCTACTTCAATTTTAAGCTTTTGTTTCGTCTCTTTATTAATCTATACCTTTCTATAAGTCTAAATCTAGTTAAATGCCATCATTGATATTTCAGAATGATTTTTAATAGAACAAATTGTCGAATAAGAAAGAACAATGTTACTATTTATTTATATCACTGAAAAATTTAGTACATTTATAATATATTTGCAAAGGAAAAATCTATACGTCTAATATTTACTCTTACTTCATTATTAAATCTCTAACAAGATTCTGACGTCATTTTATCTACAGTTTTTTTTCCTAATTGATATTTTTATTTAGCTCAAGAATTTACCGGGACGAAATCAGTTTTGTTTCTTAATCTGTCCTTCCGTACAAGACAAAATTAAATTCTCTCTTCTCCGTACAGTAGCTATAACTCTTTAAAATTTCAGAGCAGCTTAAAATCCCATAAACTGGTTAAATTACAAATACTAATACTAGACTCTGCAGTGATGCACAAACCCTGGCCCGCGGGCCAAATGTGGCCCCCACGGGTCTTTTCAATTCACATTTTTCACATGAAAAGGGTAGCTATCCAAAGAAAAATCTGAAAGATTACCCCTGGTTATAAAAATGCATATTTATAAAAAATAGAATATCTATCTATCTGGCCCCTACATAATTATAAAACAGATGGTTGGTTTGGCCCTCACATCAAAAAAGTTTGTGCACCACTGTAACTAGAGCCTCTAAATTTTACTCATTCTGTATATATTATATGTAGATTTCGCCCATTTCTCCATAAAAAGTTGTTTAAAATGCTATTATAAATTGGTTATATACAGGGTGTGTATAAAGTAACGCGAGTGAAGAGACAAATCCGATTTGAATTATATTAACGCGAGTGGACACGGACGAGTAATATTTATTACACGTACTTTATAACAACTGTATAGTCGATAGTAAGGTTTATAAGAGGTGTTAAAAATGTGTAAAAATTGAAACTAGTTTAAACCAGTTCGAAACGGATTTATCTCTTTACTCGCGTTACTTTATACACACCCTGTACTTCAGTTCCCTTTCTGTTAAAAATTGTTGTCAAGTTCAACTTCATATACGTGTTTTGGTTGCAGTTTATTTTATTCTCGGAGTAAGGAAGAATAACTGATATTTTGAGTCTGAAATGATATGATACTTTATATGCAAATATTTCAGAAGCAATAATCGTTACGATAATATGCTGTGCACATGAGAAAAATAAATAAAAAGAAAGAAAAGCTAAATTTTACGAAGCCATTTTGCATAGTCGCATTCTTCTCTGTAATTGTAATTTTCGCTGGAAAAATAACTTCAATTCCATGTAGGCTGATTTTTATTTGCTAAGCACCAGGACCTCCCTCATCACGTTCCGCGATCCCCAGGTTGAGAAACATTGCCCCAAACGATATCTAATATAGTAATTTCAATTTTTTTTTAATTGTTAGGAGCAATCAGGGAGAGGAAAGTATGCCTTATTCAAAATCCCAAGCTTACCTTGATAGGCTATATTAAAGTACTTATTAATATGCAGTCAATAAATGTCTGTAGTGAAATTCTACATTGTACTGTAGATACAGAGAATATGCAACAGTAATTACTGTGCATATCATTATAATATTATCAAAATAACAATTTGTTTTAGTAGTATGAGATAATTAAAGTACAGGGTGTCCGTTAATGCTTAAAAAATAATTAGTCATATTTTTCTTATTATTATATATATATATATATATATATATATATATATATATATACACCCACATATATATATATATATATATATATATATATATATATACACTCCTAGTTTTTTTACATTTTCAAACTTCAAATTTAGGACACTTCCGCATGATGACCATCATTCATTACTACAGTGTTTATTCGACGCTCAAACTGTATTGGAGCATTAACAAGATGCTCTTGTGGAATAGATCCAGTAACCTCTGATTCTTTGGCACAGTTTTGGCAGATACTTAAGTTTGTCATGACAGACAATATTTTAAAATAACACCAAAGATAAAAGTTCAAAGGAATTAAGTCGAGTGATCGATGTGGCCTATCCAACGCTAAAACACCAACATGAATGAGATTCACCAAAAGTTAACGTTTGGCGTGTGATGTCACCGGACTATATAATCTGTCCATTTTACTTTCACGATCGTACCGTGACTGGAGCGAATTATCTTAATATACTGCGAACGTTTTTCTTCTCCAACTAGAGGCTATTAGAATTGACACGAGAAGTGTAATCCGTCAAAAAGATAGGGTGACTTTCCACTTTGCCGTCAGTGTTCGCAACTTTCTTAACGCAACCTTTCCTCAACGCTTGATAGGCCGTGATGGACCAATAGCTTGGCCACCTCGATCAGGTGACTTACCTCTTTCGATATTTATTTGTGAGGATATATTAAAACATTTGTGTAAGTTGACGAAACCAGCATTCTGGCAGAGCGTCAAAGAAACAGGTCATTGGATCCATTCTACAGGAGCATCTTGCTAATGCTTTAATGGAGTTTGAGCGCCGAAAACCCATTGTAGCAATAAATGATGGTCATCTTGTGAAAGTGTTCTAAACTTTGGACAGTTTGGAAATGTAAACAACCATATACAGGGTGGCGCAAAAGTCAGGGGTCAAAGGAATCAGAAAGAATGGATCTTTTCTGTTCTATGGCTGCCATTATTTTTAAATAAAAATTATTTTTTTGTTTAGAAAATTTATAATTTATAATGTTTTAGTAAAAATTCAGTAATTTATGCAATGATGACCCTTTGACTCCTGACTTTTGCGCCACCCTCAATATTGTATACATATTGATTCATAAGAAAATGACCAATTATTTTTGCAACATTATTTCTTGAACACCTTGTATCTTCAACAGTAAGGGTTAATATGATCCTAAGATATTCAAAAAAGGTTTTTACATTATTTTATCACCTTTATGTTTATATTTTGAATAAAACTACTTTTAAGTACATTAAAAAAATAAGAGTGTTAATGTTTAAAATAAACATATAAACCTAAGAACACGTCGCATCATTATTATACAGGGTGAGCGAAAAGTCCCTGTGCACCTGCAATTAGTGTAGTGAACCTGACAGGTGCACAGGGACTTTTCGCTCACCCTGTATATATATATATATAATATATAATAATAATAATAATAATAATAATGGTTTTCATGGCAACCGTCTCAGTAAAGGGGAAAAGAAAGGCAAGGGAGTTGCAAAGAGGTAGGATTTGCATTGCAAGGAGAGGGAGGGAGAAAAGTGTATCCACGACATGCAATCCATTGCACGTAACATTTGTAATTTAACGAAATCCACCCATACTAATTATTGAAAATTTTCTTCTTCATATTTCGTAATAAATATAGTCTATGATTGCTTCCATAATCATTTTTACGAAAGTTATCTTTTCATTCGTAAACTAAAAATAAAATAAGAAACGAGGAAAGCATTAAGAAATTTAACATTCTTTCCATTCACGACACCAAAAATGGATCATTTTGAGTTATGATTAAGGGGGCATCGAGGAAAGCATTTATTAATCCCATCCTTTCGGAAGTTCTTGCAAGAAATTACTGAAAATTATTTCCTTGACAGTAACATCATAGATACAAATTCTCTACACGATACGAACGCTGGAGAAATATTAACGAAATATTTTATTTTCTCAGTCGTACAAAATTTCAGGGATAAAGCGCCAAACTCGTAATTAGATGCAATGGAATTACGTAAATTAGTTGCGTGATAATGGACAGACGTAACTCTGCTTATAATTTCATCATATACTAATTGACGACAATTAACGTTTTGGCTCTAAATAAAGTATTTTGTGATTTGGCCAGCCAGGAGAAGGCTCGTCCCTCCATTATAGACTGGTTTAATTAAAGCAATCTGATATGTTGAATATTGACCGTGTGCAACGTTTCGTAAATTAATTTTGAGCTTCAGTGCTCAACCTCAAAACCTTTTTTCCAAAATTAGATATTTTTTAGAATAGTGAAATGTTTATTTAAGAACAAAGCTTAAAACTGATTTATTAGAAATTACAATAAAAATTTAGTATGAACTCACTAAGCTGAACTACTTTCTTCCGTTTTTAAACTATTGTATGTGTATGTATGTGTGTATCTACTGTATGTGTGTATCTACTGTATGTGTGTATCAATGTGTGTATTTTTTTTTTTTTTAAGTTCGGGAAGAACCGATTCGCCTCTATTTAAAAGGGCATATCTCAGCGGAAAAACAAAGAAAAAGTGAGAGGAAAGACAGAGGAAAAAGAAAGGGTGGAGGGGACAGTCGAAGTGGAAAAAGACCAAGGATGAGAAAGACTGCAGGGTCGAGCCCCATCATCCTTGGGTGCTAGGGCCGGGAGGGCGCACGTGAAACCTCCAGGAACAAGCACGTACAAACGAGCACAAAGAGCACTCAAGAGCATGAGCTTAGAACCCCCTTGCGGGGACCAATCAATGTGTGTATGTATGTATGTATCTATGTATCTATGTATGTGTGTATCTATGTGTGTGTATGTATGTGTATATATATATATATGTATGTCGATCATTAATAGTATTTGTAAGTTGTTCAGCACGTGAAAAATGATAACGTTCTTTGGTATACGAAAGAGAAAGAACGATATTTTTCCTTTCTTTTCTCTAAAAAAAAAAAACCGACAAAGAGTCTTCTTTCACTTACGTTGTAAGAACTAAACATTTGCATTTATGCGTAAAAGAATTTGTGTATATATATATATATATATATATATATATATATATATATATATATACAAATTCTTTTACGCATAAATGCAAATGTTTAGTTCTTACAACGTAAGTGAAAGAAGACTCTTTGTCGGTTTTTTTTTTTTAGAGAAAAGAAAGAGGAAAAATATCGTTCTTTCTCTTTCGTATACCAAAGAACGTTATCATTTTTCACGTGCTGAACAACTTACAAATACTATTAATGATCGACATACATATATATATATATACACATACATACACACACATAGATACACACATACATAGATACATAGATACATACATACATACACACATTGATACACACATACAGTAGATACACACATACAGTAGATACACACATACATACACATACAATAGTTTAAAAACGGAAGAAAGTAGTTCAGCTTAGTGAGTTCATACTAAATTTTTATTGTAATTTCTAATAAATCAGTTTTAAGCTTTGTTCTTATATATATATATATATATAGAAGGTAAAAATTATTAAAAGGTAATAATAAAACCTGAAAAATAGAGAAAAAAATAATTCTACTCTTTTTTTTTTTTTACTCAGCGCTTCCTGTTTGAACTTCCTTTGTTCGTAAACTGAGCCCATGCGAAAAGAAAAACAAAAATATGAATTAAAACCGGTATTCATAATAGGGTAGTCATTATTTGTAATTGAAATAAACTAAAGGAAAGCGGCAAAAGGCGATTTCGACACAGCAGAAGATATTGTGAAGAAGACACACGTTAATTTATTCTCTCAATTTGAATAATGGTTTCCTTTTCACTCAAATTTCCTGAATGAATAAGGAGTGCCTTCAATTTGGTATAAAATTGAGAGGAAAAGGTTCTTGAGGCCATTTTGGTTGATGGCACAAAGAAATAAATAAAGAAGACTCCAAATGTTTAAAAAAAAAAGACAGAGGCAAAGTCGAAGAAGAATTTGGAAGAGAAGAAAGCCGGATGACGTCATACGCTTATTTGGATTTATAGCTTTGCAGCTACTCAGTTGCTGTAGACAAATTATGCTTTATAAAAAGCATGAATATGTATTTCCAGCGAATTTGTAAAGGCTCTGAGAAAATATTTTCTATGCCTGAGATGTAGTTAATGGGCAAAGAGGAGAGCATAGAAGAGAATAAAGGCAAAGCCGAGAGAAACTAAAGTTTTAATAAGGGAATTACAGAACACGAGAGATAATGAGCGAAGAAGGAGAATTATCTAAGTTCACATTTGCAAACGGAAAATACATCTGGCCTTCCATAAACATGCTGCGTGCTTCCTTTAAATTCGAAGGCGTGACTCTCGAACTGAAAAAAGAAAAGCCTCTCATACACTATTTTTGTACGGTAATAAATAGTTATACGATACATGCTACTTGAAAAAGGTACAAAGATACATTAAGCGATTGGTTTTTACACTATTGGTACGCGATGGACGGTGTACAAATGTAATCTTCAGATGAATTAAGCTTACTTTGATTTCCAGAGTTCATCCTCACTTTTTAAGGTATTAAAGATGATGAAGCTCACACTTATATCGGCTGATTACCCTTACATTAATTACATCCTTTTATCTGCCTCTCCATAAAACCTGACGCCTTATTTGAATACGAATTAAGAGGGACGTTGTACTGTATGAACTCTCTCTCTCTCTCTCTCTCTCTCTCTCTCTCTCTCAAAGGAGTATATGTTACTCGTTCTTTCACTTTCTATATGCCCTCATTTCTTTCCCTCCCTTTTCCCTTGAATTACTTTAGTATCTATCTCCCCATCTCATTATGTATCTCTCCACCTCGGAGCCGTTGGCCTCCCCTTATTTCTTTTTTTTTCTCTTTTTTTTAACCTCGTCTCCTTGTGCGACTCCAAATAGGACTCATTACAAGCGAACCTAAAGTCAGGACTTTCCTTGACAAGCCGAGACGGCGGAGAATCATGTTTTAAAATTTATTCTGAGGAATAGAAAGAAAAAATTATTTTATAATGGCTCAAAATTTATAAAAAGGAAAAAAAAATTAGTAATAAGATTGACATGAAAAGGGGATTGCTCAAAATTATCCGTAATTCTAAAAAAATGATAGATTTTTAAGTTTCACTAAATTCGATTTACATCTTTTATATTTTAATGGAGATAAAAAGGTTTTTCAGTCACTTAAATTTACGTAACCTTTAAAGGCAAGTTGTTTTAGCTGTTACAGAGCTAAAAATAACTTGCCTCCAAAGAATGAGATAATGTAAAACTTTCAGAAATCTTTAAAAAAAAATCACCTAAAAATTTTAAATCTTCAAGTAAAGTCCCCTGGTTGTGCAATTTATTTATATTGAGAAAGAGTGTAAGAAATAGAGAGAGAGAGAGAGAGAGAGAGAGAGAGAGAGAGAGAGATTAAGAAGGGCAACAAACAGAAACCAAGAAATAGAACTGAAAAGAATGAGATCCAAACATTTAATACATGTTGACAGCTCCATTTAGTCGGAGTAACTTGAAGCTGATCCGAAACTACATCTTCACTTCGAATTGTTTTCCGAAATTTATTCTAAACGTTGGCATAAAATAAGAAAAGGGGAAGAGGCAATAAGAGAAGAGAAAGATCAGACAGAACTGAGAGTTCAAATAATAGTGAATATTATTAAATTATATTAAATGTTCTTTTTCCAGAACAGATGCCAAAAATTTTATCGTTATTCACAGCGAGTCGCTGTTTTTCAGTTCATATCAACAAACCAATTAAAGAGAAATTGTTCGTGTACGTATAAAAATATTTATCTTTTGGCTCTACGAAAGGACAATTTCACTCATTGTCTAATGCTTCGCTTGAATACATCGTTTATTGAAGTGACGCACGACTCCACGAGTTTAAAACTTACGATGAATACATGCTATCTATTGTATATTGTCACAATGTTTCGTGTTTTTCCATGCAACAAGTTTATCATAGAACGTTATCATGCGTACATATTGTGTATTTCTAACGGTGTCCTCCCATTTCCCGTCCACTATACCCGACCGGTACATAACAAAAATGAAAATGGTGCCACTTCCTGAGAGGACTGACAACGTTATCCCACGTAACCATAAATTATCACATAAATGTAGGTGCGGGAGAAATTTGTGCGGAAATTCGGAAAACCTGGTCCAACAGATACCAATATCCGTCCGCTGGTAAACTAATTTTGCAGGGGTGGGTTTACTGCGGATGAGGAACGTCTTCGAGACTATCGCTCACCGCTGGGATCAATATACTATCAAAAAGGGAAGAGACACATTGAAATAAACTAATGATACCATCTGGTCACGCTCAGTAAGCGATTGTAATATATTTTTCTGGAAAATGAATGTCTTCAATAGAAATAGAATGAAACTTTACAAACACCCTGTACTTTAACTACATTAACATACCCGCTAAATAATAATGTGCTTTTTATTTAATAATTTCTTAATTCACTATCTTGATATGGTTTCGGATGAATATTTAGGATCGGCATGCAGTTGTTCTTCATCGATATCCTTCGTCTTTTTGCAGAATTTAATGAAGGAGAGAGTTGCTTTCTCTCATCTTGCCATAACCTTCCATAAACGTTTGATCAAAGCGTTTATGATTCTCCGCAGTATCAAACGATATAAATAATTTGAGCTTCGATTATCTTTGTTCTGTATAAACCTAAATTAAAACATTTTAGTACTTCCAATTTATCTTTACAAAGTTTACGCGTAAGTCAGATTTATATTCTTTTAGAAGATTCATGAGGACTGTCACAAGAGGTAGCTTTAAAGAGTAAAACAGTGTTTCTCTCTTTGATGTTTCTCTATAATATTCCGTTGCGACTTATCGCTTGACATATTTACCTTATTAATCACAAATATTTCAATAAGAACCGAGTGGATTTTCAGGAAGGAAAGTCTGCTGTCTCGTAATTCAACATAAATATGCTTGTAAATAAAACACCAACAAATAGCTAAATAAAACATAAGCTTCATTTAATTACACTGTTTACATTATTTGTTTAGTCGCAATTTGTATTGTGTTTTTGTTTATAAAAACGTGCGTGTTTTTTAATACCATGAAAATTTATTTGCTGAAATGGAAAAAAACGGCAACATCATGGTCATGCTGCAACTCTTCTTCCTGTAAAACAGCGAAGTTAAAGCGACATCGTGTTTGGGTACAGTAGACACCAATCGACCAGGGAAGTATTCCGGAGGGGCGGGGTGGAACATTAAGGAGGAGAGCGGGAATGTTGGAACTCCTGTTTCTCCTGTCACTATCCTACTTAGGTGATCTTTTTCCGTGTCTCATCTACCCTGTGGGCAGTCCAGAATGCTCTCAAACATACACTTCTCCCTCTATTTTTAACTACACATACATGCATCTTACACATTACACAAACTTCTCAAAATTTCTAAAAAAAAAAGCATCGCTGAGCTTTGGAGACCCTGATTTCGTCTTTCTACTTTTTCGATGGAGAGGGCATTTTTTGCGGGCACTCACCCTTGGCCCCTCCTTTCAACATAAAAAAACCGCGTCTTCTGCGTCGACAGCGAGTGAGCCATATTTCGGATTCCACGTCACGCTGTAAGTCCTCTCTGTCATATAACCTTAGCTGTTAGTACGGAAGCTAAATCATATATTTAACGACAACACAAATGGAAAAAGCGACCATATCGGCTTCCGTTGTGTTATTCAAGTCGGAGAATTAAAGATGAAATTTTATACCCCTTAATGGTGTGAAATGAACGAATGAGATCATCTGTTTCCTATAACGTTTTTGGATTAAAGCAATGGTCTCATTTAAGACTCAACCATTTTCACCCTCTTGACGCACACGAGGAAATGGTTATTAATTGTAGTCCATTAAACAGGAACCAAATTTCCAATACGAGCATTTTCTGCTTGTCTTACGTTAGGTAAATTATCCTCACGCAAAACAGAGACAAACGCCCTCGCCATAATTTTGGGCACTGCAGAAGCAAGCTAATTACGAAGCATGAAATCATTTTATAGAGACTTTAACGAGGGCTTGACGCAAATATTCACTCTAAGAAATCTATACATCATTTCTGAATAAAGTTTCGACACAAAAATCAATAATTCACACGTGCAAATATAAGTTCACAATAAGTAATGTAACGAACAGGGAAGGAGCAATAATCTTAATTGCTTACTTGCATGAATAACTGACTGAAATTGACTTCTGTGTGTTAGCTTATAAATTAATAGAACCTAATCAGTTATGGATATTTTAGGGTACTTAAGCGATATGAACTCGCATTGCAGTAATATATTTATAATTGTCCTTTCTTACGTTCATTGATGTCTAAGTCTGACCATATATATATATATATATATATATATATATATATATATATATATATATATATATATATATATATATACACACACACACATATATATATTATATATATATATTAGGGTGGCCCTTATTTTGTCACTTTTTATTTTTTCTTTCTCACCCCTTCATTAGATACTTCCTATTGAGAAAGTTTTTCATGCAAAATTTTATAGCGTTTAGACAATATTTAGTGTGTACTCAAGCTGTCCGAAATTTTAAACATCCTAACTCTGTACTTGCCTTTTATAATACATTACGGATTCACTCACACTCAAATTCAGTATTCATTTAAAGTAAAAAAGTTGTACAATTAGTATTTATTAATATATTTCTAACAAGCTTGGTTGCTATTAAAATTTTACTTCATTTTGTGAACTAGAAGTATAAAATTAATAATCTTTACATATACAGGGTGGGCCGTAAGTTTCCATACATAGGAAAAATTAAACGTTTGTTTTTATGTTTCAGATACCCTAAGAATATGCGTTTGACGAAAGAGCAACGAATTGAAATCATACTGATGGCTGGGTCGGGAAGCAGTCGCATGGTTGCAATGAACTTTAACAGACAACATGGAACGAACATCACACACGACACTGTGGCAAAACTTATTAACAAGTTTCAGAAAACTGGAAATGTTGCAGATCAACCGCGAAGTGGTCCAAGACGTACAGCCACCGATGAAGACACAACAGCTACGATACTTACAGTGCTTACACGGAGTCCCAGAAAAAGTACACGACGGTTGTCTGCAGAAAGTGGTGTCAGCAGATCGAGTATCAGGCGCATTTTGAAAGCAAACAAATGGCATCCATACAAATTGCATATGGCACAGCATTTGAGTGAAGACGACCCGGATAGACGGATGGAATTCTGTGAATGGGCATTAACCAAAGTGAACGAGGATGCAAACTTTTCAACTAAGATCTTGTTTACTGATGAAGCAAATTTTTACGTCAATGGAGAGGTTAATCGGCAAAACATACGTTATTGGAGTAATGCTAACCCTAACTGGCTGAGTCCGACGAAGATGCAAGGTGCCGGTAAAGTGATGGTGTGGGCCGGGATATGGGGTGACAGAATTATTGGACCAATTTTTGTCAGTGGAAATCTTAATGCCGAAAGGTATCTTAACATGTTGCAAGAAGAGATTTTCCCATCCCTGCTAAACGAGGAAGGTAACTTCCCAGTTTACTTCTAGCAAGATGGAGCTCCACCTCATTATGGTCTTCACGTGCGTCGGTATTTGGATCAGCAGTTTCCGGATGCTTGGATTGGTCGGCGTGGTCCTGTGGAGTGGCCTCCCAGATCCCCAGATCTCACCCACCTTGATTTCTATCTTTGGGGGCACTTGAAGGCCATGGTGTATCAGGAAAAGATACGAGACATAAATCATCTAAAGGAACGTATCACCAACGCCATTACAAGCATAACGTCAACTGTGCTAATGCGTGTTCATCAACAGTGGGGAACACGTATTGAAATGTGTTTTCAAAACAATGGTAACCATGTAGAGCATATTATATAAATAAAAATGGTTGTCCATAAAAAAATGTTTATTTTTCCTATGTATGGAAACTTACGGCCCACCCTGTATAGTGGGTATGACCGCTACCCTGGAACATCATCCCAATGCAGTTCCGCGGCGATAGGACTCAAAATAATGTGATTTGAGCTGGGCACGACTTTGCAGATAATCAAATTTAGCTTATTAGATCCCCATATCATTTGCAAAGTCACATCATTTTTTTTTATTTATTTCATTCAATTAATACAAGAATTTTAAAACACAAAAAAACTTTTATTAAAATTAAAGGTGATAAGAAATTGAACTGAAAAGTTAGCACAACACAACCCTTATTTAAAGGTTGCAAGAAGGGTCTGATATGCCTTTGAGAATGGTATCCTTCTTGGAATCGGGGTACTTCTTCCGATGCTCTTTGGACAATTTGAACGACAAACTGCGTCTGTTCTTCATTCTTGCTGAGGAGTCTATTATATTCCTGCATCAATGCAACTCCACTTTCAGCAGTGTCATTCACTACTCGAAGATCTTTGACCACTGATCACTGGCGCGATGGTAAAGACCGCATCACGGTCACTAGTTTTAGTGCGATCCAACGACGAAAGAACTTCTGGATGGAGGATATTCTTGCGGCCTCATTTTGGATGAGGTGATGACACTACGACTCCTCCAACAGCTCCCTCATTCTCTGAATCCGTGGTGTTCTTACCTGTGGAAGATGAAGACGATTCCAGGACGAGATTCTCTATTTCATGTCTCTTCTTAAATTCATCATTTCGAATTCGCTTCTTCGTAGCTGCTTCCTCCTTTTTAGCCAAAGTCATATCAATTCCAGCAATGGAGCCTCTTCTGCCCTTCTCTCTTTGTGCCAAAAGGAACGCTTTATCCTCCTCATTCGTCATCAACACCATAGCATTTTGGTGAGCAACGTCGAAAAGGTCATCAAAGCAGGATTTCAGCTCTTCTTCTTTCTTCCTTTGTGTATCAGTCTTCCGGGACTGATTTTTTTTCAAAAGATCCCATTTCTTCATCAGACTCTCCAACTGTTTCACTGCATGTTGAACTGGCCGCAGTGGAATCCTCGCCTTCTTCCACAAAGTCTCCACTTCCGCTATCGTCAACTGAGCAGCCTTGTGCTTATCCTTAATCGACTGAAGCAAATTTAGATAGTACCTCATAACATAACAACCCCATTACTTGGCAATTTTGCACCTGATAAACAACTTTGAGTATGTTCAAGCAAATAAACCGTATGTTTTTTTCGAGTTCCACTAGCCATCATAAAAAATCTATATACCTAGATAAAAAGAAAGCGTAATGTCGTTTAGCATATAAGAACATAAGATCATCGCTACTATTTGTTTCAAGTTAACCATATATAATATGGCAAGTCATATAATAAGCAAATTCTACCAATAACCCATCATGCCTATTTGATAATATATGAGAGAGTCGAGAAAGAAAGTTTGAAGTCCTTGAGCACACCCTATATATACTTATATCTCACTAAAATTTTGTGTGTGTTATTTTCTAGTGACATAGAATCCAACTGAAGGGTGAGAGGAAAAAAAATCGTAACTTAAAATTTTAGCACCACTTAAGGGCCACCCTAATATATATATATATATATATATATATATTATATATATATTATATATATATATATATATGTTAAACACAGACCGTGCATGGAACAAGGAACTCTTCTGGGAAAATTAAATCCACTATAGTCCGAATAAGTAATGGTAAATGACAAATACCATAGTTTTTCTTTTTCATGATGCAAGCCCGACGTGGGCAACGGGTCTTTCGCAAAGAGGTCCCATAAATATAGCTTCCCTCACCAGCTATCTGCAAAGCAGACAGGATCCAGCTTTGGGACATGGATCTAGGGCTTAAAGCAAGCCTAGTCCCACTACATTTAGAACCTCTATATAAGTAAAAGACTCGTTGCATTCACGTCGGATTGAATAAATCAAAGAAAAAAGGGGCAACTATTGTATTTTTAGCCAAAAAAACCAAAACTTAAACCTCAACCGGGACATTGAGCGTCCACTTTTCAAGGCACGTAACACGTCCGTTTAATATACACAAACTCAGAATGGTCCCCTGAGAAACTTATATGTTAAACACAGACCGTGCATGGAACAAGGAACTCTTCTGGGAAAATTAAATCCACTATAGTCCGAATAAGTAATGGTAAATGACAAATACCATAGTTTTTCTTTTTCATGATGCTAGCCCTTTGCGAGAGACCCGTTGCCCACGTCGGGCTAGCATCATGAAAAAGAAAAACTATGGTATTTGTCATTTACCATTACTTATTCGGACTATAGTGGAATTAATTTTCCCAAAAGAGTTCCTTGTTCCATGCACGGTCTGTGTTTAACATATAAGTTTCTCAGGGGACCATTCTGAGTTTGTGTATATTAAACGGACGTGTTACGTGCCTTGAAAAGTGGACGCTCAATGTCCCGGTTGAGGTTTAAGTTTTGGTTTTTTTGGCTAAAAATACAATAGTTGCCCCTTTTTTCTTTGATTCAATTCCGACGTGAATGCAACGAGTCTTTTACTTATATAGAGGTTCTAAATGTAGTGGGATTAGGCTTGCTTTAAACCCTAGATCCATGTCCCAAAGCTGGATCCTGTCTGCTTTGCAGATAGCTGGTGAGGGAAGCTATATTTATGGGACCTCTTTGCGAGAGACCCGTTGCCTACGTCGGGCTAGCATCATGAAAAAGAAAAACTATGGTATTTGTCATTTACCATTACTTATTCGGACTATAGTGGATTTAATTTTCCCAGAAGAGTTCCTTGTTCCATGCACGGTCTGTGTTTAACATATAGGTTTCTCAGGGAACCATTCTGAGTTTGTGTATATATATATTATATATATATATATATATAGTCGGGGGAATATTTCTGTGAAAAAGCCTGCACTTATGACCCTCAGTGAGTAGCCAAATACATATATACATTTTTAAAATGAGGGTTAATCAGGCAATTTTTATTATGTAATTTCAAGGTATAAAATTTATTTTTGTAAAATTACGAACTTAATTTATAATTTCTCTTTGTTAATTGATATTCTTAAAAACTGCAATATTATAATCATGCAACTCGGACGGTGGGTATATTTGCAGTCAATCATAGATGCTGGAGGTTGATGACGTAATGATTCAACAATTAAAAACTGATGGAGTCGATTCACATTCAAAGCATTCAAAGCTAATTAAAGTTTGTTTATTGTAAATAAATGCAAAATGCCTTTAGAGTTTTTTGCAATGTAGAAACTTCCGGAAACAGTACAAGTTTTTGAACTTCCCTTCAAATGAAGATCATTTTAATATCTGGGCGTCTAACTGTGGAAGAGTGGACGTTTAATATCACATTTCCCACCACTTGCAATTGAAAAAGTAGAAAAACATTTAATACATTTCACCATGCTCTCACTCTTTGCTTTTTTAATGAAAGGATATTCTTTTTCTAAATCTTCATTGAAAGTGCACTTTCTTTTTTAAGTCATTTTTAAAATGTATGGGTACTCTGACAATTAAATAACACGTCAATACCATTATAATTCAAAATTATAACTGACGAGCGTCGGCCATCGAGGTCTGTCGTACTGGAGGTTTCAAGAACGTTTTAAAACGTTTATGAGGGGATGCGCGGATGCCAGATCTACGATAATGAATACAAATTACATTTCATTTGTACGAAAATTGCATAAATACAAGAATGCGGGACATTGCATTGTCCCGCATTGGTCAATGTTTTTTGCGGGACAGAAACTCTAAATGCGGGACAGTCCTGCAAAATGCAGGACGTCTGGTCACCCTATATAATATAGGCCAAGATTTTGTTGTTAAGTGATCCATTTTTGGGTCCCGATTGTAGACCTATGTTTATTACAGCGAATTTTCAATGTATTAAATGGATTAGTAAGTTTTATCAGGATTGTTAGCATATAATCTAGGCCCTAAAACTGCATTAGGGCTATGCCTGGCTAACTCTGGAGACTGGTGAATAGCCTAGTGCAGGGGTGTTCAGGACGTCGATCGCGGTCGACCGGTGGACCGTTAACTCGTTTCAAGTAGATCGCGGAAATTTTTAAAACTTACCATACGGTTAACCTAGGGTTGACACCTCTCTACACATTTTTAAACAGAAAAAGGTCGCAGTGCTTGCACTTGTAAACTGTTTGTACAGTATACCTATTCCTGAAGCCGTCCTTTTTTTTACTGCCCATGCACTCCGTACATGTTTTCACTCGTCCATTTATTTTTTTAATAAATATGCATTGATTTTGTTGAGATTATACCAGTTGGAAATGCTCACTTTTTCCTAACTCATTTCGCGAAGAGTATTGTTCATTGAGTTATAATGTTATAATGTTATAATGTTATAATGTTATAATGTTTCAGACAACAACAAAGACCCTAGGATCCACTCATGGCTGGTCTACCTAACTGTGTTCGTAATCGTGTATTGTGTATGTCCTCCGTGGTGGCGGAGGGGACCTACAATTTTACGTGGGTTCCGAACCACAAGAACATAAGAAATTTATGTAAAAACTGCCGGTAATTTGGCAACGACCAATTTTTACGAAACTAAATAATTATCAATTTAAAACTAATTAATTATCGATTTAAAACTAAAGATAGAATCTCTGGACCCAGAGGATCAAGTCATAATAGACTACTATCCACAAATGTTACATGCAAATATATCAGATCCAAAGAATCCAGTCAATTTCATTACGGTATCCATCAAGTCACGGTCCATATCGATTGCGGACCAAGTCAAAATTTACAACCATATACATTACAATATATACACTTACGAGGAAAAGTGTAGGTGTGGCTGTAAAGACTGTACAGTAATGTAGAAATGTGTGTGCACCCATTATGCGACACAAATTCTTACAATACACAAAGTTGTCACTTTTACTCGCTGTGGGTGACGGACATGTCAAACTTGGCAACACCGCAGTCATTCCCCGAACCGACAACCGTTATTACAGAGTAGTCAGTAGCCTGAAGGTTACTGCAAAGAAAACGAGCACATGTGAGTGTACTAAATTTCTAAAATCCTAAACTTTTATAGAAAAAAATACTCCAAACGTAGGTTTCCATTGAATTTTTCAATTAAAATTTTAGTGGAGGGCTAATCATGAGTGCCGGACTAAGCAACAAAAAACAAAATCTATCATTTTCACAATGAGTTCGAGGAAGATTATTTTTTCACAATGGTGAATTCAAAGTGCGTGAGTTTTATTTACCATTTGACCGTAGCTCTTGCTAAGAAGGGAAATGTTGAGAGGAATTTCAAAACTGTTCACAAGAAATATGTGAGCGACTTTCCAGCCAAAAGTGAACTGCGCAAGACGAAAATGAAGGAACTGAAGTCTCAACTTGCTGTCCAGCAATCTATATTTACTAGACCCATCGAAATAGCACAGGCAGCCACAGTTGCATTCTTCCGGGTGAGTCACGTGTTAGCTAAACGCAAGAAACCGTTCGAGGATGGAGACACGGTAAAAGATGCATTTTTGGAGGCAGCAGACTCATTGTTTGATCATTTCAAAAATAAATTGGAAATAATTTCAGCTCTTAAGGAAGTTCAGCTATCCAGACACACTGTTACGGAACGTTCAGAAATGATAGATAAGGATCTGAGAGTGCAACTAAAT
>JAJOZX010000022.1:1450000-1475000 GCA_023014485.1 Bathynomus jamesi
TTCATTTTTCATATAATACAACAACAAAAACCTAACCTAACCAGAAACCTAACCTAACCTAATCAATGAATATTATGTTATATAATATTCATTGAATAATAAATAGTCAATGTTTTATTCAAAGATGTTAATTTATTGAATAGATTCCGCTTGTGAAAAGTTTGCAAAAATGATGGGTTATAATAACCCACAAGACCGATTAGTTTTAAGATATAAAGAATCATAGAAGTCTCGCTTATGCGAGGAGGAGCACGTGTGTGTACACGTGTGTGTGTGTGTGTGTGTGTGTGTGTGTGTCTAATTGTTTTGAACCATATTTAATGTAAAAGTAGAAAATGTGTTCAGTATCTGTTCTTCGGGGTTGGGTATTTTTTACTGAAAGTCTATTTTTATTTATTTTATGTGTAAATCCTAAATTTAGATCTCCCTTTGCAATACTTTTTTTTTTTTTTTTTTTTTTTTGTATCTATAAAAGTTTTTTTTTAAACGTTTCCATTTCAAATATGATATGTTAAGGCGAGTGATCAACCTCAAGGCTGTTTTACTTATTTTTACCAACTTTATGTTTTACTTTCAGTAAAATTAAAAGTTATTTCTAATTACTTTTTTCTTAAAACTTTTTCTTTCCAAAGTTCAAGAATCATTTTTGTTAATTTTTTTTGTTCATTTATTTTTTTTGGTTCATTTTTAACTCTGGAAAACTTGTATGAATTTTTTACAATTTAATTACACAGAAAATTTCCACTGCATGTTTTTTTTTAAACTGGCAAAGTTTTTGTTTTAAAAAATTATGTCCTATTTATGTAAGGATTCGCAAAGGGGTTGGTTGATTAAGATGTGCATTCTTTAAACGAGAGAAAGGCATTTACAATTCAATTACACTATTTATATATACAGTATATATGTATCCCTTTTAGTTAGAAAATACTGAACTTCGCAGATATATGTACCCCAGCAATACATCCATCCACCTGTCCAACATCACTCACCGTTAATTTAACAACCAAAATGGTACCAAGGGCCGTATCCCTGGTATCCTCAAGTGCAACGGCCCACTCAATAGCACTAAACAGGAATTGACAAAATCGACCAGAAAACGACTATCGTCGAAGACAACCTTGCACCAAGACTAATATAAAAAGTTTGATTTTATAAAATCCATCGACGGTCGAGATCCGAACCTCGGTCCGCCTATTGGTGACCTCTACCCTCAACGATATCAAATATTTTCCAACTCTCTTGTGCCTTTTTAATAGTTAGGAGCAACAGTCACTCCATGATTACCGTAGAGATGGTTATGGTACACCTGACCTCTGATCTTTCTACCATCTCTGGGGCAGAGAAACGTTGTGAATTGCAATGCCTCAAAAACCCAGTTCTTTCCTCTATCATACGACAACCTTTCATACGACTATCCTCTTATCTTCAATAATACAGAACTCAATCTTTCATCTTCTCTTAATATTCTTGGCGATTCCTTTTCTCATGAGTTTTCCTGGAAAAATCATATATATTCTCTTTCTGAAACAGCTTCTAAGAGGTTAAGTGTGTTGTACCGGCTCCGCAGTTTCTTTACCCCGCCCAGTTGCTGTTTCTGTACAGGGGTCTCGTCCGCCGCTGTTTGGAGTACGCTTCTCATGTGTGGAGTGGCTCAACCCACACAGCTCTATTTGATCGGGTGGAATCAAAAACTTTTCGTCTCATCAATTCTCCCGCCTCTTGCTGACTGTCTTCAATCCCTCTCTCTTCGCCGCAATGTTGCCTCACTCTCTCTTTACTATCGTTATTATAACGGACACTGTTCTTCTGAACTCCAACTGCATGCCTCCTCCTTTTAGGAGATCACGCAGTACCAGACTTTCGATACAGTATCATTCCTTTCCTGTGGAACTCTCTAACGCAAGGGTTAATCGGTATTTTTAAACCGTCAACTCTGGAACAATCTTCCTCAATCCATCTTTCCCCCTGTCTATGACCTCCAATCTTTCAAAACGCAGTGTGTCCAGACATCTCGAAATCCCTCGACCTTGAATTTGGCTCTTTCTTCTTCTTCTATGGGAGGGGTGTTTTTTCCGGCATTCGCCCTTATCCCTTCCTTCCTGCATACCAAAAATATATATATTCAAAATCGCAACCGTACCATCGTAGGCTGTATTACAATATTTTTGGATATGTAATTAATGTTGTAAATTAAACTAATAAATTACTCTTAAATCATCATCATCGTCATCAGTTCGAGTTAATATGGTCGTATGGATATGCCCACAGAAGGTTTTCTGCATTATTTGATTCGTTTGAAGTTGTATTTTATTAGGTACTTAATTAAATCACATTTGAATAGAATTTTAGAGCTTTCAGTAATATGTATTAAAAGGTAATCACAATATATAAATGACTCTTAATATTCAATAGTAATTGTTAATATGGTCATAAGATATGGCAAAAAGGAGGTTTTTCTAATGCTTGACCTTAATGAAGTGAGGAATCATCGCACGGAAAATTGGAAAGTTGAAAGGTATATATATATATATATATATATATATATATATATATATATATATATATATTATGTATCGGTGATACGTCCGAGCCTGTGCAGTCTTTCATCCATGTATGGAAACCTATACAACTGATACAGATAGAACCAATCAACCAAATATAAAATAATTCACGTGCAGTAAAGACCTACTAATCTTTTGGGCAAAAAACCTTTTACGCGCACATAATTAAATTACATCTGCACTAAAACTCTCGTGGTGTTGAACAGCGTGGTCAGGTGTCTCTTGTGCAACCTATAAATTCCATACTTCTAAAATTGTGGAAGGACCCTTACGTATGCGACATAGAATTTATAACTATACTCCTACTTTATCTTTCAAAACTGATACGAAGCCAGATGCGCTAAGAGATAACAAAATATTAACTGATTTATGATCTTATTTTTTCAGATATTCTAAGATAATGTTTGGCAGTCCTTCACTACACAAAGTGAACAAGAAGTTAAAACGTGAGCTTAGAGCTCAAGTACTTACTCCATATAAACGTGGGAACACTAAAGAGGAATTGCATTGGAGCGTAAATTATTATCACTGGTCAACACTCACATTTATTGCCAATCATATTAGAGTGATTTTTGGGGTAACTTTGTGGTGCTGATTCCGAATATGACATCGGTTTTGCTAGATTGGCTCTAATTTATGAGATAATTGGTACCCCATTGAAACACGTAAAAAATGCAAAAAAATTAATGTTCAGGCGGAGCCTACTTACAAATCGCATTGAAATTGTCTCAAATCATACAAAGTAAAACACATGAAATACATAATGGCATTTTATTCGGTCTCACCATCTAGAATGTTCCGGCTTGACTCCATTTCGAGTATAATTGTATTAAATATCACAAATCATTTGCCTACGTACACCATGTTAATTACCCATTGTTGCGCACAAGAAAATATAAAAATCGACTACAAATCTTACAGCTATATTAATATACTAAAATTCTTAAGAGGAATAATATTCATTTGACATGTCTGAAATAACTGAAAATAACGCTGGAACACTGGAGCGAAGTTTCACATATTTCCAAACATATTAATGGATATAGGTCAGCATGGAACACTGTAAATGATTTAATTAGCACAAAAAAAGGTGAAAACAAATCCCTTGTTCTCCCTTACACAAAGCGGAAATTCTTACAGTAATCTCCAAAACATATTCAAGTTATAAAACAACTTCTTTGCAAATATCGGACTATCGGTAACCACATTACTGCAGCAGCCTCGATTCCAAATACTAACTACCAATAATACATGCCACAAGCCACCACAAAACTCATTTTTCTTTGATCCAATCCTATCGAACGAATTTCTTTACCAATAAATAATCTGAAAAATAAAGATTAACATCAATATGATCTCTGTAAAAATAAACAAATTAGCCCATGAGCTTCCGATGTGCTCTGTCAAGTTTCCCGGTCCTAAGTCAAATTACTGGTGGTCGAAGGCCCCAGCATCGCGATAAAACTACAGAAAAGAACGCAGCCGTGAAAATCTTGAGCTTCAACACTACTGTGACATATACTGCTACCCGCCTGGGGGTAGCAGGGGGTAATGGCGTTTTTACTTTTGTGTGTGGGGTAATTCGGTAATGGGGGAGAGGGGTGGGGGTAATGGGGTAATGAGGAGAGGGGTGGGGTAATGGGGTAATGGAGAGAGGGGTGGGGGTAATGGGAGAGTGGGGTGGGGATAATGGGGTAATGGTTTTTTACTTTTGTGTGTGGGGAGGGGGGTGGGGTAATTGGGGGAGTGTGGGTGGGGGTAATGGGGAGAGGGGTGGGGTAATGGCGTTTTTTACTTTTGTGTGTGGGGGAATGGGGGTGGGGGATAATGGGGGAGAGGGGTGGGGGTAATGCGGGTAATGGCGTATATAGCAGTATATGTCACAGTGCTACCCGCCCGGAGGGTCAAGTTGTACAACGGTCGCGAGCGACAGCGAGCTACCGCTTGTTTTAACTAAAACACAATTTCGGTTTGAAAATAGGCATACAACGGAAGATGCCATAAACATTGTATTAGAAAATATATATTTGAACTTAAACAGCAAAAAAACACTGCCTTGGTCTTCCTCGATTTGTCAAAAGCATTTGATAAGTTTTTGTATAAAATGTTACTGAATAAATTTCACATACTGTATATGAAATAAATGAAATATCCTTGATTGATTCAAATCGTACCTGACAAATCGTTATCAATATGTCATATTAAAAGATTAGTGATGTAGGTCACATCCGCATCCGCATCCGCCGAACATCCGCACATTTTCTCGCATCCGCATCCGCATCTGCACTTTGGACTGCGGATGTCGTGCGGATGTGGACCGTTGAGATAAAACGTCATTAATAAGCGGAAATTATCAAATTCTACTATAATAATAGAACTAGTTCATTGTGCGCAAAAGTGACGCAAGCGACAAGACGAGAGGCTGTTCTTGTATGAAGTTACTCTCTTGCAACCTACTTAGATCCACGTTACAAAGCTAAGTTATTTTCACCTAGTACATTAGAACGAGTTAAATCATCACTTGGCAAAGCAGTTGAAGAGCTTCAATCTCTTGAATCTGTCGCTTCGCCACCCACCAAAAGAATAAAAGTTTCAGTGACAGAACCAACACCTTCAACAAGCAAATCTATCACAGAATCTCTCTCTCAGTTTCTTGAGTCAAGCAGCGATGACGAGACCTACGCGATGTCAAAAGATGTAGTAAAAATGATCGAGAGCTATCACCAAGAAAAACGCCTGGCTGCATGTGACAATCCTATTAGTTGGTGGAAAAATACGCAGAATATCTATCCATACTTGAGTAAACTTGCAAGGAAACATTTAGCAAGTCCTCCAACAAGCGTACGAAGCGAGAGATTATTTAGCAGTGCTGGATTAATATATGATGAAAAGAGAAACAGACTGGCAGCAGAAAAGGCAGAAAAATTAATGTTCCTTAAGCATAACCTTCCTATAATTAAGTTTGAATATTAAACGATGAACATCTTAGTTTACTTTATTTTAATTACTCATTTATAAATATGCCTAATAAAACTTTAAACTTAATATAAATAGTTATCAAGCTAATTAAAGATCTCTTTCTATGAGGGTGGAGGTTGGGGAAAGAGGTCGGGTAACACAATTATGGTTTCTAATTGTGGCAAAACTCAACAAAATATAACGAATTTATTTGCAGACGAATTCACTAATTGATTTCTATTAGTTAGATGCTTGCTATTATTTTATATGTTCAGGGAAAAGTACAGCAATTATTGTACAATTAATCAATTATACTACATTATAGCTACAGCTCTCTCTATATAATAACTTATTATATACGTTAAACACAACAAATCTCGAATATATCCTAAAAAATAACGAAAATGTAGACATCCGCATCCGCGGATGTTGAAATCAAACATCCTCATCCGCATCCGCGGATGTGAAAAAAATGACATCCGCTACATCACTATAAAAGATACTTTATCCTTTTCGAAATACTACCTATATAGTGGGGTTCCACAAGGATCTATTCTTGGGCCATTACTATTTTTAGTTCACTTCAGCGATTTTCGTTTCTCAACCACATTAAATTGCTTACAATATGCGGGTGATACCACACTTACTTCTTCCCACCATAATTTAGACTTTCTAATAAATAAAACGAACAGGAAATTAGAGTGTGTATAAATGGATGTGTGCTAATAAATTTTTACGAAGTCATTTTCTCTGGTTATTACCACAAAAAATATAAATACAAATTATTAAATAAAAATTAGGAATACTGCTCTTTTAAGGAACAATGATTAATTTAGACGAAAAACTAAACTTCCAAAGTCACGTACAACATTAAATCCAAAACATCAAAATTTCTGTTCATATCATTTAAATTAAAAACAAGACTTTCTCTAAACGCACTCCTTACCCAGTACTATTCCTTCATTACCCAGTATTATTCCACACGCATTTACCATATTGCATTACAACATAGGGTAGCTCAAAGAAATATATAAAACATCCTTTGGAAGTCATCCATAAAACATGGCAGCGAGCCTTCTCTGATAACACTGGGGAACAAATTTCAACTTTTTGTCTATTGAATTAGATTTGACAGTTATTTCTAGGTAATTTGGGTGCGCTGAGCATGAATTTTTACTCGGTTTTGCTCTATCAGGTCCTGATTTTGCTCAACACCCCTCCTCTTTCGTCGTATTCATAAAAAGGTTTTTTTCTCAATACTCGCTAAGTCTTTTTGCAGTTACACATTATGCAACTAGGTTTTTATCTAGGTATTTGTACCTATTATTATGGTATTGTTGTATTATGTATATTTTTATATGTAACACCCTAAAAATATTTTTAATTTTGTCATTTTTAACCCATTTTAATATTAGTAAATTAAGCTAAAAATATCATAGAATTCTAAAATTTTCTCGAGCGTTCCTGTTCTCTGTAGAGTATTCTAGAGGGACAACTAAAATATATAAAAGCGACTCATTTCCAGAGTTAATCAGTCAATTCAATCAGTCAGTCAGTCAGTCGAGTTAGTTAATTAAGTTTGGGCACAACATAATTTGAATTGGCATATGATTTAGTGAGTGATTTTGTCATCGTGATTTAATATAGTTGATTTAATTAGACGTAATTTATATTGTACCTACTCATCCGTGTTTCTAGTTTAATTTCATAGATTGTAAGTACCTATTTCATAATAAGTACCTATTTAAACTAATTTTTGGTTTATATTTCAGATTTCTTAAATTTATATGAATTAAGGGCTTTAAATACCTTTACAAATTGGCAGAACAATCAAGCAATATATCATCAAGCACTAGAAAGTTCAAATGCAAAAACAACCCTGATTCCTTCTGTTATATATGTGGAAATTTTACACTTCCACATCAACGAGCAAATATAACTGACTTCGTAAAAAGAGCTTACTTAGCTTATTTTGGCATAAAACTGGGGGACCAAGATAAATCGTGGGCTCCACATAAAGCCTGCACTATATGCATTGAAAGACTGCGACATTGGACGAAGGGTTCGGATTCAAAAATACCTTTTGGAGTTCCGATGGTAAGTTTATGATTTCATAAAACTACGTAATTTAATCACTAGTATACTGTAACTTACCTAAATGTAATTGTAACTTAGGTACATAAACAAAAATTTACAGAAAATGTTTATAAGAATCTCAAATATTGCATAAGGTTGAAACACATAGAAATGTTAAATGTTTGGGTGATAACTTTTGATAAAATTCATAAAAACAAGTCTCTCGTCGCTTTTGTTAACGCTTTACAATTTTTTTTCCATATCAGGTGTGGCGAGAGCCTACTAACCACGAGACCGATTGCTACCTTTGCTTTGTCAAGACTTCGGGCTTCACTAAGAAAAATAAACATTGTATCGAGTACCCAAATTTCGACACCGCGATACGACCTGTGCTACATTCAAATGAGATCCCCATTCCAAAATTTAAGGGTCTGCCAACTCAAGAATTAGTTGAAGATGTTCCTGAAAATATTGTTATGCACTTTGAGGAGTCAGACACCGATTTTGACCCCAGCGTATTTGAAAGTCAAAACGATCCGCAAAAGTTTAACCAGGCCGAGTTGAATGATCTTGTAAGGGATCTAAATTTGCCAAAAAAGGCTGCGGAAATTTTAGCTTCAAGACTTAAAGAGAAAAACTTGCTTACTTCAAACACATACATTTCATTTTACAGAAAAAGAGAAAAACTTGTTAATATTTTAGAACAGAGGATAGTTTAGTATATTGCTGCGACATAGTTGGTTTGTTAAAGAAGATGGGGGTTGAGTCTTACGATGCAAATGATTGGCACTTGTTTTTAGACAGTTCGAAAAGAAGTCTTAAGTGTGTGTTGTTGCATAATGGCAATCTATACGGCTCGATACCGATTGGGCACTCAACAAAATTAAAAGAAAAGTATGAACATATAGAAAAGGTTTTAAATCTTATCAAATATAGGGAGCACGAGTGGATCATATGTGTTGACTTAAAAATGGTTAATTTTCTGCTAGGACAACAAGGAGGGTATACTAAATATCCCTGCTTCCTTTGCTTATGGGACAGCAGAGCCAAGGAAGAACATTATTTCAAACAAATCTGGCCAGCACAAACATCACTTACTGTCGGAGAAAAAAACGTAATTAATCCACCTTTAGTGAGCAGAGATAAAATCATATTTCCTCCTCTGCATATAAAACTAGGCCTCATTAAACAATATGTAAAAGCTTTAGATACGAACGGCGAGTGTTTCAAATACATAACTTCAAAATTTCCAAGTTTAAGTTATGAAAAAATCAAGGCGGGAATTTTCGACGGTCCACAAATAAGAACAATGATTAAAGACAGCAATTTTCCTAATGTCATGAATGAACGCGAAAAAAATGGCTGGTTCTCATTCGTGGACTTGATAGAAAACTTTTTAGGCAATTATAGGGTAGATAACTACGAAGAAATCGTAAAAAAACTTTTAAGGGACTACAAAGAGTTAGGTTGCAATATGAGCATAAAAATGCATTTTTTTGAATAGCCATCTTGACCAATTTCCAAGTAATTTAGGTGATGTAAGTGACGAACAAGGGGAGAGATTCCACCAAGATATCAAAATTATGGAGGAACGGTACCAAGGCCGCTGGGATTCCCACATGATGGCTGATTACTGCTGGTGCTTGAAAAGAGACCTGCCATCAACAAGCAAATACGCTAGAAAGTCTTACAAAAGAAAATTTTTGCCACAGTGAAAGCTTCATATCTGTTTGTTTTTTTATTTTAAGTCATTTCTATCGTTATAATGTAATTTTACTGTAGTTTGAACTGCTTGTATTCATGAAACTTGAAAAAAAAATTTAACACATGACTTAATTTTTTAGTCCTAATTTGAAAAATCTGGAAAATGGTACATAGGCTGTCGACAAGAATCAGGACCTGATAGAGCCAAACCGAGTTGAAATTCGTATTCAGCGCACCCAAATTACCTAGAATCAAGTGTCAGATATCATTCAATAAAATACGTGTTGCCCAGTGTAATTATAAGTTCTAGAGCCCGGATGTTGAGGCATAAAAACCCTTAAAAAATGCAGGCAATTAGGTAAAATAAACATTCAAAATAAGAAGTAAACACCCCGAAAAAGGCATTTATAAATTTGCTTTTAAAAAACGTTTGATCTAGAATAATACCTTTATATACGCATAATACATATTACAACGACTTTAGTGAACAAAACAGTAGGTAATGCAAATATTAGTTACACATAATAACAGTGATTTCGTTTCCAAAAATAAAGTTTAATATAGAATAATACCATTATATACCGTTAAATAATACATATTACATCTCCATTATAGTGAACAAAACAATAGGTATTGAAAATGTTGGTTACACAATAATGACAAGAATTTAAATTTTAAATTTTTGTAAATAAAAAATAATACTATTATGCACGCATAATATATACTGTATATATTACTGTACAACACCCTTGGTGATAAAACCGTAGGAAATATGATACAATTACTGGTTACACAAAGTGACTAGTTTTTTTAAAATTTTCAGAAAGGTAACTCTGCCTTCTGTCAGAGAGAAGACATATGTATATATATATATATATATATATTATATATATATATATATATATATATATATATATATATAACTGATAGGCCTACTTTTGGACTCTAATGGAATAATACAAGAAAATAATGAAAAAAAAGGGATATTAGGCACTTTATGACGCAAAAGACACTTTTTCCTGTAACCGCAAAAATAGGCCAAAAACAAAAAAAGGCCTACTTTGCCTGAACATCCGAGCTCTAAATTGATAACATATAAAGTCACACTTCCCCCAATGTTTAAAGAGCTAAATATTTTAAAACTAAATGATTTATACAAACACAGTGTTGCTGTCAATACGTTCAAAACTATTGTTAAAAATCAACATGCCTCACCCATTCTAAGAGCAATCACCCCGCATCAAGTACATCATCAATTGAAACTAGACCACACGGACATTTTATACACAAATCAAAATATACTGTACAATGGAAACTGTAGGAAATGCACTTTCTTTCAAAGAATTAGATGTATGGAATGAAATTCCCATGAATACTGTATAAGATAGGCTTCATCACTGAGTGTATTTCGCAAATCACTAAAGCAGTACTTCATTGGCTCCTACTAATGTCACTACCACTATTATTACTATGGGAATTAAGTCCTGTTTTTGTGATTATCTAAAATATGGCTCCCACAAAATTATATTCAATCTGAACCCCATTTCATCTTTCTACTCTTTCACTAAACATTTTTAATTTCATGATTTATTCATGTTTTTTCAATATAAATTATTTTCTACGAAATATACCATTGATCTGTGTCTATAGTTTCTATAGTTTTATCGCGGTGCTGGGGCCTTCTGGCCCAGTAATTGGTGTGGGAGGAGGGCTGGTCACGCATATATTTTCGTTCATTACTCGTCACCCCCATCCACCATCCGAAGTTTGGTCGAAATCGGTTCAGAAACGTAAATTTTTTTTCTGCGGGCAGACAGACAGATAGACAGACAGACAGGCAGACACATGCTTGGTAAATTATAGTAGTAATTATTATTATTGATATATTTGTTATTATTTATTATTTATTATTTGCTATTACTCTTTCTATTACTTGCCATTTCCCTCTTTCCTTTTGTAATAAATAAACTGAATCCCATTAATTTCGCTCAAAAAGCTTCAATGCTTCCAACAGCGTATTCAGATAAGAATATTGTGAATATATTAATGCCACTGAAAAATATTGTAACACTTTATGCAAGTTGTATTTTCTTTCTGAATAAAGTTTTGTGATTTGTTTTAATTTTAAATATATCATATTGGAAAATTGCAGGTGGCCAAGATTTGTTGGGACGGACGTTTTGACTGACTTGGTTTGTGTTAAGTGGGAAAATGGGTCAATGTAATTAGTAATATGAGAGATAAAAATGGAATGTGTTTGCGCAAGAAGAACAAATACGCGAGACTAAAAGTGCATTTTAGGGAGCTGGTAGTTATTAAGGAAGAGTAGCGGAAAGCAAATCAATTCAGTTCGTTTTTGGCGGCGTATGTATAAAAAAGAATGGGAAAAGGGAATGTCCCAATCGACTGAACAAAAGCTGTAAACGTACCACAATATAAATATAAAGGTGAAACAAGTGAATGTAAGTATTATAGGGATATTAATCAGAATTACATGTTAACAAAGGCCCTAAGATCCAACAAGAGATAGAAAAAAGAAGAGACGCAAATGAAAATACAGAATACTGAAAACAAAAGAATAGCCTCAAATTTCATTTACACCACACGTATTGCGTACACTTATTTCGTAAATCCATTTATCCATCAGAGGACAGGAAAATAAAGGATAGCATGAAACATTAGACTACTTAATCTAATCTAAACCAATTTTTCATATTTAACTGGTCAACTCTGGAACAATCTTCCTCAATCCATTTTTCCCCTTGTCTATGACCTCCAATCTTTCAAACGCAGTGTCCAGACATTTCGAAAACTCTGCACCTCTTCTTCTCCTTATATAGGGGGCGGGGGGGTGGAGCGGAATTTTTGCGGCATTCGCCCTTGGTCCTCCTTCCTACATAAAAAAAATGTTAGTGATGCTGTTGATGACGCCATGAGTGTTTAATGGCTATATGGACACGAGATGAAAGCAAAAATGCTGGAGAGAGCGAGTCAATCTGAATTTAGAAGAGAATGAGTGACAGCTGACTCATCTCCATTTTAGATTCATGCATAAAAAGCACTCTTTACCACTTTTAATCAGTAACATTTTTATATATTTTTACCATTTTTTCTTTACCATTTTCTGAAGATTTCTTTCCTTGGGATGTTCTTCTGATGCACTTAGTCAAAAATATGAAGATTTTATGTTGAAAACTGGTAAAGAATCCTCTTTAGGGATGAGTCCAAAGTAGGTTTATTGGCACTCACATAAAGCAGTCCATCAGGCATAAACATAATGGAAAATTGGCTCCGCATTATATAAGGCCCTTTGTGACCAATATTGGAGCTCCATAATGGTAGAAGGTTGTTTCACTCGGTATGGTACTCGAGACCATTCTAAAATTCAACAGTACTTTATAAAAAGGACAGTACCATTCCATCTTAATCCATCATGCAATATCAAGAGGTGAACGCGTAGTAAGTCAAAACTTCATTTTCCGATAAGTTAATAACACAACTCACATGTCCAACCTTTGCATGAATTATCTAGGCATAAAGAACAAAATATGTTGACTTCTATGGAATGGCCTCCACGTCATTTGATCTGAATCTAACTAAACATTTATGGTAAAGGTAACATCTATGTCCCATATCCCCAATGAAGTCGAAGGGGGAGGGGCGAACCTGGGCTATGTTAGCTAGAGTCAATCAAAATGGGGTGGCCGACCCGCCGCTTCTTCATCGTGACGTAAGATACGGAAGACAGCCGCGTAGCTCTAGGTAGTACTGGGGTTCAGCGGAGTCTCAGTACTGCTGAGCGGCGCCCTAACCAATCGAGCCACGAGACGCTCAACCATAGTCCTATGTAACAGTTTTTCAGATCTACTATACGATAAGACACAACAAAGATGGAACATCATCACTCGCGATACCATCAATAAAATTGACTGAATCAGTGCCACGACGAGTGGCTGCTGTATTGACTGCAAAAAGGAAAACAAACAAAATATGAGATTGGAACCTTCGTTTATAGTCTAACTAGGTTTGTTAATAATAGTTATTTCGTTTTGTTATTAGATTAGAGTTAATAAAATAGCATCTTATAATTTTTTCTGCTTTCCCCTTTCAACTGTTACGAAAAATCGAAGTATATTTATAATCTTGGCACGCGCACACACACACACACACATACACACACACACACACACACACACACACACACATATACATATATATATATATATATATATATATATTTAGGGTGATTCAAAAAATCAAAGTTTTTTTTAATTGTTCAACCTGTATTTTTGTTCCTATGACAAAAAAGTAGTGTATGCCAAATTTGGTGAATTTTAAATAAAATTTACTATGTGCTACCAGGCGTCAAAGTTTCCCTTTTTTTCAATTTGTTTGATTTTACAACTTATGATTTTATGTTTAATCGTATATATTTCAGAATTTTTAATTAATGGTTTATATACTAGCTTGCTTTTAATTGTTGTTTGGAACTCGTAATTTTGATACCAATTAATCGATTATGGAAGCTAGGCCTAACTCACCATCACCTAGTTGCTCAGTTGGGAGAAGTTCTACGAGAAAAGAAACTGAAGTATGGCTAATTGGGCAGCCCTCTGCAGTACTAAAACATCCGTATTACCATCAGAGAAGGAAATGATGGCCCTCTTCATGCACTACAGAAATATTAAAAAGCGAGGCATTAGAGAATCATGCTACTCTACTGTGGATGATGTGCTAGCAGTTTGGAAAAAAGAGGAATACCAGCAAAACAAAGAATACATGTAGTAGATAAAATTCAAGGAATACTGAAGGAATGGCAGCTGCTTAAGAAAAGAGCAAAGAGCAGCAGAAAAGCAACAACGTTATGAAAAGAGGAAAGCAGAAGAAGAGATCAAAAGAAAGAAGAATGAAGAGGCTGTCATACTCACCAGTACATCATCAGAATCAGAATCAGAGGAGAGTAAAAGTGATGAATCTGGTTTCTGTGCTGCACAACCTTCAACATGGAAAAGTAATGTAGGCAAACGTAGAAAATTGTTTGATGATATATTATTAGGAAGTCTTGATGTTGCAAAATTGAGTGACAGAAATGCGTCTCTAGTTTTAATGCCAACAATCAGACATCGCTTGAATGGGGCATCTGCGAACAAATAAAATGCATGTGTTTCGATACAACGGCAGCCAATACTGGTCCTAGAAATGGTGCAGCTATTCTTCTAGAACAAAAATTCGACAACGATTTATTGTGGCTGGCATGTCGACACCACATATTTCAAATTATGCTGGAAGCTGTTGTTTCAAAGTTTTTATCACCATCTTCTGGCCCAGATATAGTCCTTTTTGAGAAGTTCAGAGAAAAATGGTCAAGCATTAATAAGGAGGACTACGAAACAGTATTATCAGATCCAGATATCTATGAAAATATTCATGACATCAAAGATGACAATTATATTTGCAGCAAATCAACTAGACACATTCCAACCAAGAGACGATTACCTAGAACTATTGCAGTTAACAATTATTTTTTTGGGAGGTGAACCAAAAGGTGGAATCAAATTTAAACATCCAGCGGGACTTCATCGGGCTAGGTGGATGGCCAAAATTACATATTCATTAAAATTTTTGTTCCAATCTCAGTTCAAAATTTCAGTAAAGGACTAAAAGACATCTGTCTATTTGCTACTTGGTTATATGTAAAGGCATGGTTTACAGCTCCTGTGCCATCTTGCACTCCTCGTCTTGATCTGGAATTATTACAGAATCTTGTAGTCTACAAACAAATAAATGACACAATTGCATTTGTTGCTATTAAAAAACTGTTAGGTCACCTCTGGTACCTATCAGAAGAACTGGTAGCGTTGGCCTTTTATGATGATGAAGTGCCTACTGAAACAAAAATAAAATGGTAAAGGCCTTGCAAAATACAACAGAAACTCTTCCTGCAAAATGGGCTTTTCTAGATCCTGCACTTATTCTAACGAAGAAATTAGAAGATTTTGTCACATCAAATACTCAAAGATTCTTTACAATAACAGAATTTAGTTCAAAATTTTTACTCAAAGATGCTAAAGAATGGCATAATGATGAAGAGTTTAACTCCGCTAAGAAATCTATCAAACAGTGGAAAGTCGTGAATGATATAGCGGAAATAGGAGTAAAATTAATGGATAATATAATAAAATACTAACACATGACGAATATCAAAAACAATTCTTGCTACAAGTAGTAAAAAACTACAGGGCTGTTTACCCTGATAAAAAAAAAGAAACATTGATGAAGTAAGGACAGCTAATGTCTCAAATATCATGCTAGTTTAATTATGCATGCTTGTGGTTATGGTAGGACCTACGGGGGAGCTTTCCACATTAAAAAAAGCAATGCGCCTTGTACTGTACCTCCTGGGTGGTGTGGAAAAATTTGACAATTTGAGTCGTTCTGTCAATTTTTAAATGCTGGTAGCAACCCTTAAAAATTAAAAATTTGCTAAAATATTTTAGGATAGTTATTTTTATGCTGAAATGAACCATTTAAAGGGTTGAACACATTAAAATATATAAAAAAAAATTTTACCCCCATATTTGAATCACCCATGATATATATAATCATAATATATATATATATTAATAATAATATATATATATATAATATATATACACCAACGTTTCTGACACGTGTGTTCCAATATACAATATTAAGTTATGGATAGAAAGTAAAGGTTGCACTGTTTTTACTTGTATAAACATCGCTCCGCCCATACACCATTCAGGATACGAGCAACTCGCAGTATCATTGCAAGATACAGAGAGGGTCAACATACTAACGAGGCTTCCGTACGTGACTCATTCAGCATGGAAGCAGCAATGTTTGGTGTATAATTTCAATGAGCGGTCAAATTCACCGCTTCATTCAAAATCATTTCCGTGGTTGTGTCGTTAGTTTGCATGCAGACACCCTTGGCTTTATAGCGTGTGTGTGTGTGTGTGTGTGTGTGTGTGTGTGTGTGTGTGTGTGACTGTATTTTTTTGCATGAATTGCTTAAAATTTCATTTGTCGAGTCTCAAATTTTGCAAAGAGGGAACGGTTGAAGTCTGATGGAAGGCTTCTTGAGATATATATAATAATAATAATAATAATTCAGAAAGAAACACACATAAAACATACATTACACCCATATATGATTGTACACAATGTTGGCATTAACGTTTAATTTTGTATTTTTAGTGACAGGTAGTTTAATTACAGTGTTCTTATCTGAATATGCCGTTGGGTAAGCATGACAGCTTTTTCAGGCAAAAAATCTTTGAGATTCACTTTTAGTTTTACAAAGGAAAATAAAAATATAAATAGGATTAATAAAAAATAAAAAAAAGTTGCTTTTAGTTAATTCTTTCGTTACAAAGGAAAATTGAAATAATAATAATTTCTATTTTACAATTTAGAAATGGTGATACAATCTTAAAGTTACAAACATACAGATAAATGAAGCACAGTATAACTATGGCGTAATACGAGTGTAATGGAAATTTCCAACATATAATTTATATACGAGTAGTTTGTGATTGCACCCAGTATACCACAAACCTGCCACTGATGTTTGTCATAGTTTATGCAGTTCAAAAGTTGCTTCATGTTGTCATATGTTTCCTTCATGTGGACTGAATGACCAACTGGAATTTGTCAATTACGTTGCCAACATGCAACAAAACAGCTTTTAGACTCAACTTCGATGAATCAATGAACAGCTAAGCGAATCAGGATGTCTACAGTAGTTGGTCATTCGAATCCTTCATCTCCGCTAGGCAGTTTTATTATCTTTGTTAATTTACTAACCAGTGATTTATTATTTATTTAATTTTTATTTATATATTTTTTATTTTTTATTTTTACTTCTCGTTACCCATCTCTGATGGGTCATACCATTGGGTATCATAAAAATGGTTCTCGCTATGTGAACGGTGTAGTGCTCGCTTTATTCTACGGTTTTAGATTTCTTGTTTCATATTTCGTTGCGGATCACACTGTTGCGGCAAACTTTTTGCACAGGGTTAGTATTACCCTTGCAAAGCGAGGGGTGGACAAAATGCACCGAGAGACGCTTACAGAGACTCCTCATAAGAGTCCTGATAATAAAAGTCAACCGGATGTTTCTCCAGACAGAGTTCTCGAAGCTCTAAGACTCATATCCTCAAGAACACAATTGAGTATAAGTCTCGTACATCAGTCCAAGTTACGTCCATCAGTCCATAAAATAAGTTACGTACGTCAGTCCAGTCGAATTCGACCATATAACGAGATAATATTGATAATGCCGGCAATCAGTATCATCAGCCTCGGAGAGTTAGCTTTAGTCTCGCAGAGTTAGCCTTAGCCTCGCAGAGTTAGAGAAAATGCCGGCAAAACTGTATCATGCTACGAAGATGTCATAGTTAATGTGATTGGCCAATCCTTCTTGATGGAATGAAAAGTCCTAGCCCGACTATCCCATTCACACAGAAAACAGCAATACTTAGTGTAGCCCGGCTGCAGTCCAAGCACGATAGCAACAACTTTCAAGTCACCACAAACCTGCCACTGATGTTTGTCATAGTTTATGCAGTTCATAAAGTTGCTAATTCATCTTGTCATATGTTTCCTTCATGTGGACTGCATGACCAACTGGAATTGATGGCAATACGTTGCCAATATGCAACAAAACAGCTTTTAAACTCAACTTCGATGAATCAATGAACAGCTAAGCGAAATCAGGATTCTATACCTAACATGACGTAATCAGGAATCTATAAATAGAACCTAGAAATCTTAGTCATCAGTTTGTGTCTTGCTTTTGCAGTGAATAGTCGTGTCTCTCGTGTGGTGTTCTTTGTTTACAATATGTATCGTCGTGGTCGTTTACGTCATCATTTTCGTAGAAGGGAACTTAATCGTCGTCCTAATCAAAGGAATGCAAGAAGACGTGGCAGGAAGAATATGTTTACAGCATTAATGAAATTTGTTTATTTAGATAAAAATACTTTAGGTGTTAATACTGATGGAATTTATACTTTGTCTTTGGATTTATTAAGTACTGAGGCTAAAGCAACTATTTTAAATTTTAATTATTATCAAGTAACTGGTGTTTCTTTTCAATGTATACCACAAATGAATATGTCTGGTTATGTTATTAATTTTGAGGATTCTTTAGGTCGTAGGAAAGATGTTAGAGAGGGGTAGAACGGGATCCTAATGAAGGCATATCACCAGTACCTTATTTAATTGTCCCCCATGCTGTTTTGTTTGAGCCTAATCTTGACACCTCACGTAGTGCAGAGCAAGTAATGATGCATCCAAGAACTAGGTGGTTCTCCCCTTTTAAAGGGTTTCGAATGTATCGTAGACTTAACCAAGTCTCTCAATTAGGTCAACAAGTTACTGCTCAATTCCCACAGAGTTTGATTAAGATTAGTACTAATGATTTAACAAGGTCATTAGGTCGAATATATGTTGGTAAATATACCCCAGAAGGATCTCAACAAAATGAATATGCATTTAATTATGTAAATAGAATTGTATTCTACTAAAGTTGTATGGTATAAAACAATAAACAAAAAAAGAACTAAAAATTTCATTCCCACCATCTGGTCATAAAAAATGAGTCATAGTCTAAATTTTCCTTCTGTAACACAACGCAGCTATTACCTGCGTTGTGTGTTCTGTTACAATCATTTCGCCCCACTCACTCGCCAATTTTTTTTTAGCTCCAATGAGCTTAGCATATGGCGAGTGGCATGACGTCATAATGTGTGGATGACTCATGCGTACCACCCTCATTTTGAGTTTAAAGCCTAGCTTGCCTTACATTGAGATCTATAAATAGTTCTGACGTCGAGGAGTTTAAGATTACACCTCATTCGTCACCTAATGAATAACGTACGTCAGTCCAGTCTAATCAAACATTATGCCTGGCTTATCAATCGGTGGCAGCCTCGCAGAGTTAGAGCCTCGACAGAGTTAGAGCAAATGTCGGCAAAACAGTATCATGTTACTTAGTCGTTCAATTCCTAGCCCGATATCCATTCTCATAGAAGAGAGAAATACTTTGTGCAGCCCGGCTGCAGTCCAAGCACGATAGCAACAACTTTCAAGTCACCACAAACCTACCACTGATGTTTGTCATAGTTTATGCAGTTCATAAAGTTGCTAATTCATCTTGTCATATGTTTCCTTCATGTGGACTGCATGACCAACTGGAATTGATGGCAATACGTTGCCAACATGCAACAATGCAACAAAACAGCTTTTAGACTCAACTTCGATGAATCAATGAACAGTCTCCACTCATCAGGATTGTGAATAATGTTGAGAGCTGCCATCAGACCATCGATGTCGTTGCAAGCTACAAGGTCACCTTCCATGATGAAGAATGGGACAAAATCTTTTTGACGGTCACGAAACTTACACACTCTAACATTTTCAGCGAGGAGATTCCACTGCTGCAATCTGGAGCCCAACAGCTCTGCCTTACTCTTTGGCAGTTCTAAATCTCTGATAAGGTCGTTTAATTCATTCTGAGTTATCATGTGCGGTTTAGAAGATGTCAAGTTATAAACAAATTCAGGGTCTTGTGAAGTTGAAGGCTCACAAGTTTCGCAGGTTTCTTCATTCTCCTCGTCCTCTGACTCCAGGGAGAATGAGTGTGGGGGCTCAGGAACGGGTAGTCCTTCGCCGTGAGGTACCGGGCGTATAGCAGAGGGTATATTCGGATATTGTAAAATCCACTTTTTCTTCTTGCAAATACGTTTCTTGACTGGAGGCACCATGCAGCAGTAACAATTGCTGACATGATCTGTTGGTTCCCTCCACACCATTGACACTGCAAAAGGCATAGATTTCCTTTTCCGATTCAACCACTGGCGAAGGTTTGTTGCACAAGTATTGCAGCGTATGTGTGGGGCCCAGTTCTTGTCCTGATCTCCAATGTTACAGCCAAAATAAAGGTGATAGGCTTTCCTAATCACGGCGGTTATAGCACGCGTTTGTGATGCAAAAGTCAATTCTCCACAAACATAACAGAAGTTATCTACACTGTTCACGCAATTACGAGGCATCTTTGTTCAAATTAGGCTGAAAAAAATTCAGTTTCAAAAGCAAACACTAAAAAGAATTTGACAATGGTGCACTGTATGACTTCCGCGAATGAACTGATGCTGTGGCGTAATATGTAGACGCCTGTGACACATCGACGCCTTGACTCTACTGCGCATGCGCGTAGATATATATTTTTTTTATTTTAATAAATTAATGTAATTACATTGCATTTTAATAATTTTAAATTAGGTAAGGTTAAGTTAGGTTAGTATTCCATTTACATTAATATCAAAAACATTATGGGAAGCAATATGTTAAAATGATCCAATCTATTTTTAATAAATAATTTACAATACATAATGTAATAGATAAATTTAAAATTATATTTTATTATATATATATATATATATATATGTGTGTGTGTGTGTGTACATATTTACATTAATTTATTAAAATAAAAAATATAACCGCGCATGCGCAGTAGAGTCAATGCGTCGATGTGTCACAGGCGTCTACATATTACGCGACAGATGCAGTCCAGTTAGTAGGGTGCAGGGTTGCCTGATATCGTTATAAATAGAGCCAATTAGCAATTTTAGGCATCATTTTCGTATTCAGTGACCCAAAATTAGTAAAGATTGACTACTTTTATTTCCGAAGCATTTTGGCTGTAGACCAGTGAATTATTAGTAATATTAGCAATATTAGTAATAAGGTAATATTAAAAAGGTAATATTAGTTAATGTTCCCCTTAAATACTTCTCTTTTCTTAAAATTATATTGCATGTAATTTTATTTCGTGCTTCATTTACATGTAACCCTAACAAAATATATACATATACAGTATATACAGTCAGCTTCACGAACAGTATTCCGAAATATTAAAGACTGAAGATACGCGAACGCAACAAAACCTTTGTTTCTAATTTTGTTTTTATTGTCGTTGGATCTACAATTGATTTGAGAAGAATTCCTAACAATCATTCTACGGTCGCTTCAAAATTTCACTCTAAATGTATTCATTTCAATCGTTTTCCTCATCACACATTCGGATTCATTCTTGGCAGTCCTGAACGGCATCCGACAATGGAGGAGGAAGTCTGACGGGAGAAGCGGCGTTTGTACAGTCCACTTCTCCTTTACACCGCGCGCGAGAGGAGTAGGAGACATCATCTTTACAGCCTGTCTTTAATCTTTAGTCATTGGTACAAGCGCAGAATGCGTCTCTTTCTCATTAAATGGCCGGAGTCTCCTTTCAATGTTTGTTCACTCTGTAACAGGCGGACAACCTTGTTTCGCACAAAGGTTGGTTGTAGAAGAGAAAAGGAATTATTAAAGCTTTCATTCAATTCCATGTTGTCACTCATTTCTACTGTTCAATACTTGGAATTACAGTGAATGTCAAAAGGTAGTGTGTGTGTGTGTGTGTGTGTTACATAATTAAATTATTTACTGGCATGTATTCTAAAAAGAATCTATTTATTCATTCTTGGAAATAATGAATGAATGTACATGATTCTTTATTGTAACGATATTTAGATTCACTTGAAAACATTTACATTTTGTTAATTACATAAAGGCATCCATACTTCATTAGTTTTCATGTTTATCTTCAAAGCTAACTTACAACATAAAAGTGGAATAGTAACTAACAAGATATTTCTGTAGTTTATTTTTATCGCAACTGTATTAATTTAGAATTAACTCTTAATTAACTGTTAATTTAGAATAATTAACCGTTATATACTCGTGTGTGTGTGTATATATATATATATATATATATATAGCTACATACAAAAATCGCGTTTGCGTCAGAAATCAGTAAATACAGAATATGAAGACGACATTAACATCGAAATTAGTTGCCATGGAAACGGTATATTTGTATATTGAGTCATAGCAATCGTGGAAATGTTTGTGTAATTATTATTATTTTATACCCATTTAACATTTTAGATGTTTGAGCTTGAAATGTTGTTTCATAAGTACTGAAATCGTACATACGAAACAATTTTGCACTATATAATCATGGCCCTTTAAGATTGCTGACCTACACCCATTCGCACGAATCCTTTTATCAGTGCGAAGGATGTTCTTCAGCAATTGGGTTTACTTTGTTGTTGTAATACTTCCATTCACCGTCTGGAGCAAAATCATATCGAACACCATATTCTTGCCAGAAAGCCTCTCTTAAGGGACCGGGTGAAGATTTGGACCTTTTCCAGTTTGTGTACCGTTTTTCATATAATTTATTTTTGAGAATATTTTTGTTAAAACTAACGAAAATATCACGACTTAACCTAACCAATTATCAAGGGCGTACAGTTGATCTATTATTAATTATAACATTGTTTGTTTCTGGAATAGTATTTACTATTTACTAATAGATCAACGATAATTGGTTAGGTTAAGTCGTGATATTTTCGTTAGTTTTAACAAAAATATTCTCAAAAATAAATTATATGAAAAACTGGAAAAGGTCCGAAGATTTTACGCTTAGATTTTGATCGACGATATATTAATCGTGGAAATGAATTTTGGTCCAGAGTGGTATTTTGAGATGAGAAAACTTTCTCTACCGACTGCCATGGCTGTTATTGTTATCGTACGCGCGGTACTCGGTATGATGGGACAACATTCAAACAAATGAAAGGAACGGAAGAATTAACCTTGGAGTGTCGGGGTGGATGTCTACATTTGGAGTCGGTGAACTTGCGAAGATTGAAGGAAGGTTAACGGGGCAACAATACGTTGATATTTTAAATAAAATTCTATTACCCAACGTCAATGCATAGTTTCTACCTGAGTTGGAAAGCTTCCACTTAACTCAGGATAATAGCCCTATCCATACATCTCGGATGGTTCACCGATGAATGGCTGATAACACAAACACTATGATACCAATAGACTGGCCACCACACTCTCCTGCCTTTAACCAATTTGGAATGAGTGAAAAGAAGAAGAAATGGTAGAAGAATGGGGCGATTGAGTATTAAGAAATGGAGAAGGCCTTCTAAGACACATCAGTGAGGTTTGGGAGAGTCTACAAAGAACTCCCATTGTTTGCCATAACCTTGTAGTATCCATGGTCTCGGGTATTTAGGTCTCAGTCTCGGTCTCGGCCATGGTGGTCTCGACTACATGAATGTGATGTTTCTCAAGTGCAACGAACACTTATCTTATTTTAAGTAAGCAGTTAACTGCTGAAAAATATCACAAACTATAAATTTGTGAATAAATTATGAGTAAATTTTGCAATTATCACTTGATAACCTCTTTAGAATCTTTATTCCTGAATGTGAAATATAAAGCTTAGGAATTAGGCATTACACAATACTGAATACATGCAAAAATTACATATGGTCTCGGTCTCGGTCTCGGTTTCTGTCTCAGCCAGTTAAACGATTCAAGATTGGATTTAATTACGGTTAGCATGAGTTTATTAATTCCGGTTTGATTTAATTACGTTCTCTCTACCTCTGCGATCCCTATATAATACAAATTAAAACTTACACCAATAGTTTTGCCTGCTCAATTCTTTCAGTTCTGAAACACATTTCAAGCTCAAACGTATCTAAAATGTCAAATTTGTAAAAATAATAATAACAATAATTTCCATGATTGCTGTGACTCAATATATATCTTGTATGTAACGTCTCCATGGCAACTGACTTAGATGTTAATGTCGTGATGCTGCATATTCCGTATTAAATTATTTCTGACGTGGACATGATTTTTGTATCCTGGTATACAGTATATATATATATATATATATACACACCACAAGTAATGTGTGTGTGTGTGTGTGTGTGTGGTTGTGTGTGTGTTTCAGTATTTCGTGTATTTTCGGATCGTTTAACTCCTTTGTAACTTACAGCTTTACGGAGAACCCCTAGAACCAAGGGTCGCTACGACATCTAAACGAAGAAACGATTCCACTGGACAGACCCAATTGTTACTTAACGTCGCTGAGCTAATGTGACGTGGTGTTGCGATGTAGCTATGACGTAACCCATATATATATATATATATATATATATATATGTGTTACAGTCAAAGTGTGTAACCAGCCATTTCGCGTAATGGCTAAAAACTTTTAGTCATTTTGCGAAATGGACTAAATGGCTGAAATTCCACCTTGGTCATTTCGTGAAATGGCTAAAATGACTTTTGTCATGAATTCATAGAAATAACAAACATCACAATAAAATTAGAAACCTTTATTTAACTAACTAAATCTGCTAAAGCATATATACAACCACAGGTCTGTTCAAATAAGTGAGAAACACTCTTCAAATACACATTTGAACACATTTGAACACATTTGAGTTTTAATTTTCAGTATAGAGGTTTTCAAATAATAACCGGGCCTTCAATGTTATTCCGATGTCCGCCATTGAAGGCCGGGTTAGGTCAACTGTATGCCCTTGCCAATTGGTTAGGTTAAGTCGTGTTATTTTCGTTAAAACTAACGAAAATAACACAACTTAACCTGGCCAATTGTCAAGGGCATACAGTTGACCTAACCGGGCAAATGATCTTGTACGAAATCACCAAGGTGGAATTTCAGCCATTTCGCGTAATGGCTGAAGATTTTAGTCATTTCGTGAAATGACCAAGTGAAACAGCCATTTCGC